>BOPP01000019.1:4807891-5002229 GCA_017312745.1 Gryllus bimaculatus | reverse complement strand
CGACAGACTCTCGTCCTGTCCAAAAGATTTGTAAGGTGACAGTATTTTTCCTACATATTTTTATAGTCTGGTAAAAAATCTCCTAACGAACCGTCACCCTGGTGATAGGGCGTTTGATAAGAAATATTAATTAAATAAAACATATAAGCTTTTTAAAAGTAAGTAATCGCTTGTTATTGTTAATCATTGTTTATCATAATTAGTAACAAAATCAGTTTTATTTTCATTGTAGTGCTTTGTGACATACAATGTTTTTTGTTTGATTACCTGGCGCAATAGACAACAAATCTGATGGTTTCCACCGGAACAGGCAACATACAATTGACCAGTGAGAAACATGGGTTTGCCAGATTAATACCACAACATTAATGATTGCGCCCTGGGACTTGTTTATGGTCATAGCAAACAGCAAGCCGAACTGAGAATGTAGTCGTTTAAAGTTAAACGGCACATCAGTCGGAATCATTGGGAATGCGCGGTATGAGAAACGTCTTCTCCTTATACTTTCCTTTCAGTATAGTTGCTTCTATCAACTTGTTAGTAATTTTTTTATCGCTATACCGTGTGCGTACAAAGACGTGCGTTGGTTATATTTCCGCAAACATTTATAACTACCGATCCAACCTTGTTATGAAGTTGTGAGTGTGCAATCCTGTAAGTCCAGCGAGTTTAAAAATTCTGGTGGGTAAGTTTATACATCATCTATTGGTTAGTAGGCCAATCAACTGATTTATATATCCTCGGATTCGCCTGTAAATTTGTTCTTGAATTTTAAGTTGTATTCATTTACATCAATGGTTTTTTGCAGCCAATATAGCTCGTTTCGCTCAACCAATCATGGTTTCGTATTTTGAGAAACATCTGGAACACTTCTGAATAAGTTCCATCTTTTGATCGAGTTTACTGACAAAAACTTTGAGGAAAGTTTCTATGCAGCAGTCAATATGGTCTATAGGGAAATTTTGCATTACCAAGTGTCAATGAGTTGTTTAAGAATATGTTTCCAGATATTGGTCATTTTGCAACTCACACGCATATTCTTGTTTAAAAAAGTACTCCTGGACAATGTTTCCACAAATTGGAGACTTTTAGACATGCATTTGAGTTCTAGCTGGTGTTGATGCGTGGGTATATTATACTAACCTATTTTACATTGCACATAGTACCTGAGGGGCATACTTGAACAAAATGAATGTATAATTTATTTCACTGATTTCCTTATTCTCTCTTTTTCTAGTCATAGATTTGTATATGAATTATTTCTTATAAACTATTACTTTGCTTACACACTTACAAGACTATTAACAAAAAAATGTTTTCAGTTTTATATGTATTTTATAGAATTGGTTTCTGAATCTATTTATAATTTAATCATCAGTTCTTATAAAAGATAAAATGAATATCCTCACGCTTGAAACCAACACATTAGTTGAAATGAGTTTTGTGAAATATATTTGTTGTAAATGCAATTTTAACTCCATAGTCATATTACAAAACGAAATTTACGACCATATCCCTATTATATTTAACCATTTATTCTAAATTTTTAAAGTACAGGTTTTAACATGTTAACTATGTTACTTCGCAATACTATACTCCAATTGGAGAAGAAAGAAAATGTATATATTTATTATAAAATTCTGTTCATGCAGTGATAGTTTTTCTGGGATCATTGGTGCAGTAGATTACGGGATATCGGTATAGTGTGTCCAATGAATGAGGAAGCACATAGATAATGCAATAGAAAAAGATACTACTCAATCAACTGCCAAGTAAAATAAAAATAGTTTTCTTATTTTATAATTTCATTGAGAGTGATTTTACAATTGTATTGAGAAAAAACTTGAATTTTGGATTTCCAGGTAATTTGTGATGCGAATATAAAAATCACAAGTATTGTAGCAAGATGGCCTGGCTCATGCCATGACAGTAGAATTTTTCGAAACTCTGTAATAAAAGAAATGTTGGAGAGTGACATCTTCTCTGGCACCTAATTGGGACAGTGGTTACGCATGCTCTAGGTACCTACTGACACTTGTAAATTAAAAGGACACCTGATGAGAGAAGGTATAATGTGGCACATAAAAGTGCCCGAAATGTAGAGTTTTGTGGAAGCTGGAAGAAGAGATTTCCCTGCCTCCCCTACACATGGTGCACTAAGGTGTCAAGCACATTAAAAATTATTGTAGCTTCAGTTGTTCTTCACAATATTGGTGTTGAGAGAGCAGAGGAAGAATTCAATGAGGCTTTAAAAGAGGAGGAAGTAGCAATAGAAGCAGACGAAGCTGATAGACTTGAAGGTGGAGAGGACATTTTATTAGAACTCATTTTACCTAAATAAAATAACTTGGACAGATGACTACATAGTTGTTTTTTTCCAATTCTTGAAATTATTCATTTTTGCTAGAAAAAATTAAATTCTGTACTTTTAGTCCTCCAAGTGATTTTTCTGATCCATATATTTTAGATATGCAGTTCATAACATATCTAGGTATGTATAAAATGGTTATATATGTCTATATTACATGAACGTTAAGATGTTGGCCTTGGATTGTTATGTAAAATCATGTTCATGATGCCAGTCACAACGTTTTATTTTGCATGTTTGAAATTATATCAAATGGCAATTTCAGAGTTATGCTACTTGTATACTTAACGATGATATAAAGGCCTGCATATTTGAGGGTTGGTATTATTTCCCTTTAAATTTTTTCATATAAGTGAAACTTAAATACAAAAATGAGTGAACATTGTCTTTTTACTTCTATCGTTGCCTTTAATATGTTGCTCACTTGCAAAGTAATTATTATACAAAGCTTAAGATATTCACAGAACATTACAACTGAAGCCTATTGGCATGTTTCCTACTTCGCAGGAAGAAGGCCTCCCTCTCAAATCCTATTCTTAATTTGAATACAGGATATTATTTGGTTTTAGGTATCAACTTTAATATAAAAACATTCATATGGAGTATCAAATAATCCCATTATCTTAAACTCACATGTAATAACTAATTTTGAATGAATATTCATGGGCCTCTTTCAGGACGTATTCAAGTAAAAAACAGGACAATCATGATTTCTTAAATTCTAATATATTTCAAAAATTTGAAATAGAGTAAATGATAAGGAGACAAACTTTCGGTAGCAATTAAGTGAATAAATTGGTTGTCCATAATTCAAGAAAAGATACACATCCCAAGCTTGATGTTCATACATACTCATAGATAACGATAGCCCTCCATCTCCACATACTGACGCATCAACTGTTACACCACTTCTGTCTACCTTTCTTAAAGGTCTAATACATACTGATACGAATTAATATATTAACAAAAACAAAAGTTGACTACTATACTGCAATTTATGCAATTCTGCCCTTGGCAGTATGAGCTGTTGAGTTTCATCCAATCGGGAGATTAAACATCACCATAGTGACGTTCAAGTTCGCTACTGGATGAAACTATCAACAGCTGGTATCTGCCAGAGGCAAAGTTGTGAAAATCCTAGTATACTCTACAAGTATCAATTCCATGGATAACTATGGAATTTCAAACGTTATTCCTTTTCCTGGCATTTATATTGCATAAATCCTACAACTAGATGGAGAGCAGTGTCAAATAATTACACGTACTGTCTACTACTTTAAACAGGATTGTAACTTCAGAGTACACACAACATTGCCATTGGTTAGGATTCTGGAATATGACAGGAGGCAGATGTTGAAGAACAAAGGCACGTTTGATTTCCTAAAATCACAATGGTTAATGCAAAATAAATTTATTCTCTTTTATTTTGTATAATTTTACATGAGCATTCACTCATCATATATAATCTTTTTAATTTGATTTTCTTTTCTACCTTCAAAACTGGCATTTGCATTTCATATTTTTAACAGACATTTCCATTTTTTTGGCATTATCAGACAATTTTTGCTCATACTCTTTTTGCGCTATCTGGAGCAGCTGATTCTCATAGATGATTTTTTACTGAAAAAAATAAGGTCATCCATTTACTTTAGATTGATAGTTACTTATTTCTTTAGGTGTTGAATTCATCACTCAATTCATTAAAACATTTATATTTCATAATTGTCCATCAAACCAAAGTTTTACTTACTTCTTTTCTGGGACTCGACCTGAACTCCTATTATTTTCATGGGGCACAGCCTCCTCTTCGACTTCTGTAGTGCCTAGCACAGCCTCTTCAACTCCCTCAATTACTTGGATTTCAATTTGTCCTTCCTGTGCCACATGAATTAAGAAGTCATGAATGAGAATGTGGAAGTTGTACTTTATGTAAAGAAAACATGTCTCCAACAATGTTTTGCCAAAATAATACCTGAAAGGCTGTAGCATCATCATCGTAATCCATTGGCAATGGATCCACGGATGATTCCAGCATCCTCGACACCATTCCGTCACAGGATACAAATTGAAATTTGATAGAGGCCCTCCTTCCGTCTGTCTTACCTCGTTCCTCATGGCATCTATCTTCTCCTTGGTTGGTATTTTAAGGCGCTTCCACAACTCTAAACAGAAATATAAGTACATAATATACGACACTTGAAAGAATTAAATATGAACTATATGTCCATAAACGTGTACACACTCCTCAAATTCTTGAGCAATATAAATTTGCTGTACCAGAATAAGCATGCTGCATGGAATAAGTCATTTGTGTTTGTCTGCCACAAACCATGCACTTTCTATTAATGCATGCGCTGCAATTTTAATATTATGCATACTATATTGTCATTTCGCGGCTTACCTCTATTGCGCTTTTATAGTTCCGTCAAGCCGAACGTCTTCCTCGAATCTTCTCTCGCGAATTTTACGTTACGTTTCCTACAAGTTCCTACATTTTATACAAGTGAACTTGACATACAATACGAAGTTTCAACGTTGGTATAAAAACAAGCTTACAAGAGATAAAGAACCTAGAAAATTTTCCGCTATTAAGAGGTTCATGAGCTGGGTCCACCCAGAGAAGATAATTGGTTTACGGAAAGTTTGTTATAGCTACTAGTTTGCTGATTTGATGGGTTTGCCATTAAGACTTCTGACAATTCGCGGTCTCGACCAAAGGCAAACGACGCGAAGGTGATACATTTGGTTACTTTTTGTATTCAATGTATCAAGCTATCTGAGGAAAAATAAAAATGGGAGCCAACACATTTATACAAATAAATGGTCCAATAAATTTTCGGTCCGTTTCGTGGCCACTGAGCCAACCGAGCAAGTTGAACTTTTCGTTTTCAACGAGGCAATAATTTCTACTAAGAATGCAATGTTGCAACACTTCATTGACAGGAAACGTGTTGGTAAGTAATGTATTACACAATAGTGTATCTGTCGTGTATCGTAAACAGCGTGTCTGTATTACTAATTTCCAAAGTGCGCAAAGTTTGAAAGAAATCTATGGGGTCTCCGAGCATATTCGAGGTGTGTATGCTTTTATTAACTTCCCAGGAACTAGAGAAAATACAAAAACAATGAAACTGCTTCGACGTTGTCTAGAGAATGCAAATATTTGGATGTGTTATTCCTCCTATCCTCATTATGCACGTACGAGAATACTGTAGCAGAGCATTCTCATACTCATTGCGACAATGCTTGCGACTCCGCTGACGTCATGCGACAGCAAGAGTCCACGAAAAGGCCGCCCGCTTTTAAAGATTTGCTATCCTCGTGTTGCGTTATACATGTAGAACGGCAACATTTTATATTCGACTCGTGTAAATAACTGTTGTACTGTGTAGTACTGTACTACTTTATTGCAGTATTTTGAAGACTGTTATTATTGAAATATTTATATTCTTACAGAGTTATTCGAGAATATTTAATTTTTTCTGTAGACCCCTATTACGTTCTGAAAGTTGGACGAACTTGTAGATATTTTCATATTCATGTGGTATGTTTTAAGTAATTTCGTCTACGGCAGCCATGGTGGTTACGGGTAATGCTTGTGGATTTTACACTCGTTTGTGTGCTTTACTCACACGACGTGAAAAGAAATTGCTAGTGCTTCACAAGCCGAAAGTCCCTGTGCAATATTCGTCTCACGTCGGGACCTGGGGTGGTGGTGACCTCGGTATGAAGCCCTTTGTATCGGAACACGTGGAGCGCGTTGCGTTCTTATCAGATAAGAGGGCTACATGTGTATGCTACAGCAGTTAGCAGCGCGTCAGTGCATTTTCCATGTTTTCTTACAAGATTGCTACTGACTTCAATAACTGTGCGGTATGCTAGTTTTGAACGTTACTACAGGAGCGAGTCAGGGGTTTGGATTGCACATTCGAACTCTTATTTGATGGGTCCAATGTGGACAGAGCATGATGCTCTCCACATTTGTCTAGTGCCGTGTTTACACTGAATCGTGGTAGGTCTAGGCATAGTACTTATATGTTTTAGATGCAAAATAATCAGAAAGCGAAGTGAATGAAAATGTGTTTTGATAATTAATTTTCAGTTTAACAGAGAGCACACTTGGTTGTAAACTTTGAGTAAAATCATAAATAGTTTGCACTTACTCAATCAGCTGGTGCAAATCAAATAGTTGTGTACTTCGATAATATATTTGCGCTAAATATCTTCCAGGCACGATGAGGAAGGGACTTGAAGCAGCACGTGCGCGAGGCGAAAGGCTGCGCTATCTCTCCTCCCCGAGGAGACTCTGGGACACACAACAGTATTCGATCGGTCTTTTAATTAGCATGACATCTTATGCGAGTGCGCTATCTCAAAGGATTTAAACCGGTCGATATAAAAGTAAAGTGGGAATGTAAATCCTGTGTGGACCGGTGCTTTACCACATTGCTCCCCTCCGCGGGAACACAACCCACCCCCAACACACACCCTTGGGCTGATATCCGTGCACTCCGAAACGCGATGGCGTAACGCGAATATTGCGATTGCACATCTACCCACAGCCTACGTGATGAGCAACTTTCCGGCTTGGTACCGGAGTGTTTACGCTCGCTCGGGCAAGTAACTCGTCAATACCCATGAATATCGGGCACCGCATCGACGAAGCCAAAGGCCCTGTATGCGCCAACAGGAAAAATTGGCCAAATATACTCAAATATGCCCTAACATATTAATCTACAAAATGTATAGCATCATATTCTAAACAAATGTCAAGAAATTTCACTTAGCCATGTTCTGAAACAACGGATAAAAATGTGCAAAGTCATTGAAATTCGCTCCCTAGTAGCCACCTACTGTCCTTCCCAGAAAAGGGTGAGGGCATTCAAGCTCAAGCCTCTTCTATCGCCTACTCTCAGAAATGAGTAAGGTGCTCTTCACCCCCTCCCCCACTGAATAACTTTGATCAGTTTAATGCATTTTATAAAAGGTCTCATATAGCGGGAGGTGCTTACTAAACTAATCTTATATGCTAAACGTACAAGCTATATGCTAAACGTTCTAGACTTTATATATATATATATATATATATATATATATATATATATATATATATATATATACACACACTTAATTTTACATTTATACTTATATGCTTTGGTTAATAGTCTTAAAAATAAAAAACAACAACATAATAATGATAATTGAAAAAAAGTTAGGTTAGCAAATGTTCTGTTAGGTTTGAGAAAATGCCTTCGGCAGAGTGGATCTTGCATGAATTAATATTATAGTTGAATGTTTCTGAAGTTGATTTTCACAGATTTAAAATTCATGCAAGAAATTCATTCATGCTGAGAAAAATAAATGTAGACTAATAGGGTATTTATAATTTAATTGCCGCAGTAGTCTTATCTTCACCGGTAACTTTCACACGTAGTAAAACCAAAACGATAATTGACAACAAGATGTACACAGTTGTGTTCTTTTTAATGCAATTGGACGGCATGAATCATGGATGGACAAACAGTCTTTTTTGTACTTTTAACAACAGGAAAGCATTTACGATATTAACATTTTGAACAAGTTTGCTTCCTCAACAGAAATAAATCAATAATGCAAATTTATTATTGGATAAGTGAAATGACATGGCAAATGCCCGTACACTGTTTTGATGAGAAATTGGAAGCTAACCGTCATTTTGTTCAGAGGGCAAATGTTAGCTCAATACTCAATGTGATGTCTACGAACATTGTTAATTGAAGGACGTGCGACTGAGCAAGCACAGATGCAGCAAATGTCAGAGCTGAAGGATGAATTCTCTCCACAAAATTATTGATTACTAGTGGAGTGTTTTCGACTCTTGGGAATGCTTACATACTGTCAAATAGAAGTATCAAAACGTATCTTATGTCATGACGTTTTGGAAACAAAGCAGTTGATGTCAGGGATTTTTTACGACTTGGTAGATTAACATAGCGTGGTAATTTCCTTGTCTCTAGATATTAGCTCAAATCAGGTAAACAGTATTTTTCTAACTTATTTTATTTTCTTAATACAATAAGAAGTGATCTTTTTGTCAAGCAATTGGTTATTAATATGTTTGCTGCATAAAAGTCCATTATGAAGAAATAATTAATACAAACTCCAGAAAACAATTGTTTGCATTCTTTCAACATTTATGATTTCTATTGTAAATTCTAGGTATTTACTTTGCAGTTGCTAATGCACTGGAGATACGGAAAGACTGATACATATTGCATTTTATTTTAAAACTACTTAAGGCAAAAAACTATTTACACAACTTAAAAATGAATTAAAATAAAGAGAATAATTTTTAAAAGTTTAATAAAATCAGAGATGAAAAAATGTAAAGTATTTTTATGTGCCAATCAATGCTCTGGACCATTGTATTTTGCACTTTTATTTTTAGTCAGGTTGTGGAATATCGTGTCTCATGATAAACATAATCATTGTACTGGGCTATGGAAAACTTGTATCTATAAGTTTCTGTAGTTTTAATGCAATTGAGAACTCTTAGAAACACAATAAGATCTGCATTGTGGCCTACCATCAAAGAGAAATAAAACCAAATAATTATATAAGTAGTAATGAACTGGATACATTCACCATACTTAAAGTTGACGAACTTTGAAAATGTTCATCTGATATCAAGAATTACTTTAAAACGAGGCGTTCTGAACTAGCAATATTATTTTTCATCAAGGTGGGAATGTACGTGAAAGATTGCATAATGCGTAAGAGCGATGTGACAGCTCAAGAGCGCGGTCGATGATATTCAGTGAAAGAAGATAACACTAGAGTTAATTGAAACTGCTTGAACTGCCGACTACATAAACATCCTTCTATGGACGAGAACGTTACTACTCGGCTTGGGGAAACAGGGTGTAATGATGAGGAAAGTAAATATATTTCATACTTATTTTGCATTTGGGAATGAATTCCCCTGAAGTTCACAAGTTTTACCAAGGGCCGGATTTAAGTAGTGCGGGGCCCCAAGCACAAAATTTTGTTGCCCCCTCCTCCTAAAAAATAGCTCCATCTGTATTAAATAAAAAATGTATTATAGTACAAGTACTTTCTGTACAAATACAAATGAAAACTGATAAATTTTTATAGAAATTTGTACGTGTGTTAGATATTTTTACATTAAATACATTTTACATAATTTTTTTCTTCTCTTCACTGCAGAAAATTGGTCGATGATGTCTTCAAGACGAAGATTTTTCAGCTTAACATGCTCCATACTCAGGATACTTAGGTCTACTAAATTTTCTTGAGACATAGTCGTACGTAGATAGTTTTTTATCCACTTCAGTTTACACAGTATACTACTTGATTAACAATTATTTCACATACAAAAAATATGGTATGCGTATTTTTCCAAAACGCGGGGCCCCTGGTGAATGGGGGCCCCCAAGCAACTGCTTGTTCTGCTTGTAGGTAAATCCGGCCCTGGTTTTGCCAATGCATTAAATCCATAATTTCGTTTAAACTCTTGTTGATGTACAATTATCATAACATGAGGAGTTTAACAATTGAAATAACAGTGACGACGTAAGGCACAGGCAAACCCATCAATTGATTAGAGGTCTGACAGTGACTAGGCGGGAAAACGTGTTACACGAAAATAATAAAAATTGACCAGGTCTTTTATATTAACACATCTCACATGAATGAAGTTTACTGTCCTTACAGTCTGCGAAAGTCATCTCAGATTATTATTTTAAAAGAAAATTGTATTTTCAAATGCTTGGAATACTTAAGTTGAATTAGAAGAATATGTATATTAAGAAATGGAATTCCAAAAAAAGTAAAGATGATCTTATAAGTAATGATAAAACAGTTAGGTGTTGCACCAACAATTAAATTAATTTTTAGAATTATAACAAATTACCATTTCATTACTTCACGCTATTTTTATTGAAAAAGTTCATTACATTCTATATGTTTTATGCTTAATAATCTTTACTAATGTTTTATGCTCTTGTATGTATTGTGTAATATTTTCTGTTTTGGCTTCGGCCAAAATTTATTGATTGACAAAAGTAACAATTATTGTATGTAAGTACAAAAAGAAGCCATCTTGCAAATAGCATGTTCAACAAATAAACAAGAAGTGTTGAAACTTCAGAGATTTTATTGGTTTAAAACTACGTTTTTGTCCGAATTTATAGCTGAGCCGATCACGAAGCAACTGTCTTAACGTATTATGCTACCTATGTAGGATTATTGGGGAGATTTACCTTGAAGAACTTTTGAACATTGTAAATTGAACCACTTTTTTGTGAAAAAGTTTTGGGGTGTACTTGCTGGGGGGTGTTTTATGCTGCGTTAGATGGTTGATTGTCCAATTGAAGTTGAATGTTGCGTTTGTTGATCCATTGTCAGATACGGCTACTAATGTAGCTGATTTATTTTCAGACATGTCGATTGTCTAACATTCTATAGGTTGTTAGAGGCTGCAAAAATTCATCAAATACATTTTTATCAACGAGCCTTATTCCAATGGTTTCAAATCCTTTCGCAACATTGGATATCGTGGCTGATTTTGAATTCGCTTCACATACTAGTGCTGATATTTGAAACCGAGAAATAACAACTCCAGTTGCTCTTTTTATTGCCCAATCAGTAAGAAAATGAATGACAAGCGCCAAAAGTGTGATGAAATCAAACAATGCAAAACATTTATTATTTACTCCTAAATTGAATCGATTTAATTTTGGGCAACTTAGACGTGGTACAAGAAGGTAATATAGGCTTCTACATATTCTGAAAATAAATGAAACAACCTAACCAAAAAACCCTGTCCCAATAACTCATTATGTACTGAAATGTAGCTCCACTTCAATTACTTTGTGTAAAGTCGTTAGAACCAAGCCACAAAGTTACTTCACAAGTACGAAAACTGAAAATAATTCACTGACTCTATGACTATAATATTCTCAACGAAACAGCACGAATTCCGGCGGGGAGGCTTGTTTAGCAGTATGCACATGTTTGCCGCACAGCGGCAGCATTCAGCAGGAGTTTCTAAAATAAAAGCCTGGTTCAATTCAGGTGCTTTTCGGTTCACCCAGTTCTTTACAACTCTCCCCTGCGTATATTTTAGGTGTTTCAGAGCAACGGTAAGTGCAGATCTTTACCATCGTAAGTATTCATTTGTGTCTGAAGTACGTTTATATGCAGGAGAAAAGAAAACTGACAAGACCAATGCCACGGTAGAGCGCAAACATTAAATAACTGTAAGAGTTGACTGCAAAAAAATACTGGAATTAACATTCCGCAGCTAACGAATTGAGAGGTTTTAATAAAAAACGTAACTTTTCTTGCACGACGTAATTCGTGTTATTTGCTAGCAGTGGACGACGAGAAGAATCAAATCATAAAGCTTTGATTTGCTGGCTTTTAAAGCCGGTGCAAGGTGATGTTGTAAAAATAGACTCCTCCCTTTATTCTAAAAGGCTTTTCTCAGAACTGAGTCGCTTAATTTTATAAATAACCTAGGCAATCTGGTATTTATGGAAGTTCCACTTCAATAGGGAAGAACAGGTTCAGAATTCGTGAGATACCTCACAATGCGGTGGTATGAATTTAGTAAAACTAGAATGGATCAGTGTGAAAATAGTTATGAAATTAATAATACACAAACTGCAAATAAATTAAAAATACGACGGGCATTTTAACAAATAAAGAGACAAAGAACGCTTTGCTTTTCGGTTCGTGGTGATCAGGCAGAATACATTTAAGGTCTCATCAACTACTAGGTCGTTAGCGACCACTATTGCATGTAACGGTATGGTAACTATGAAGATGACACGATATGATGATAGGGGTGTGAAAGGACGAGCACAAAAGAAACATGCCTGAGGCGGGACATGAACCCGCGATCCTTCGGTCCGAGAGCGCTACGGCACTACTGCCTTACCGATCTCGGCCATCCGGACCGAAATGTAGCACTTTATTATAATAACAAGAAAGAATTTTGAATGGGATAAGCGAAAGAGAGTGGTGGGACTAAACAATATGGGATGTAGATGAAAAGATTGCATGCACGTCTGTGGAGAGGAAAGAGGCAGAACCTGGGCGAGATACCGACGAATGATGAACAAGCGACGGAAAATTAGCGCGAGGTCATCGAACTAATTTGTGTCATAGGGTTAGTCTGGTACAGTAAATAGAAGCGCGCAAGGATGCATTATTGAGAAGAGTGTAAATAGTTGTGAGCGTAAAACGTAATTAGAGTTTTTGAATTTTTTGTGCGTGTTTGTTTTTGGTGATATTCTCGACTGTTATACGACAAATGTCCGATTGTATGGGAGGCAATAACTCAGCAGATAACAAATGGATGTGTAAAACGTTATCGACCTTACCGCGGCAGTAGAGGATTTGGAAAATTTTTATTTCGGGAAATTCATTTGGGGGCTCTAAAGAAACCCCATAAAATATGACTCTCCCCCAAGGATAGGCTCTAGAAAAACTATACTGTGAGGTTGATACTATGCCCAAAAAGATAGTCCAATGTAGAAATCTGTAATATTCTTATCAATGTTAATTTGAATGGTTTTTCAGTATTGTATAATCTCAGCATTATTTGGGGCTGATGTAATTATTTACTTGTTTATTTTATTCAAATTTTCATTAGGTAAATGTTTTTACTTAATTAAGACTGTACAATTCATTTCATTTCAATCTAAAAGTATTTCGGAGATGAGAGAGATAAGAATAAAAAAAAGAGGACGAAAGGAAGGGGCTTGTGTTGAAGGCTGTGTGTATTGGCGACGATCAGCCGCCTGGCCGTGCCCTGCGATGAAGGCCGTCCGCAGCAGGCGGATGGCGGGTGGCGGTGGCGTTGGCGGTGGCGGTGGCCAAGGGCATGGCCGAAGGAGGGTGCTGGGTCGCCGTCTGGCCCACTAATCTGATCCCCGCCCCTCGCATTTGCGTGGGGCGAAGAGGGGCGGGGCGGGGCGGGACGGGCCCAGGCTCGCAGGTCCAACGCGTCGTGGGCGGCGAGGTCAGGGTGGGGTGCTCGTCAGGGGGTGGGAGGGCGCGCGCGCAGCGGCGGCCGTGGCGGCGGCGGCGGCGGCGGCGGCGGCAGTCGGTGCCGCGCGACTGGCAGTGCTGCGCGGGGCTCCATGGAAGCAGGAGCGCCGAATCTCCCCCCGATAAGGAACCGGCAGATCGCTGGCGCCCGACTGTTTCGTCTCTGTGTGGCCGCTCCGCGCCGATCCGCCAGCGCCTTTGTGTTTTCGCACCGTAAGTCAATTCTCGTCGTTTGGGTGGATTGTTTTGGTTAAATGTGTTGTCACTTATTAACAATTTCATCTATATTCTTTTCGAATTAATTATAATATTAAAGTCGTATTAAATATTTTTTTTATTTCCGAACGTGTTTTTCATTATTATTTAATTAATTTGAGTACATTCGGGTTAACCGTAATTAAAGTTTTGAAATTCCATTTTATTTTTTGAAATTTTTTAAAAATATATTGAAATATCGAAATTGTAAAACTATGGCTCAAAATACATTTTTATGTCTCTAAAAAACCATGCAAAGGTTTTTGTAGTAGCATCTAACATAGTTGATGGTAGATATATAAGGAATGTTAAGAAGTGATGCTGCACTATACTACTTGATAAGACTAGAAATGAATTTTTTGTGGAAAAGTGTCTAAAAAAGTATTTTTTTATTATGTTTCGTAACTTAACCAGACTGTCGTAAGTGCCTTTATTTCTTAACCATTCTTCAATTTTAAATATTGTATCAGAATTCGTATATGCAGCTATTGACTGTTGTGCAGTTTTGTACTGACATTTTGCTCAGTACATTAACATTACATTATTTTTTACATGACCATCGCAATTGCTAGTCAGGGTAATAGTGCTTCTGAATCAGTGCATTTTAAACTGAATAATTAGGAAGACATTTTCCCCAAAATTGACGTGCTGGAAACCATTTCAAGTTCATGTAATAAACGAGTGTATTAATCTAATTAATTAATAAATTAATATTAACCTGTTAATATTGTGGTCGACGTCTAAGTGTAATGATGGGTTTTCACAACGCTTTCTCGACATTTTGGTTTGTAGTGTATCCCATCTTACGTGCTACTTCCCCACTTAATGGTACTCCGGTGTCTCTTTAATAACCTCAGTGCAACAGGGAAGCAGGAAGCGGAAGACTGCCAGTGTGGAGTGCCTGTCTGGAAGTGAAGTGGTGAAGCAAGCGGGTAGAGAGCGGCCCCACCGGCCAAAATTAACGCGCGCGGTGATTGAAGAGTTGAGTGACATGGCGAACAGGACATCTTTGCGGAATTTGTTTTGGCAATGCTGGTGAAAATTATTTTGGGCTTCAAAGCTACGGATCGAGGCGTGGCAATGAATTAACTTGAAGGACTAAATGGTTTCAGCAATTCTTTCAATTTCTTTTTCTTTCAATCAGTATGAGGACATCTAAGAAAATATTCAATTATCCTTTTATTACAGGACAGGAACATTTATATCGATTTAGTTTGTATTTGGACGGGGGAGTAAGATTATTTTAGACGCAAATTATGGAAATTAAACTATAGGGGAGACATTTTTATTATTTATGTTTGTTATTTATTATGTTTGTTACTTAATTATATTTCGGGAACATTTCGATATTATCTAAGAGAATACTATGAATTGATTATTTCAGTTTGGCAAAACCATTTTTTTCTGAAGTCCAAAAGTGTTATTATTCTTTGAATGTATCGTTCAGGTTTTTATTAAAAAAATTAAAGGTTTCTGTTTTAACATTTCGATGATTTCTGGTGACATTCCATGAATTTTCTATTATTTCAGATTGATAGAACTTATTTACTCAAGTCTAAACCTTTTGTTCTTTAAAATTATCTATCACATAATTTCATATTACAATCAAATTATTTTTTGTAACGAATTTATTCTTTATTTGAACACTACCTATTCTAGTATTCGTTTTTCTCTTAATGTATAAAGACATAATTTCTTTTTAATGCTAGTAGTGTTATTTCTAAATTTATTTACACTACATAGTGTTTGACATTTAATACATAGTGAAGTATATTTAATTTAATGCGTACTATTTTGGCCTTTGAATTCTGTTGAGTTGAATTTTTAAAGAGAGTGCAGTTTCGATATTCTAAAGATGATGCAAGCAGATTGAACTATGTGAGAAACAAGTTCAATATGACAAGAGAAATAGTGACAATTTCAAGTAATCGAGGTTGCAGGGCCTTCTAAAGGCTCGTTTACATTGCTTTCTCAGCTGGATAGTGGGAGGTCCATTACCATCTTTCCTTTTTCTCAGTAGGGTATTGACGGGAGGAAATATTGTACGTCTATTTATTTTACAAATACGTGATTATTCTCAATATCTGTAAAGTTGAAACATGACCAACTGAGTAACTACACTATATTTGCATGTAATTATTCCTTGTAATTGTCCTTTGTTGAGGTGAAATGTGATTTCAATTCTTCTTCGGCAAGCGCAAGTAAAATTATCTTCTTTTAACATAAAACAATGAGTTAAAATTTGATATTAAGAATTAACTACTAACATTACTTTACAATTCCACATTAGTGCAAAAATCAAACAAAATTGAATTCAAAAAACAGTGCACTTTTAAAATATTATCCTTGTATTTAAAAATGTGGATCTTGAATAACCTGAAACTAATGCACAACATCATTTGATACCGAAACATGTAGAAGTAGATCATAGGTAATATTTGAAAAGATATTCATAAATTGAAATAATTAATATTTTAATTGATACTATGAGACTGCCCCAAGTACGTCCGTAATGCATGTAGTTCAAGCTCAATTGGCACCATTGTCTCCTTGTTGGCCGGAGAAAATGTCGAAGATGTGTTCCGCCCAGTAATTGACATTTATGATGTGATATTGTTAGTGTGCGTGTATGTATTGTTAACGTATTTAGGAAGCATTAGTCACCTCCACGGGAGGTCGAACGCGAATCTCCTGGTTTACGCTAAGTTATTTTAACCACTTAACTACTTAGACGACCAACGGCCGCAATGGCGTGCTATATTAGGCGTTGTTTAATACTCAGTTTTGAACATTTTGTTACCTCGCTAGGTCAGCAATTACTGCGTCGATAATATGTTCCGCACAGTAGATAGCATCATGATGTGAATCAGTTATTGAGTAACACATGTATTTAAGAATGAAATCGGTCAGAATATTGCTCGTTAAGTAACTTTACTGTTAAAGCAACTGGGCATAAATCAGTAAATCCAGGTTCGATTCCCGGGCAGGGTGGTTAACTCTTTGAGCAATTAAATGGTAATTTTATTTTATTAGTATTTACGATACCCGGTAAAATCATCGTGTAACAGTATTTCCTGAAATAAAATCACACTATTCTTACTGAAACAGAAATAGCCATTCCAAAGATATTTTTGATGGATACAACCAAGAAAGTTGGGTAAATGAATTTTTCTTTGGTGTTCCGAGATTTCTGAAGGTACGACCGACGCAGAGCTAGAAAGCATTGCATTCAGAAATCACTAACCAGTAAAACAATAATAATTGTTGGAGGTACCCTTACAAGACCATGCTCAGCGCTATCGAAGTCGTTTCCAAATAATATTTGGGATGCTTGCGGGGTTTAAGTAAATTTTATGCAATCAAAGAATGAGCTTACGGACCTGTCCAGACTGACGGCCGTTGTTTTGGTAGTGGGCCGGAGAAAACATTTTTTTTACCTTCCTTAAAAAAAGTGAATTTCACTTCTGAGAGTCGATTTTAATTGTATTTCTGTTTTCACTTTTAATTAAATGTCTGGGAAAATAAACATACGCATAGCGAGAGAATTTCATCCTGTTCTTTATTTTATTAAGAAAATAACTGTTCTAAACTGAACCCTAAAGTAGAAAAGTAGTAAAGTGAAGTAGAAATCAAAAGATTTCTGCCACTCTGCCACAAAAAAGTATAACTAACAGTGAATATCTTGAGTAAAGACCGTACGAAGAAAACAATTTTTTAATCCCAACATCAAAACTTTCAATAAGTTTTTGTGAAGGCAAATTTATTACAACACATTTATTTGGCTACCAATCACTATCCAGTTCACCCTGAACATAAAAATCACATATTTCACATAGTAAATAGTAGCATATTTTCTACATAGTAACATACTAGTGTCAGGCTTCACGAAGGTCATGCACGGCAACACGGTCCGGTAACACGGGCAACACACTACACACCGAAAGTGAATTACGAATTCAGTGTATATAGTGTTGTACATACATCGCCGATTGATGCATTCACTGTGTAAAGAGTTGACTTTGCGAAACTTAAAATCAAGATAATTCCTATTAAGAAGAGATAAAGAAAGGTACCACGTAACAAAAAGGGATCAATCTGTTATGCCGTCTTCTTTATTTGTTTTAATATCTTAATCTTTAACTTTTATGCTTTGTGCGCAGTCTTCGATACACATAGATAGTTCGGTATATTTAAAATCTTTCTTCAAGACTCATCTCCCAAATTTGTCTTTCAAATTTCTGAGCGTGCAGTCCATGCCGAAAATGAGCGAACATATATAGTTTTTAAATCTGTTAACGTAGATTTGTTAGAACTTTTATTCATCAATTAAGGTTGTAAGTGTGGGGGTGAGATTTTGGCATGGCACGGCTTGCATAGATAGCATGACATGGCACCGCACGGCACGGCATGGCACGTTTTGCATACGTCTTGCATTCACGGCGGCATATCATGGCATGTCTTGCGTAGATGGTGCGGTGTAGCATGGTAAGGCAGGCATGTCTTACCTAGCGTGGCTTGATATGGACCTTTTGAGATGTGAATATCAGTAATAATCTTGCGTCCCACTCTTATTTTTCGTGCAAAGACTAGTAAGTGCATTGAAACGAAATATCTAGCATTCATTTGAAGTGTATGGTTCTTCGCAAAAAAAGTTAATAATAATTATATTAATCATATGTGATGCATTAGGAGTTATGGTTGGTAGCAGCATTTCCTGCTTGAGTTAACTACAACATACATGTATAAACTTTGGAGGGGAGGGAAGAAGGAAGGGAGGGGCGGACGGACACAAGAACGGAAGTTTTGCTGCATCCAATTGCTTTGTGTCAAGGACGTCCAAAACCTTGATTCTGACTACACGACATGTTAGAGAAAAGAATTTCCTACATAACGGTTTCGGAACTTTTTCGGTGTCAGGGAACTCTAATACTATTTTTTTCTGCCGATACTCGTTTATCTTTTCAGCGTAACGTAACATTCTCTATACTGCGTAAGTAGAAAGTAAAAATGAAAATGCTCCCCCGCTGGAAGGGTGTACAAACACGCACTGACTCAAATCGTACAACCGGCTGTGGTGGCTCAGGACACCAACTGATGTCACTCTAGGGTCTCCGACCGGGAGTTTGGTTTGATTCTCGACGGTGACAGAATTTCGTGTTCTAACTACATAGATAGGTTGAATTCAGCTGCTGACTTAATGAGACGTCTAGCGGACGGCTGCTATGATAGTTGTTCGGGGTTTCTCCGATCAACAAGATGCGCTTAATGAAGCAGAATTCCCAAAAACGGGTCGCGTAACATCTTTCCATTCTCTTCCTGGTCCGATCATCTTCCATCACAACCTTTCACTTACATACACTGCACTACAACACATGTCAGCAGACCCATCGGTAGGATAGGTGGTTTGATCGGAATGATAGATCGGTTGTTGAATGGTCGGCCTGAATGATCAGCCTCAGATCTCACCATCTAGCAGGAGAAAATGCCACACTTTTATAAAACATGCAGTAGAAATTGAAATAATCACTCAGTTGATCAATCAATTAATTGAGTCGTTCGCGGTGTCACCATTTCAAGATAAATAAGATGAGGAAGTGCATACGAACAGACACTTTTCATGTAATGAAAGGCAGGGAAGAAGTAGAAAATGAATTATGATTTCAGCGACAAGTTTTAGTATATATGTTATTTCAACAATGAATACCAGCAACAGTCACAGAATAAAGTACTTTTTATTAACTAAAAATCACTAAGAACGTCTTTTGTAGATGATAAAAACTCGAAAGTCTCTGAACGCAGAGCAGTTTTTTTAAACTGCCTCAACAAATTGTTTTTCACGCCACTCATCTCCTTGTAGAGTATGAGATGACTGCACTGTAGAACTCCATTTTATTGTTATGTTACACCCATTGCGAATACCTTTATATTTAAAACAATAATGGCTTTCGATTGGATAGCAGTTTGTACTTTTAATAACAACAAAAAATTGCTTTATTTTCACTACGAATGAAATGTCTTGGTCTGCGCTATGTAATAACTTCCTATTTTTCACCGTTTTAGAATTTAAACAATAAATTTTAATAAAATTGTAAAATTAATAAAATGAACGTATTATGCCATCATTTGTTCGTGATTTTGTTCTGAGAGTGGCAATCGATCGTAGTTTTGTCACTTGGCGCAGGCAAGTTGGTGTATGTGTGTGTGTGTGTAAGACGTTACAGTTATGTTTACTGTGAAACAAACACATAACAACAAATGAATATTTTATTCACGATGATGATTATACTGTATTTAAATAATATGTATGGGAGTTCCCATGTACAGCTTTGCTAAACACCTATCATCTATCACCTATCATCTACGATCACAATGCTGTGTGGACAGCTTACTAGTTCACTTACGGAAGGCAATTGCATTGCTTCAAGGACAATTGAATGGCGCATAACACAATGCTTGTTTACTTTAAACAAGTATATTGACACCAAAAGTATTTTCATTTGTCGTAAAACACCGGGTAATTATGTTGGCGACAAAACCAATAGGGGTTGGAAGACGAGAAGAATATTAATTGTTTTACAAAATAGTCACAACTGTCGGTTTCTTCTTAGTTACCGGCAACTTTTGGTGGGTTTCCGCGATTTAAATATTATATTTGCTATCTTTGAAGGACATCTGCAAATTGGTACTCAATGTATTTGATCACTTAATTTCTTTGATTTTTTTACGTTATTGAAACTTTAATGTTAAATTCAAAATTGTTGGTGAGGTAACATAATTTTATTAGACCTTCCCCACTTGTTTCCTCATTGTTTTTAGTTTCAGTTTGATAACGCGCGATTCATTATAGTAAACAACACATTGTTTTCTTTTCCACCAAGTGTTACTATGAATTTATCATTGAAGATTAATGAATGGAAAATAAAAAGAACGAAGAGAAATTAATAGAAATTGTTTACAAATGAGGTAGAAAGGTGCCATCTGACGAGACAGACCCTTTTTGAAGTGTGTTTGATCTACCTACATTTTAGTTGTTTTCTTACCAAAATTACTGTTTGAAAATTTAGAATTAATTTTAATTCTCTCTTTCAACAAATACTTTAATGTTTTCGCTTATGTAATTCAGAAAATGTCAAATTAATATATCGAAAGTTAATTTCAAACACGGTTGTAACCAAAATAATTTTTTACTTTTCTACAAAATAACTGGTTTACGGTGTGTGTGGACATATTTCATTAGAGCAAGGGTGATTTTTACGTCAAGAAAAAAGAGTATCGATTAATATTTAGAAAGGACAATTAAATCAGTTTCAAAACAACTTTTTATCTTGTGCAAAAACTGAAGCTTTACACCACATTCTCACAGCAATTTTACTTCCATTATTCCTTTCTAATGAGAACATGAGAGGAGTCTTTTCCAACAAGCTTAGCGCGGTTGAGACAGGTGGGTAGAGGGAGCTTTCAATTTGTATTCAAATCACTCTTGTTGCGGACTGGCGTAACGTGTTACGGGGCGGAGGCCTTCAACAGGTAATCGCAAGGGTCGGCGGTGGAAGTGAGAGACAACGGGGGGTATACAGATTGGTGTACGAGGGAGCAAAATTCAATGCAGTCCCTTCTGTACTGTTCCTCTCTGTCCGAATATTGTGCTGTAAGCAAAGATGACGGTTTCGCACCAGTTATTACAAATAATCAACACAAAACTAGTTTGATAATAAATAATTTCTCAGATCTGCATCAAACATTTAACCAAAAATAAGCAATTTTGCAAGTTACGCTGTTATTGGCAGGGGCAAATGCAATCCGCAACACACTTACGTTTCCGTGCGTTCTCATTGCACGGAGTTGTATGTGATATTTATGCACAATAGCAATATTTATTTTTGATTATTAAAAGAATAATTTATTCCCTTTTTACATTGACACATCTCATTTCTCACAGCAGCAATGTCATGGAGGCTGTGAATGTGTAAAGAAATGTTTGTTAGCTCTAACTTTACTCTCCATGCTAACAAATGGTCGTGGTCGGCGAGAGCAATACTTACTACGTCCCTTTCAAAAAACATTTATTTATTGATTGTATAATACAAACTAAAATTAATGTTTTGTTTTGCCTTGGAGCAATATCAGGTACTCAGAGAGACTCGGAAGGTAATAGTGGCAGTCTTTAGAGCTCTTGAGATAAAGTCCGTTCGCCAGACTGGGGTCGTGCCTTCAAACATGTGAGCTACTTCTGTCAATGTCCTATTTGAAATACTTTTTGTAACAAGATACCATAGATTCAGCAACGGAATTTTGGCAATTTGCAGTTACTTTCTTGAAAGAACTGCTTAAAGAACTCTACATTTTCAATTTTCGAAAATTCAGAGGGTTCAACAAAAATGAGACCCATGACATTTTTAAGCGTCCCTTCTTCTGTTAATAGAAAAAAATTGAAGAAATAATTGGTAGGTGTTTTTGAATAAACATCGTTAAAAAAATTAAATTGCCTGTATATTGCGGAAAAGTATATGAAAGTTACTCATATTTTCGAAAAATAGAACACGACTTATTTCAAGATGGTTATGAATCAGTAGGTTTACAAATTTATTTACAAATGAGATCTTCGTAAATAACGTTTAATATTTGAGGTCTAACGATATTTGGTCTTTTCTAAAAGGCCTACATAATAAATGTCTACCCATTGCGCTAGTCAGCATGAAAAAAAGATCTAATGCAAGTATTTCTACATGTAGAAATGTCTATTGTCTAAGTGTCTACAGGAAAAGGTGTCTACATGCAAAAATAAATATTGCAAATATGTCTACATATAAAAAAGATCTATGTATTAAAGTTTGTTAGATTTGTTAGTAAATGTAATTGTAAATGCATGTTGAACTCAAAAATATATTTATAAAATATATGCAGTTCATAATTAAGACAGTTTCAATAAAATCATTCATCAGATTCTTCTACTTCATCTGCTTACAATTTTAGGCGATAACGTAATCCTTTCAAGTAGGCGAGTATTTCATTTCGCTGACTAGTCTCCATAGCGCAATGCCATTATTTGAACTTGCTTCATATTGACTTAATATTTTAACAGAATACTCGCTGGAAATTTTTGTTTCTGTTAGAATTTTAGCCTGTTGATATTTAGCTGCTATACTTTGTAATTAGTAGACATTTTTGTTAATAGATATTTTAGCTGCGGACGTTTAATCATGAGACTTAATATAGCTGTATACCACATTTTTATTGGATATTTTTCTGTTAGACCTCAAAACAGTTAGCCATTTTCCCTGCAGACCTACTGACCTTGAAGCTTCAAGATCTGTCTTTAAATAGCTTTCATTAGAAAAATAATATTTACTAGGGTGCCCTTACAAGAACTCTCGTATATTAATCCCCACCTTTTCCGTATCCATTTCCCTATCCTTTCCATTAAAAAAGAAAGTTGTTAATTTAACGTGTTTATTTCTCAAAAATGTATAATTGTAACTTCAGAATATCAAACAAAAATAAAACCAATGCAATTGATGTTGGAAACAAATTTTCAACAATGGTTTATATAGTATTATGGAGATATGTTCTTCGAACAATTCACACTTCCTTAAAACCAATAGGAGTATCCAATTTAAGTATTCAATCTTTCTTGACAGTTAGCTGTTTACTTTCCTTGATAGTCACAAAAATATTAGAAAAGTATTATACTCTTAAGAAAACCTAGTAAAGTTTCCATACGAAAATACAGAATCGGGCAAGAACAACTCTAGTGATTGCAATATAATTAATCTTTCCTGAATTTGTTATGAGGAACATACGGGGTCTTGGAAGGTAGCTTGCTGGGGTGCAAAAATTGAAAAATTACCGTTTTTGAATGCTAAAAAGTAATGGATTACTTAATCCATTCTTACGTACCTTAAGAAAAGAAATTCCGAGCCAAAATATAACTAATAAAACAACTACATAATACTAATACTAATACTAATAATAATAATAAGCAATACTACATAATAAAACTACTTTTTTCACCTCTGAGTAACAAATACCATTTTTTACCATTAGAAACAATTCTGCTTAGATTTTACTTTGGTACATGGGAATGTTACTCAAACGATGTGTACGTATTGAATATTTTAGCAAACCGAAACCTTAAGTTAATCAAACGGTATATTGTTTATAATATGAGTTTATAGCTGGGCATTGATATACAGACTTCCAGATACCGCCAACATTTAAATCGTGCGTCTGGATTGTGATCGATAGCCGTTGTCGAGGGATTTGCGCTATTCTTCCTATAATTTTAAACTTGGTTGGTTTTTTAAATTCATTCACGTAGGATTGGAGGCTAGCGCGTTTTGATTTTTGTTGTTCATTTATTTCAAGCTATTTTATTTTAGTTAATTTAAAAAGTTTGTTCTTTTTATTGTGCCAGAGCACAAGTTTTCCCCTACTACCTCCGTATATCTGAGCGAGAACTCTCGCATGTTAAACCCCGCACTCTTCCCCATCCTTCTATTAGGTAAGAGTGGAATTTTTTATTTGTTTAAAATGTATAAAGGTAAATTGAAATATACTAACACAATATCAAATAAAAACAAATCAATTGATGTTGAAAATTTTTTTTCAAAATTCTTTGACAGTTAGATTTTCGCTTTTTGTGATAGTCACAAATTATAAATAAAGGTTTGAATTCTTGAGCAAGCTACATAACTGGAAGATTCATCGAATCACTTCTGATAACGAAAGTACTGGTACACGTAAAACACAAACCAAACCTAACAAGACACGTCTTCACTCTTCACTGTACTCCCACAACTCTTGGGTCAACAGCACTTGTACACCTCGGCAAAACATAAAATGAATGGTTTCTCAACACCCATAAGAAAGAGTTTTCATTGATATCAAGCAACTAGTGAGTACTTCTAGCTGTTGCCGTGAGAGCAAATCTTGAATTAATAATTATAAAGTAAACCTCGACAGTCAGCGCAAATCACGGTGTGCACAAAAAGCGTAAATAGTATAAGATATGGGAATCAAAGCCTTCTAAGCGTAATGTCACCAAGCCTTCTAACGATGATCACAGTCACCAAGAGTTGAAATAAAGGTGGCATTGGTAGTGTCGATAAGTACCGAACAAGGAAAAATTAAATAGACTCTATAAGAATCTCTCACCCGGTAGATTATGGTGAGAAACGATTCTCTGAGGCTTTAGGTCTCAAAAATTAGTTTTTAACGCCTTTGAAGACTTTGTTTGGGAGTTATTTAACAATGTTGCTGACTGAGTGCTGAGGGTTTTATTTGGCATAAACATTTAGAAGGGTTTTTTAAACAAATCTTTCATACTTTTAAAGTTAAAGTGCAATTTGTCACGTCTCCGTGAAATTCTCTTTTTTAGAGGCCTCATTTATAAAGATCGGTTGCGTACGAGAGTAGCAATAGGTGAGTATACTACAGAAATATTATCGATTTTTCTCTATCAAGGACCCAACAACATTATTATTAAGTATATCGGGGATATATCCACTTTTTCATTACCAGGGCCCGGCAATAAGAGTTTTTCTGCGAAAGTGTAGCCGTTTCCCGGCGCACGATTACATAACTTTCTCTAATGAAGTAACTGCGAGAAAGTAATTTTAATTTGATTATTTTGGATTCTGGGGTTCTCTGTTGACATCCCCCTCGCATTCCACTGTTGTTCTACAGGAGCCGGATTTGCATTGGTACGCGAATCAAACGCCTAGCATATATCATTTACAGGCAGGCGAAGCGCTTTATTAAGAGATCGACGAATCGACTTTCCGCATCGAAGCAACCTCGCAGTTGTGATGGTTCACAGTCTGAAGACCATTAACCTCACGTTAGTGTCCAGCGCAATTCTTTCGGCGCCTTGAGCAATTGGATCTGGCGAAGTACTTCAGCCATAACGATACCCGTCCTCGCCGTTTTCTCGTCCGGCGACTGCCGGAAAATGATGCAATCCCTAGACAAAGCTCCCTTAACTATTTAGTCCATAAAATTTCTACTTACTTGAGAATTGCTCAAGGCACCCTTATCGATCGAATCCTTAGGAACCAAAAAAGCTTGTTCGTGGAAGCAAAATCCGAAACGCGACAAATGCGGATCAAATCACCGTACGTACCGCGCGAGAGCTCGTTCAGTGTGGAGATTATGTTATGTATTTTTCTGGCGAGTTTCGAAGTAACTCGGGTTCGCACCTCACCCTATAGTGCTCTAGGCCAGGACCGGCTTAGTGTGTACATGTGTTGGTAGGGTTGAATTTTTCCAGAAATGACATCTGAGGATTTTAATTTGAAAGCAACGATCCACAAACGGCAGTAGTGATAATTTGCGACGATTTAACCACATCTGCGAAGAACGGCTCAGCAGGTCCCTGCGTCACAATTTGCAAAAACGATGGATCTTCACTTTTGCACGGGGAGAGGTGGTTCGGAGAGAGGTATTAAATGATGCCACTGCAGTGCCTTTGACTGGAAGGTGCTGGAGTTCGCGTCCCGATGGTGGCAGGATTTTCTAGCCAGATAGCTAGATCAAGTACAGTCGTTGTCTGGAGAATAATTCTAGCGGTCGGCTGCTTTGATCGCTAGTTTTCCGTGATTTCCCCGATCAAACCAAGCGAATGCCGGAGCATTACACTTGCAAACGGACCACGGACTGCGTTCGATCTTTCCTTCCCATTCCTTGCCCAAGGGCCATCCAACGGGTGAAGATTACTGCCACCTCCCGCAACAAAACATGTACCACACTTACAGGACTAATGACCTTAACATTTGACGCCCCCGGATTCACAAGCAATCAATCATCTCATTTCTGTGTAGTGTGAGTTTCTTCACGTGTACTCCAGGCAAACCGGAAGTTAGATACTACGAATCCTCTAAGCACAAAAGCGTGTTGGAGCTTCCTGCGAAATAAAACTTTAAACTTTCAAAAATTGAAAATAATTTTAATACTTAATTTAATATAATGTTAATTACAAACTTTTCAGTTCAGCAGACAATCTGATTAACAGTTATATCTTTCATTATCTCGTACACTTTATGAATTGTGTATATTTTCTCTTTAATGCGAAAGTATGTAATAAGCAAGAAAGTAAAAAAATAAAATGATTCCCACCCCGCTTCAAAAACTTCATACTAGTTTTCGATTCTATTGATTCAAATACACTTTTTTCGAAAGATGATTAGGAATTTCTTGATGTAATTTTTGAAAACTCGGACTTTAAAATTTTCAGAAATTTTGTTTTAATATCAATACAATTACTCGCAATACTTTGTACTATGATGCTTCTGCATATTATTTGGCAAATCTTATGGTAGAAATAGGTCGACTTTAATTCATTCGAGTCACTGATTTGCTCATAGGATCCAATTATACTTCAGGCAGTTCATTTTTTCATATCATCGTCTTGCTGCCAATATTAATAAAATATCTAAAGAAACCTAAAATTGTAAGAGAATATTGGGATTTTAAAGTTAAATATATAAAAATATTGTTTTGATGTAGATAAGTATGTTCACAAAGTTTACCTTGCACTAAAGTGGAGTTTTTAAGCATTAATAATGCATTTTATTAAAAAGTTCATATCGTTATCATTGCTCTGATGTCAATAAGATCGCTGGTGAGATAGATACTTTCAAATAAATAAACAAAAGGTGTTGTCCGGTGGCAATGATACATGATATCAAATATATTTGATAGAGGACAAAACCATTTATTTAATTGCTCAAATTTCGTATGACGATTCAGTATGTAAGCTTGGTGGTAAGAGGCACCTGAATCTGGGCGTAAATGTGACTTCAAATTAACTGCTCTTCATAGCACGTCACACACAGTTTTTAACCGTTTTTGACGTAAAGAAATAAATGCATCATATTTGACTCGTCATTCACAATTGACATTGTATATGTGACTGATTAAATATATCTAGGGACCAGGTATGTGTTATTGGCTAGTGGAGAGCCTTTCACGTTTGGTTCGAAAGCGAAGTTATTTGTGCTTCCCGGAATCGGCCCTTTTAAAATCAGACTACTTCACTTAACAGGAATTGCGATTTTTAGGAACATTTATAAGCATGCCGATCTATTACCATGTAGAGACAAGAGGTACATACTGCTGTAGGCGAAAAGTATTTCAGTTTCTTCACACAAATAGGTATTCACCAAACATAAAAACATACATTTTTACCGTTAAATCTGTCTTTTAGAAAATTGTAAGTTTGAACTTTTTAGGAGTCTAACTATAACTTGAATTAAGATTTTATTTGAAATTTGTTCTACATAACCTAATTCTTTACTGTAAGTCATGACCACTCTTTTGAAAATTTTAGTCTTTTCACGCAGTTTCGAACATAAAATGAAAAATATTGAAAATACTAAAAACAATATTTTCAAAATCGTCTCCAGAGATGCTCGCACAAATCTTATAGAAAAGAGGTTTCGGTCAAATTGTCTAAAAATTTAGTATGTTGTTTCTTAGATCATGCTGATAAATAGTAGTTTTGGCCGTTAAGCAAAAAAAAGTTCTGTTTGATCTAATGTACATTTTAAAACGGGGTGATCGTATCTATTTGTCGGATGATAGAAAGGCACATATGTGTACTCAAAGCATACTCAAATGAAACATCCTCTTGACTTGTGACAACTTAGACTTGTAAATTATGTTATTGCACGATAATCAATCATCTCGATAGGGAGACGCAAAATGACTTACGATAATCAGGCACCCGATAGTGAGAGGCAAAGGGACTCAGGGTAATCAAGCACCCCGATAGTGAGAGGGAAGGGAACTCAAGGTAATTACCCTACCGTGTAAGACAAGGAGACATGATGATCAAGTACGTCAACGTGGAAGGCAAGGGTGTTCAAAGTAATGAAGCACAGTGCCTCATGGAAAATGAAATAACATAATTCACAAGACTAAACAGGTGAGGATGTTTTATTTGAATATGCTTTGAGTGCATATATGCGCATGTCTATCATCCGACAAATAGACATAATCTCCGTTTTAAAATGAACATTAGATAAAAAAGGCCTTTTTTGCTTAACGGCCATAACGACTTTTGATCAGTATGACCTAATGAACTACATACTAAAATTTCAGATAATTTGACCGAAACCATATTTCCATATGGGGTCTTTTTTCTTCATAATGTCTGTAGGGAGAGTGATAAATGCATTCCATAATATGACAATAACGCCATTTTGCTGTTGTTGTTCTCCAAAAGTTACAGAATTTTTTTTCACATCGTTAATATTTACATTAGTGGGGGTTTGTATACTTTTTGCATTTATGAACACAAGTGATTTAAACGAAGTCTTCTAAAATGTCTAGAAAACTCAAACGTTTGCTTTGAAACGAGCTCAAAATTCCTCATTTTCAGAAGCGCTTAAACTACATTTTTCCAAAACGGCTCCAAATTTTTCTCTAAAAATTTTCTATAGATCTAAATGCTCTGTGTATCATTGTACACAATCGAAATTTTGTATACCACCGTATATAAATTATATTTTTCTGTATTTCTGATTTTTCAAAAATTACACAAATGTATTTTTTTAAATATTTGTCACGTCGTTGATATTTACATTACTGGCGATTTGTATTAATTAATGCAATTGTAAGGATGCTTCAAACTATTTGCAATGAAGTTTCCAAGAAAATCGATCGTTCCGACACTTTGTTTAAAAAACACATTTTGCTGTCAGGGATCAGAAAATCCATTCGTCAAAACCTCGACATTAATTTCCAGCAGTATTACATAAACTTCTACGTAAGGTGAATACCGTGCGTGTTAATTATTTTTAGTTTTTGCGTCTAGTGAATACACATTTCTAAGGCGAATCTCATTGAGCTAGTATAAATGCTTTTCAATTCATTCTGAATACATAGTAATACGTCTTCTCATGACGTCAAATGATTTCTTTGTACGTCAGCAACTGTTGCATCTTGATTTCAAACTTACGTGAATTAATTTAGCCAGTAATGGAAATAGTGCATTGATACCAGTAGTTATGTAACAAATTATATCACTCCCGTTTTTAATTGCTAACAAACATTTTTAACTTTCTCATCGTTGTGAACTTCGGCCGTTTATTTTTGCACGTGAAAATGAAACTGTGAGATTAACTCAGATCGTAAATCAACACCTTTTCTTGTTGATAAAATGTTCACATTTATTTCTCTTTCCGTAGAGCTACGTATCTTCGAAGTATGAGAGTGCGTGTCCGTGTATTCGTCTGCGAACACCACTAGCGCATTATTAATATTAAGGATGCCATTTTACTGGTACATGAAATGAACCTCATGGAATATTTTAATTTTCTAAGAAATACGATTTTTTTTAAATTAAAAAAACCTGTTTACATTTCTAGTAAGAATAGATGAAATACGAAGGTTGCCTTGAAATAGGTTATGTTTCGGGATTTGGCAACCCTGGTGTTGCAATCTGGCAACTGACAGCTTTATCGTAAAGATGGATGTTTTGAAGTTATACGCACTGAAAACGTTGTGACATACGAGTGCTATTTGTGTTGTTTACAGTAACTTAAAAGATTCATCTTGGCCCAAAAATGGAATTAAATCGTGAACATTTTCGTGCGATTATTTTTTACAACTTTCGACGTAGATTAACTCAGCAACAGTGCATGGATGAACTTAATTCAATTTTTGGCGATGAAGCTCCATCAAGGACCAGTGTTTATCGATGGTATGGTGAATTCAATCGTGGTCGTAGTTCACTACGTAGTCCAAGACGGATTTCGCGAAGGTCGTCCAAAATCAGTTGTTGTACCGAAAACCATTGATGCTGTGCGTGAACTGATATTGCAAGATCGTCATGTGACCTATCGTGAGATTGAGACAACCTTAGGCAATAGTGGGACCAGCATACATTCAATATTGCATGAACATTTGACTGTCAAAAAAATTGTTCGTGTTGGATCCCACACAATTTGTCAATCGCTCAAAAAAGGCTGGTGTCGATAGGTCGAAAGAAATGCTCAAAAAATACGATCGCGGTGCTTCGAAACACGTCTATGACATCGTGACAGGTGATGAATCGTGGATTTACGCGTATGAGTCCGAGAGTAAACAGCAGTCGACTGTATGGGTGTTTCAAGATGAGCAAAATCCAATAAAAGTTGTTCGCGCACGAAGCACTTCCAAACAGATGGTCGCCTGTTTTTTTCGAAAAAAAACTGGACATGTGGCAACCGTACCACTAGAACAACGCAGAACAGTCAATTCTGAGTGGTACACAACGATTCGTTTGCCAGCTGTCTTCCAAGAAATAAGGAAAACCAACCGCCGAAGACGGATCACTCTTCACCACGACAATGCGAGCTCTCGCACATCGGCTCAAACAACTTAATTTTTGAGCACCCAAAACATCGATTTGATGAGTCATGAGTCCTGACTTGGCACCGAATGATTTCTTTTTATTTCCGTACGTAAAAAACAAACTGACAGGTCAACGTTTTTCAACACCTGAAGAAGCGGTTGCTGCATTCAGAATGAATGTTTTGGAGATACCTCAATCAGAGTGGCAAAAGTGCTTCGACAATTGGTCCAAACGCATGCAAAAGTGTATATATCTTCATGTGTAATATTTTGAAAAACAATAAAGTGATTTTAGACGATTAATATTTGTTTTTGTTCTCTAATCCTGAAATATAAAAGGCAACCCTAAATAATAGATGTTGCTTTGCTATGTCCCAGAGTGGTGAAGAACCACTGTGTGACCGATCTCCATGAAAATTGGTGTTTTTTCATGGAGAAGGTTTTTATGCAGTTTATTTTGTTCAATCTCCACTAGATGGTGCTGCAGCACAAAATGGCGATTCATTTTAATTCAATATTCATTTCAACTGAGATCCAATTGGACTTCATTGGGATTAGTTTGGTACCGAGTGCACAAGTTTGACCGAGTGCGAGAGAGGAGTCAGAGAGAGAGAGAGACAGAGTGAGACAGAGACAGAGTGAGTAGGAATGAGACAGAGTGAGTGAGTGAGACAGAGACAGAGTGAGTGACACAGAGACAGAGTGAGTGAGACAGAGACAGAGTGAGTGAGACAGTGAGTGAGACAGAGTGAGACCTAGACAGTGTGAGTTTGACAGAGGCAGTGAGTTTGACAGAGACGGAGTGAGTTTGACAGAGACAGAGTGAGTTTGACAGAGACAGAGTGAGTTTGACAGAGACAGCGTGAGTTTGACCGATACAGAGTGAGTTTGACAGAGACAGAGAGTGGGACAGATACTGAGGGAGTGTATGTGTGTGTGGGAGTGAATGTATGTGTGGGAGAGTATGTGTGTGTGGTAGTGTATGTGTGTGTGGGAGTGTATGTGTGTGTGGAGTGTATGGGTGTGGGAGTGTATGTGGGAGTCATGTGTGTGTGTGTGTGTGTATTGTATGGGGGAGTGTATATGTGTGTGTGTGTGAGTTTATGTGTGTGTATGGAAAACTGTATGTGTGGGGAATGTAAGAGACGGAGAGAGAGAGAGAGAGAGAGAGAGAGAGAGAGAGAGAGAGAGAAAGACAAAAAAAGTGAGAGTGAGAGAGAGAGAGTGATAGAGAGAAAGTGATTGTAAGAGCGGGAGACATAGATATAGAGAGACAGATAGATATAGGGACACAGAAAAAGACACAGAGGGAGACAGACAGACAAACAGAGAGAGGGACGCAGAGAGACACAGACAAACAGATAGAAATAGACACAGATAGAGAATTAGAAATGGATAGAGACAGCGAGAGAGAGTGTGAGAGGGAGAGAGTGTGTGAGGGGGAGTATGTGAGGGAGAGAGTGTTTGAGGGAGAGAGTGTGTGAGGAGAGTGTGTGTGGGTGTGTATATGAGAGAGACTGTGAGTGGGGCAGAGAAAGTGTGTGAGAGAGTTAGTGCAAGACAACGTCTGACAGGTTCCGCTAGTTTAGTATAAATATCATATATTTCAGAATGGAAAGAAGTTAATTAAAACAAAATAATGTTGCCTTGATGAAAGAAACGTTCAAAATTTGGGAATATACTTGTAGATAAAAACAATTAAGATAAGACTGGAGGGCGATAAGAAGTAGGGAATAAATAAACGAAATATTTAGTTACATTTGCACAATATTTGCACAGTGCTGAATCAAAGAGACATTAATTTAATTAATTTTTTTATGAACAATGTGATATCAGAGTAGATAGGAGACTTCAAAATGATACAGTAGGATTCATTAAACAAGAGATAAGTGGCGTGAAAATTAAAAAAAAAGGAATGAACTTTTGCAGATCTGCGTCGCTAAGAAAACAGTAGTAGAAAACCCGAGATGTATTGTTAGAAAAAGAGAAGGAAGGAGACTGCAACAGTGTACGTATGTGCCGTAGCGAGGAGCTTCTGAAATTTTGAATTTTTTATATGATTTTCTTTTAAATCCGACTTAGTACTTTTAACGAGTGGATGAATTGTAATGACAAAAGCGTAAGGTATTTGGAAACATTTATCATACATTTTGATTTGGAAATTTGCTCAAAAGTACGCGTGAGACTTACCACTTTTAATGAGCAATTGCTTCTCTTCAAATGAATAAGAAGTTTCGTTTAACTTAGGATGCCTACTTCCCTCTAAGAGTATTTGCTCATTAATTAGTCTGTGGCAGTTGATCAAGTTTTACCTGTTTTGTTTACTTACTTTACTGCGCGATGCGTACTTACTGCAGATGCAGTCGACCGAGTACAGCTACCATGCACCTGCGACCGTGTGCAGCTACCATACCGCTTCTTTTTTTGTTTTAATGCAAAAAGTTTCTAATTTTTAATTCATTTTTATCGCCCAAAAACCTCACAAAACCAATACAATGTCACTCACCAATAATCTGACAAAAGTCGCTTACAACCTCATACCCCTTCAATATGATTTGAGCCACTACCGAGATCGCACCGAAAATTCGAAGGGAATGCCACTCTAGAAGCACATATTTGATTTTATTCGTACTAAGGAGTTGCAGTTCTAAGGAATTACACATCTAAGGAATTACAAATGAAGAAATTAGAGTGTACTCTACCGTATAAACGAGGTGTCACGGATATGATTGGCAAGCTTCTAAGCCACTTCAATATAAACACGGCTTACAAAGCTCAGGAAAAACTCAGGCAAAAACTTGCGCGTGAAAGATCGCGTCCCTCCCCTTATGTCATCAGGGATATACGAGATTCCATGCAGCTGCGGCCATAATTACATTGACGAGACGGGACGTACCGTAGAGGAACGCCTCCTGGACCATATTTGACATTACAAATACAAAAATACGAATAAATCGGCCGTAGTCCTGCACGTATGGAAAACTGGTCACGCTATTCTATTTGATGACACACGCCTCTTAGCCAGAGAAGACCTCTAGGGTACTTGAGGGGGTAAAAGAGGCGGTGCAAATTATCAAACACCCTCATAACCTTTATGCTGACCAAGGCACGCCTACACGATCTCGCCCGGACGCGGTCCTAGCTACTTCGCAACGTCGGATTATGGACGGAGCGCTTATTCTCACCCCGCGGGGAGCCCGCCCCTGATTGGCCGGTGCACTCTCTCCGCATTGGCCGACCACCCGGCCAACCGGCACACGGGTAGAGAGGGAACTTAGTCCTATTTTAACTCGTGCGCAGCACATCTCCGTGCATTACGCCCTGAGGAAGGTCGCATAATTGCGACCGAAACGTCGGCACCTTTGCCATGGACACGGTGTCTCCCGGACAGCTAATTAAATACTGACTCCGGCCGCGGAAGCCAACGCTCCTCCCCTAACTGAAGGCAGGCAATCGTTGCTTGAGTTCAGTGGATAGGAGCGTCGGAAGGAGCACCTTCTAGTGGGAGTATGAGGTCAAGGGCGGCTGGCGCGGCGCAGCGCGGCCCCCGACGCGACGCGACGCGACGCGACGAGACAGGCCCGGCGCGCGCGTCCTTGTTTCGCGCCGCCTGATAAGGGCTCCGCTCGCTGGCAGGGAGGCTGGCGGATGCTGCGGGGGCGGCGTCGCTGCGGGTGACTCGGCGCGCGCGATAACGTGACAGGCGGCGTGTGACGGGGAGGGACGCGGCGCCGCTGCTCGCACCTCGTTAATGCCGCGCGTGCGGCCGCCCCTCCGCGCCGCGCCGTCACACATCTCTCCTAAGTGTTCCAAGCACCCGCAGGTTGCTTGGGAACGAGTGTCGAGTAATTGCGTGCATTGACCACCATTTCATCAATGCAAATGATTTAAAATTCCAATAATAATAATAATAATAATAATAATAATAATAATAATAATAATAATAATAATAATAATAATGGAAATTTTTAACAAGACGTTAGAATTTGTATGCTGAATGAAATCAAATGTTTAATGTGCACTCTTGAAGACCGGTCCAATAAAGGTGCAGACCGTCAGCATTTTGAAATATCTTTATGTCTAAAAATCTAAACATTTTAGTTTCAAAATTACTTTGAGTTTTCTATTCAACCAAATTCCGTATTTTTTGATTTAAATTAAAGGTTGTGGGTCTGTGATAATTTCATCGCTATACATTTAATTTCATTAAATTTATCAAATTAATAGAATGAAAGATTATCTACCGTCACTTTTTTCAATCGTTTGCTTGCGTGATGTTTTGTAGTGAGAGTTGCGGAGAGTCAATCTAAAGACACCAGTTTTTGTTTCGTTAACACTTGTGGGTGTAAAGTTATTGACAGCGACCAAAGATAGAGAGCGTTTTAATATTGGAGATCAATGAGTGTTTTTAAAGGCAAAGATCAGAGAGTATATATATTCGCAAAGTTCAGCAATAATCTGATACGTGGGTTACTTTACAAAAATTTTCAGTAGTTATACATGTATCGCATTGCTTTTACTTTCTTGTCTGTACACACATACGTATAAGTACGTATAAGCGGAGACATACGTAGTAGAGAGAAAGTTATGTAATGCTGAGGAAAATCGATTTCGAGATTTAAACGGAAATTCGACGTTTGAAATCCTCTGACATCGAAACAGTGTTTGTTTTTCAAAATGACAGTCCAGTTTTTTCAATCTGAATAAATGGTCGATATGGTCTCATCCAGATCACTGCAAAGAAACAACTTCATTTAATTTGTGTAAATTAAGATGATAACAAGATATTCTGCTGTAAGGCACAGCAACATCCGTGTACATCATGTATTGATCTCGGTAAATACAAAACATTTTGGTTATATTTTTAAAAACATGTAAACTTCTATGATTCCATTAGTCTTAGAGAATAAATAGTGGTCGTCTGAAACAATGTTTTTGGGATTATAGATATTCCATTCTGTGCATATTTTCTTTTGCAGTTTTTCTACAACTCTGTTTTGTTCGATATAATCGCACGAATGCTCTAGCCGTTTGGCCCAATGGTCAGGGTGCTCGCTTTCTATGTCCGGGCTTGGATTCCGGCCGGGCAAGATTAGTGTACATTTTCTTGCAATGGCCCAGTATATGTTGCTGTGTGACGAGAAAACTCGCTTCTCGGGTCGAGAAGACCAGAATACGTCGCAGGGATATCTTCCTTCTAACACGTACCCTTTATACCAATGGCTGCGAGGGGGGAGCGCTGCTGGTAGGCCCTGGCCCGTCTGCGGGCGATCGGGCCATTACAGACGGACAGAATCGCACGGATTCTGCTAGTTAAAGTTTAATTCCTTTGAACATTCATTTATTTTCATGAAAAATTCCTTAGTTACGTGAAGACGCGAAGGAACGGGAATGGCCATTCTAAGTCATAACATGGGATGAGACTATAATAATAAAGCATGCGAATATTTACAAAACGATGGATCTCAATAACATTCTAATTTTCACCTATGCAATGGGCGAGCACAGAGCATCGTGGGATAAATGTGTCTTGTTGGGCAGATATCGGGCATATATCAGAGTTCTACTTGCATGGATTCCTAGCTATGGGGTCATCACAATGACTCCAAGTCTCGTTACTTCCGAGTGCCAGGTAGAAAAAAAATCCTATTTAGTGTATAGAGAAACGCTAACCTCCCTATCCCCTGTAATTCATGTGGATGATTTTATCACCATATGCCGGTCTAACAACCCCGGCTACATTTTCAAAGGTCCTGTTGACCGAGGCACTCTGTACACCCTTCGACATTCACCCTTCCTCTTGTCATTCATTCATTCATCACTATCTAATCACGAAATTAGTTGCTCCTGGCGTTTACCTTGGTAATCTCATCCTCAAGAGTCCGAGCCTCTCAATCGTGCACGTGCCCATCGGTTATTCAGGACCAGAGCTTAAATTTTATGGGGATATACAATTTGACGTACTCTCAGGCTATGGTAAAATAATAATAATAATTATAATTATAATTATAATTATAATTATAATTGTCTATTTCTGGCGAGACTAAAGTATTAACGGTGTAATTATTGGTTAATCATAGTGTTAATCTGACATGCAAACTTAAAATTGATGTTTTAGATTCTTAACTTGAAATCACATTTTGACCAGGACTTTTATAAATAACTATTTTTATTGGTGTTAGGTCCCTGACTTAGATCTTAAAACTTATAAATACTAATGATGGATATCAACAGTAAAGGATGTATAGCACCCTAATACGAGTGTAATACAATGAAAATGTATTCCAGAACCAAACTAAAGGTTTATAAAGCTGCCGTGTCTACGATCATTAATAAACATCGCAGTAATGACCCGGATGCTTGCAAACAATTCCGACAAACACGCAGGTTTTTCCCATACAGTTACCTCCTCTCTTCTGAGAGGCACTCACTCCTTGTAGTCGCTACTTTACTTCAGGTGGCTACTCCCTTTACTTAGTGACATCACTTCGCCTGGAATAGGTGCTCTCACATCTGGGATAGCTGTCATTTCCACCTTGAGGACAGGCTCGGCGACATACTACATCCACACTGGGTTGTCTCCACGTCCCTTTTACACTTCAGATTGTTGCACTGTTCACGGACTACAGAGTTCTCAGAATAAAAGTTATAAACTTCTAGGGGGCAAATATAATACCTTTTGGCAATGGAAATGTCATGGGAAATATAATAGAACAATTTTACATGTGACACTTGACTCTGATGTGTAGACAATTCATTCTACACTTTTGGTGAGCAGGCAGCGATCTGACGCTGTCAAAGAGATACCTGCAATACAATAGGTACAGTTGCCTTCTTGCAAATGGCAGATGTAACTTTGTGAAGTGAAATTTCCCACTACCCTGATAACATAGTACCGGAGTATGGACCACCATTATTTCTCAAGACCTTGGCTGCTCCTCCAAACTGAGATAATAAACGCTTAAAATTACATAACTATTTTTATTTACGGATTGCCTTCTTAAATGCGTATATACTTTGCAAGACAAACCTCGATTATCGTTATGGAGGGATTTGGTTCATTATTGCGCTGCATTTTTCTCCCCTGGTCAATGACCATCCAGTTGCTGATTTATTGCAATATAAATACTTAAGTTAGTTGGTATCTGTGTGCATTTTACGACGTTTGTCGTAAATATTGTCTGGTTGTGGACGGTTTACATTAATTCTAGCAGGGTGATTGTTCTTATTAGAATAATTTTCATTTAATCGTTTCGTACATTAATTAGTAATCATGGATATTGTTTATCGTTAACTGTAGGTGTGGTTTTTTATGACTTATTCGATCTATTTTTACTTCCACGCTACCGCATCCGCAATGGACGCCGCAATCAGAAGATACAATTGAGATGTTAGAAAAGTGTAAATGATTTAACAACAGGGTAATAGTAGTTAATTTTACCTGGTCTTGTTGGTGAATATAGTACCGGCCTAATGATGGCATGCACCGGTGGATCCCACGGGAAGTGTATGAGTAATCCACTGTCGGGTTATAATTTCTGACAGTTTAAAATTGTGTATTATTTAGTCGATTTCAAATTATTGTTCTTTAGTGATTTACTTTATTACTTCAATGAGATTATTAGTCTTTTTAATTTAATAATTTCATATAACTTAGAATTCAAAGAATTGAATTTCCTTGGAAAAGAAAAAAAATGTTAGTGTTTGTACAATAATACGTAAGGTAAAGGCTAAGGAATGATTTATTATAATAAAAATATTAATTGTTAGTATTATGAAGGTAAATATATGTAAGATAATAGTTTAATTAAATACTAATTTTGGGGATTGGGGATGGACGAAATAACTTTCGATTTAATTATATTGCGGTACCTCTTCAGAAATAACTTTAATTTTTTTGATAAAATTTGTGACAAGATTTTGTAAACGGTTACCGTTTTTAGAGAATAAATAATCATTAGATTCTAATTTTGTTACTACATTTTGGTTACTTTTTTAAAATATTTGTTAGTAATTATATTACATCACTATTGTGTCGTCAAATTATTTGTTTTAGTTATTCTGTGATGTGGAAGAAGACTAGAGATTTTCACCACATTATTTCGCAACTTCTTTCTTTCCTTTTTTCTCTAGCAGATTATTTGGAACCCGCCCAAGCTCAAAGAATGTATTGTCAGCAGTATGAAAAACGTATTTTTCCTCTGAACAAAGGGACGGATTTTTGAAGTAAGAGGATTACGAAGAAGGAAAAGAGTATGAATAAAAGGAGTCAGATAGAAAAATAAAGGCCCAAAAATATTCCGATTGAGCAGCTAAATTTTTTATCAAATATAAGGAGACAAATAGTTATGTTCAATTTGAGAAATATTCCTATATTAAAACCATGTTTCCATTTTCCATTTACGCCAGTGTTCAGAGTATTTTTCGATTAAAAAGGATCATTGGATACGGCAGGAAAAAGCCCTAAGAGAGAAAATTTTAGATTTTTCATTTTATATTTTCAATATTTTACGAACTATTTTTAATCTCGTATATGCACTTCATTTGTGTAGCTATGCTAATACGATGTTTAAAAAATCTCCTTATTAGCATCCTTTCGAAAGCGTGAGGTAATTGCTAAAGGTATCTAGTCCGCAGCAATTTCTGCGGAGGAGCGGCAACTGAGCTCTTCGCTCGTTAAAGCAATTCCCGCACGCCACGTGGCCTGGATCTGCATTCTCCTCCTCCAGCACCCGCGTCCCGCCCCCCCCCCGCCGCGCATTACGCGGCTACCTGCGTGAGTTGCACAATGCTGCTCCTTCCTCCGCAAATTCCTACTCGTGGAACGCCTGCCGACGCGTTTTTCCATTGCATGCAGCCGAGTCTCCGGCACATTTTCTTGCAATCTTGCAATATCTACTGACCGACTGTGTGAAAATATAGCATTATACATTGCTGCACTCTATTTTTACTTCCTCGAGTACTACGTATATACGGAGTAAAAGAGTAAGTTATGTAATGCTGTGGAAAATCGATTTCGAGTTTTCAATGAAAATAAACTTTTTGGGTCCCCTGTCACAGTAGAAGTGTTATTTTATGACTGTCTGTTTATTTGCCTGTTTCTTTGTCTGTTTGTTTGTCTATTTGTTTGTTTGTGTATCTGTCTGTGTGTCTGTCTGCCTATCCGACCACCTTCAACAACACTAGCGAACAGGATATTTTTCAAAATGAATATCTAGGTCGCTCTAACCCGACTCGAAGCTCTGCAATTTTGAAAAATGTACTTTAATGTTTGGGGTACTTTACATGAATCCCCTGGGACATTTTAAAATTGTTTCCAAAAATGGCTCAGGCATGCATGAATGCAGATTGATATGTATACACGTACATACATACGAGTACACATGCATGCATACATGTATTCATGTTTGAATGCACATTCACACACGGAGCACGCGAGCATGTGGACCCATACCATGTCATTTTATTGACTGTCACTCTTATATCAGAGCGTAGGTGAGGGTCGGGCTTTCACTTGTGTTTCCCTCTTACCTGGACAGATTATCATTCTGTTCACGTAGGCTTCCGCGGCTCGAGTGCATGACTTCTAGGCTGTCCGGGTGACGCCGCGTCGTTGGTAGAGAGGCCGACGTTTCGCCTCTCATATCGCAGGCTTCTTCAGGGTAATGATGACACGGTCACACGTTGCGGTCACTACCCTAAAGAAGCCTGCTATATGAGAGGCGAAACGTCGGCCTCTCTGCCAACGACGCGGCATCCCCCGGACAGCCTAGAAGTCACAAATTATCATTGTGATGGTTTTTATTTGACATCCCCTTCAGAACTTTTTCCTTGTGAAAATGAATAAATAGTATTTTGTTTCTGATGAGTCCATAGCTTCATGATAATATAAATAAACATGTTATTAAAATTATTGGCAAAGTAACCATTTTAAAGATGTTGAAAATAAAATCTATTTACGGTCAATTGTTTGATTAAATAGTTAAGAAGTGAGTGCTCCATTTATAGACACTACCACACAATCTGGGCAAGATCTTCAGTTTACTTGCAAATTTCGACCGTTTGAAAATTAATGAGAAACTCAACTTTACAAAGGACTCAACTTCCACAGGTGTTCGAAGATGTCCGCTGTGGAGCATACTAACAACCTCCGAAAAGAAAGCTTGGTCGTGTCTGCTGCAGCCGGAGCCTGCCTCCTTTGCAGGCGAGTGGGCGGTGAGAAGAGAGCGAGCGATTGTGCAGCGTCGGACGTAGAAACTTCGCGACTTGACACCGCCTGAGATAGCTGAGGACGAAAGCTTTTGCACCCCAGCGACGCTGACCGGGAAGTCTTAGGGTTTCGGTTCCGTCGCTGGCTGAGTTTTAGGCATAAGTTAAATTCATCCATTGTGTGAGAAATAATTGTAGCAGCCGACTGTTTTGATATGTAGTTTTCCGTGGTTTCTCCAATCAATAACCGGGACAATGCCCTAACAAACGAGCCACAGGTCGCACGGGATCTTACCTTTCTCATTCATGCTTCCAATCTCCCTTTCACACGCACGTAGACTTAGCGAGCATATTAGTCTGGCGCTTTGACTATGTCCCGGCTGGGATGATGGCCCGCAGGGGGAAGACACGTGGAGAAGAAGACCCCTCCAGGTACAATTAAAGAACCGCTGAGAGTAAGGTTTCGTACATTTTAAACAATAGAATGGAATAGAAAAGGAGTTTACTACTCGTACACTTATCTGTCGTGTTGCTATAGTAAGGGAGGTTGATTGAGTACTTTCGTAGTATCTTTCATTACTTAGCAAATAGTAGGGAACCTCCCTAGGTTTCATTTGAATAACTTCAAAGGGCAGAAGGCAATGCGAGATTTCAGTCCAATCGGAAGGTTTTGGTGATAACTAATTGTGACTGACATTTTGGATAAAATTAAGACTATTGACTTAAAAAAGATAAGCAGTAGCTCTCATTATGGTTATAATTTTGAATATAATTATGTCGGGTGATTTCCATAAATTTTCCTGATTCTTCTTCTTCTTCTTCTTCTTCTTCTTCTTCTTCTTCTTATTATTATTATTATTATTATTGTTATTATTATTATTATTATTGTTATTATTATTAGCTTAGAATACGGCCTGTTAGGCTTCACGCCAGCACTCCCTCAATGTTGCCACTCTGAAGGAGGCTCTACCATCTCAACTGCCCGTGGTCGTGCGAAGTGCGCACTAACGCAGGCCCGGCGGCTGCGCCTGATGCCATTGCGCTATCTCCTCTCCGGCGCTTAGTGAAATCTATGCCCTTGGGCCGCGAGGGGCCTGCTCGATGCCGGTGATACCCAAAGCAGGCAGCGGTTAAGTTGGAGAGGGCCCATGTAAGTAGGGGCTCAGTTGGAACAGCCTGCTGAGGATGGTGCTGATGGTAAACGTCGATATTTCTTCATCTTTCGTAGAATTTAACAGTTGCGTTTTGTCGATTTATGCTGACAACAGACTCTTTCAAAATTAGATTCGCGAACACTGGCATTTACTCGGCCGTGCGACGCCCTGGGCAAGGTCATGACTCGATTAAGTCCATTCTTATCAGGAAAAATGAAGTGCTCTTTTTTGTAAAGTGAAGAGCGTAGAGAAACGGATCAGTATAGGTTTTGGAGATTTCCTTGATCTAATTTAATAGATGTCTGTAAAACAAACAAACAAGAACAACTGTAGCTCTTACAGTAGGCTCCTAAATACAAATTCACCAGATATTGTTTGATATATGTAGACTATTCAAAAGATGGTGGGGTGCTTGTGCGGGTGAAAAAATTGCAATGTCTTTCTTCTCTCACCTTTCTATCTGGAGTAAACACATTTGATGAATAACAAATATTCTTTTTTCACGCAGAAACTGCTCAATTTTACCCTATTCTTGGGGTAAAAATGTATTGAAGAGAAAAGCAAACTAGGTAATGGGTCGGTTACTTTGTAATTGATTGTAAAATTGTTTGCATCACATACTACCATGTTGAAGAACAACTACTACTATTCGAATTTAACATGCTAAATGGCACTTCACATTTTCAAATTTAAAAACATTAAGTAGTACTTGCTGGCAATTGTTAAAACAGGGACAATGTTTTAGTCAACGGTTCGATAAATCTCAAAATTGATTTAAGTTTCAATACTGCAACATTCAGGTTTGTACCGGAAGATAAATGTGAATACTATTTATAAACTAATAATGTTCTACATATTCCTACGAAACTGCCCGTAAAGTAAAAGGAGCCTTTGAACAAAATGAAATTTGCATGGTCTGCAGAGCGGGAACAGACATGGCCAAGATTAGATTTGTGAGCACTGGCATATACATCGACAGTGCTGCGCTCTGAGCAAGGTCATGGCAAAAGCACGAATAACGAACTGTTATTTCAGTACATCCTTACCACTAGTAAAGGAACCATCATTCTGATGTCAATTAAACGGCGGGTTGGTGGATGGTCAATTCAGACTCATTTAAGCCCTGAGCGAAGCCCAGCACAATAGCCGAAACATTTAACACAATCGGACATCTCATTAGTCTTCGTGTAGAGCTTAACACCGCGGAGTAGCGTGAGTGTGGATGTAATGGACTAAAGAGACACGGACAAACCGGCAAATGAGTAATGCGTCGTTCTATGTAATGACACTACGAAATCAGGTATCGTAATCGCATGCAGAAACGGACTCTACTGCGTGTTGGTTAGAGTGACAATGGTTAGAGTAACGATACAAAACTTGGCTCTGTTCAAATAATCTATTCAAGAATGATTAACGTTTTCTCTTTAGAACGGTAACATGTTACTATGTTTTATTCTATACACTTCTAGCAGATTCAGCAATATTCTTATTTAAGCTGTTTAGAAAATTCCTTTTCATTAGCTACACTAAATGTAATATTTCTCCTTACCATTAATCACTCAAGAGTTTTGTTGTATTTGGTGTAAATAAATTATTTAGACAGCTTATTATAATTAATACTAGTACTGTAGACAAAGCAAATTATCATATTTTAGCATCAGCTTCAGCAGATTTAGCACAGACTGCGATAACTCAGTGGCAACATAGTTGTACTCGCAGCGTCTTTGACGGGCGTCTAGGGTTAGCGTTCTATAGCCTAGCCAAATGATAAAAAGTAAGAGAAAGGTTTGATGTGGTTTTGATATTTGGTTGTTATGTGTTTTGGAGTTAAACACGAATATCAGGTTTGCCAACAAAAATGTTGCTCCAAAATACGTTTTAAGCAAAATTGGATAAAAATCACATTTGTCAGTTTTTTCAAAATAACACAAAGCCATCCTTGTTCGTAATTAACGATCGTATAAAAAATAAAAGAAGATAAAATTATCTACATTTAATGTAATTAATATTTTTCTCCTATTAACGGTTTAACCGTGAGTGCACCGCAAAATTTGGTGATATACGCGAAACACACAAAAAAGAGAATTATCTCATTTTATCTCAATATACCTGAAAAACTATCCATTTTTCATAAATATTAATCCGATATTAAATGAAAGGGGATAAAATTGGCTATATTTTGTGTGTAGTAGGTTTTCTTCTACGATGATTGTTTGCAGTTAGTGTGTAAAATGTGCTTGGATGTTACTGTGAAAATGGAACTCACTTTCACCTCCCTCACTCACTTCTATATGTAATTTATATCCAATTAAATTCCAACAAATAAATAAGGTATCATGTGAATCAGTTTACATTTGAATTGGAAATTAGATAATTAATATCGCGAATAAGAAAATTAATATTTTGGAAGACCTTCACCAACGCGTAGGTTTTCGAAGGCCATTGTTTTCATGGACATCTGCTACATACAAAATAATAGAATTAGAGGCTCTTTCATTACTATACATTTTGTATATTATTTTGTTTTTAATAATTGATATTTTCTGATTTCTTGAAGAATTTCCAAGTCCTCTTCAATTGGTTCGTCAGGTTCAATGGCTTCATCGTATTGTCCTTATTCCAGCTCGCCATTCAGGTCATTTTCAGAAACGACTGCCATATTGTGGAAATACATTTCACAGTTGAGACCTATGTTACTTAATTAACCCTTGCCTTCTTGTAGTCCAGTTTTGCAGTTTTGGGAGCTACCGCATGAATCAAATTTCAATAAAACTTGTAAGGCAGGTGAATAGTGCCCGCAAGTGGAGGAGTGATTTAGAGAGCTCACAAGGAGACTGTGTCCGAATCCCTTTCGCCGAACTAGTAGAGTAGTAAGAGGTCGAGTGCTCGTTTCCAGAACAGTTCAGAACGATCGTTTAGGCCGTGAACGGGAATGAAGCAATAATACTCCTACAGTACTCGAGACAGTTTTTTTTCTGGTTTGAGGTTTCGTGTGGTTAAGATGGTGAATGCGAGACGAGCAAGAGACGTGGACAGAAAATATCGCGGTTCAATAGCCTAAGAGGTGGGATGGGAGTTTCGCGAGTCTATCGAACGTAGGCGTGAGAACTGTTAAAACTTCGCGAGTTACCTGAACGTGCCAATATTTTATGGGTACCGTAATCGCGTAGCCGGCATATGCACAATCCCAAAAGTGCAATGAACGAGGCCGGCGTCCAGACTGATAAAATACGCATGGTAAAGGTGGTGAACCTATACAACTATTCAGGAATTGGGTATTTGGGATTTGTTCAGCGTCACGAACTAGTAACGAACACGTGTACCGGAAAGGATCTGCAGGGAGAGTGCTTAATACTGAAATAACCGGAGGAGAAAATTCAAGAACACGTGAAAATATTGAAAAGGGTGGAAGAAAAAATGTGTGGAATTCAAGTTGGAGTGGACGTCACGAGACTGGAAGAGCAGATTCCAGGAGTCTGTGGGCTGCCGACGTGGGTCACTAACGGAGGTGAGATCAGCTGTTTTCCACTGCAAGGCTGAGGTCGAGGTACGGCGCTGCCACCCCGTTTGATAAGTATTGGTTATCAGAATGAGCTGCAATGCTCTGTACGTACGTATAATTCTGTGTGTAAATGCCGTTGCGAAACAGCTTCCTGAACTCATCTCGTCGCAAGATGACACGAAGTCAAGGTTGACTGCCATCTGGCTCCACACGAGCGCACAGCACTTACACAATTGCCTCTGAGAGCTCAGAGATAAATTCTGCGTTTTACTGATAGAAAGAACGCTTCGCCTCAAGAATAGATAGTTCTGTCACAATATAAACGAGGAGGAAAAGATGCCAATTTATAATATAATTTAATTATTGAGATAATTTTATTCCTATAAAAGAAATAAACGTAATCATGTAAATATTATTGACAATCTAAATAACTAAAACAAATGAACATATAATCTTACTACGTCTTACTATTTAAAGTTTTAATCCTAACCTCTGCGAATCGGATTAGCTAAAATTGTTCTAAAACTATTTCCAAAATTTAGAAAACATAAAAAGGAAAATAGGGTTATACAATTATTACAGTACGATTTACTAGGTCTTGATCTGTAAGTGCTTTGGCTTGGCACTCTCCCACAGGAACAAACTCTCCTCAAGCAGCTTCACTGGGAGGAGTTGGCACTGTGACGTTGCATTCAAACAATTATTATAGCTTCAAATAACTGCGAATACCAGGCATTTAACATCAGTCAATAGTTTCTGACAGTTTTGGGCGCCAACGTGATAATCCGGCATTCATTTGATATGAGTTTACATACATAATTCGCGTGCCCAAGCCCGCTGCCAACGCAGGCGTGATAGGAAGCTAACGCGCGAAAATACTCGCGAGAGCGCTAGCGATAGTACGGCATAAATATGCCAGTATGACGCCAATATGCCAGCTTGGCAGATGCCGATGGGTAAACTGTAGCCATACTACCTAACAGAACCCGTACCACTTCGTGATGGGAAGCCAGAACTTCAACGTGGTATCGAACGAAATGGCAGATCGTAAATGCAGAAAACAAATGCCACATGCGAAATACCAAGTCGAAACTGCAGAGTCAAAAGTGCCAGGCACAAAATGCAGACCCCACGGGGCGTAGAGTTTGTATTCCCGTCCCCTTGTTGTGCGGCCTCGACCGCAAACGCGCTCGGGGCGAGGGTGGTGCAGTTGGAGGGAGGTCCTTTCGAAAGGCCCGTGGGACTGCTCGCCAAACACCCCGTACCTGCGACCGAGAACAAGAGGCCGCACCCGTCGTTGAAGCGGGGGGTTGGAAACGCTCTACGTAGCGACCAGACGGTGGAGTGGGGCAGCCGGAAATTGCTCGTAATTCGTGGGTTGGTTGACTAATTGATGTTTCCGGTCACGTTAACTGTTATGGTCATTAGTACCGCTAGTCTAGGTTCTTTTCTGGCGGTGGCAGCAATTCCTTTCCGAAGGATGATGAGATCCTGCCCCGATTTACTCGCCGACTTGGCGGGGGGAGGGGTCTCTCCCTCCCGGAGGGATGGGGTCTTCCTTCCAGCAGGACACAGTCCCGGCGGGGACGAGCTCTAAGCTAAGCCGAGCCTGGCCAGTGTGATATGTGGTACCAGTGAATGTTAGTACGAGGAGTGTGCGAATAAAAGGGAGATGAGACAAGGAACTGAGAGGAAAGATCGCGCCCGGTCCGTGACCGGAGTTTGTCCGGTATTGATCGGAGAAACCACGGAAGGCTCAAATGTCGTTGAGAGCAGCCGGCCGCCAGAACTCTTTTAGACAGCGGCTGAATTCTACTGAACGATACGGCTAGTGTTAAACATTCTGCGACTGCCGAGATTCGAAATCTAGGACCCGGCCGGAGTCGCTGCTGAGCAAACAGCAATGAGATAAACTCTGATATACACTCAGCCGGTCACAATATGTGAGTGGGGCAGAAGTAATCTCCGTGAGACCAGTATAAACGAGATCGCAAAACTGAACTTCGAAGGCTACATTGCGTTGCGCAGGATGCTGGAAGGGGGATGCGCCGCGTCTGAGATGGATCGGTCGCGGAACAGGCCGACTATAAAAGTTGCTCCACACAAACACGGTGGATCGTAAACACATTCGGTATTCGGCGAGTAACGAGAGACCCCTCGATAAATTACGAGTAGAGGAATGGGCTGGTTGCTATTTCCAGAGCGCCAAAACTTCTCCCCTTCGCACAACGCTTCGGTCGTTTGAACGTATCGAAGAATCCCAGCCTTCGCCGAGCACGTCGGCTACTTCCCAAGAGCCGAATAGAATGGAATATGAGGAGCAGCCGACGGTCGCAAGGATCCCCGCGGCTGCGGTGGAGGCTAAAAGGCCTTCTCCTTCCAGTGGTCGCGGCGATGTACTGAGTAAAACACATCGCGTTTTCTTGATTTTAGACACTCTTTCGCGATGTCATATTTCTTGGAGCGGTTGTGTCGTTGACCTATCTTCTTCTGGAAGCCAGGCGCTTGCTTGTTTCCGACAATGTGCAATTTGTTTGGCAGACAATGTATGACTAAAGTACACAGTACAACGTGCCACTGTATGCAAAAATTTTGACACGCTTGAGTCAGATTAGTAGAAAAATATGTTCAAATTCTCGTATTAACCTCCGAAACGGAATTTAAGAAATAATGTATTTCTTAAAAGTGATGAAACATGAAATATTGTGTACGTACCGGTAAATATTGTCATGCAAAGTAATATGCTACAAATACAAATAAAATACTACAGTTGGATATTAATATTTATTTTCTACATCGTTTTAAAACTTTATTCTACGCAAATACATTTTAAAAAGACTAAGAAAGTAAACATAATGAATGTAACAGCAATGGCAGTATAGAGAAAACTGAAGAGAATCCAATGCAGGATGCGTCACCGGAGGAAGATAAAAGCTACGCGTGGGCGGGGTAGGTCCTTGACTGGAAGGAAGAGGAATGAACTCGTGTGATCGGGATAGGGTGGGTGGCGGTTCGCTCAATATATTTTAACGTAAACAGATTCTACACAATTTAACCTGTTGATACATGAGCGGGGTCTAAAAAACATGGAGAGCATACTGTTTCAACGGCTAAAATTGATGTTTAGAAGAATTGATATTTTGTTAGTTTCTGTGCCCATGGTGGGATAATGAATGGTCCAACGAACGTTTAAGTATTTAATGTCTTTGCGTGCACAGCGGCGTCTGCTGAGAGGAAACAAGCTCATGGATACAAGCACGAGAAATAGTTGCGGGTTCTGGTTTTCATTCTACTCCTGCTTTACGGTAATTACAGAAATGGGGTACCACAGGGTAAATTGGTCACACGATGGTATTACAATAATTACTATCTACCATTTGAAGTTTGTCAAATTTCGATAAAGAAGGAGGCTGAGATGGGTACGTTAGTAACGGAGATTAGTTTATTGATGTTAACACTTCTATTATTCATGAAACGTGTATGCAGGTGTGAAAAGTAAGAATGAATTATCCTCAAAAGTTTGTTATATTCTCGGTATCTGTGACTATGGGAGACCATATGGCTTTTTTCACGTCGGAGGCGGATTTTTGACTCTGGTAGAATTCAGCCACCGTCTGGAGGAGAGTTCTATCGGCTGCTCTGATCGATAGTTTTCCGTGGTTTCTCGGATTAAACCCTGATGAATGCCGAAGCAGTACCCTGCCAAACAGGCCCAGGGCTGCACAAGTCAACATATAGGTCGGCGCCGGATCTCCTATTTAGCGATGGGTGGGGGACTCAGCGGGGGAATCTCCCCATCCCTTATCCAATGGGGTAATAACACCACCATAGCAGTTGACGCGCGTTGAAACACGAAAAAATTAATGTTATGAAATATTGAGTATGAAATGCCCATTTTGACCAAGTGGTAACCAAGACAACAGGGTAAAATCATCGTCAGGGATCCTATCTTTATTATCGTGAATATTGAGTATGAAAATACACGGGGATTTTATTTTTTCTGACATGACTGTGCAATGCAGTGTTTTCCCACCAGTTGGATTCGATGGCATAGGCTTTGGAAATATAACGCTTTCCGCGGCAGTTGACTAAGCTCTATAGGAGCGGTAGAACGGGCGATAGATTACGTCTCTCAGAGCTTCCGTATCTGCTCTCACCAGACATGTATCTCAGAATACTGACGTTCCCAGACTTCATAAAGAACCAATTTATGCCGCAACTCCAAAGGCGCTCGCAAATGGCACTCGCGAGAGCGCCGGGCCCGAAGGAGCCGAAAGGCGAACGGCGTCGCTCGTCATTCCTATTTACGTAAAGGGCCGAAACACGACGCCTTCACCTTCCGCGCTCCCCCTCGACGAGGCTGCTAGCTTGCGCGAGCGCGCGGAGAAGCAGACGAGCACTCCGGCCGAGGCACGACACGCCCCGTCCGCCACGGCCCCTTGAGTTACCAAGGCAGTGCATTGCCAGAAGAAAGCGTTGTGTAGTGCGATGTGCATTAAATGTGGTAAATGAATGGTATGTAAATACCATAAATGAAGTACGAATGTTACGTGAATAAAAAATAATATTTTATTGAACAAAAAGTTTCAAATATTGATTGTGAAAATGATAACTTCAAATTAAGTAGGCCAAAAAGGCTATTGTTTTAATTTTGTCATTAAATTAAGCTAGAATTAAATTAATTTTTGCTAGTTCGTTTAATTTGAGCCCTCCATCTAGCTTCTAAAGCCCCTTGGCAGTAGCGACAGTAGCACTGTATTCCGATAAGAAAATAAACTCGTTATCACAGTGTCTCGAAAAAGAAGACTCAAAGAAAATATGGTCAACTTCTGCTCGGAAGTGCCGTCGAAGTCGCGATAGCTAAATTCTTGAAGCAGCGATGCGCAAATTCTTTTCCTAATAGGGCAATTCTCCCTGATGAGAGTCATCAGTTGACAAAAGACGCGTTTGGTAATAATTTTTTGTTCAAACTCAATCGGAAAGTTGACACGAATTGTTCAGTGTGGATATCTCCCCGCCCAAAAAGACAAGAATCAGCAAAAACCAGTTCAAGCAATGCTCATGTTTTTTTGTTTTTTTTGATGCTGAAAGAATGGTTCCTTCTGATTGCGTATCACGTGGTCAGACGTTGAACGCCAAATTCTTCGTGAAACTGCTCAAATGACTGAACCCGAAGTCCAACCTCATCTGGAAGGGATCAAGAATTTCTGAGAGCTTCACCATGACAATGCACCCAGTTACTCTTCCCGGCAAACGTTCTCCAACCGCCTCACAGGAGAGTCTTAGCTCCGGGAGAGTACTTTTTGTCTCGCATGTTAAACAAAATCGGGCATTGGAGTTATTTTGACAATATCAAAGCCACGAAATTTGTAATGGTCATCTCAGTTGAGGTCTTCCTAGGAGCATACAGCGCATGAAAATCTCGCTGGCCCAAATGCATTGGTGGGGAAGGTTCATACTTAAAAAAAATAGGTCAATGTACTAATCTCAACAATAAAAGTTGTATAAATTATGACGCACTACTTTGAGGACACACCTTGTTTTAACGCAAGCTTCACTTTAAGCGTTAAAGAAAGCTTTCTTTATTGTGCATTTGAAATTAGTTTAATCATATTCAAATTTATTTGAGAAATATTTTTAATGTTTAGCAGTTAAAATGCTCAGTCGAGATTGCCGGATAAGGAAAAATTTCAAACTGAACCGTAAACAAAATCATGAAAACATTACATTTTATCAAAGTCATGGTCTTGGTCATACGATGTCGCATGAGAAAATAGTGAACAAGATCTTTATCTGGAATTCAGTGAGCACCAGAATAGGACGGCCAAAAAATAGATGGAAAGATGATATTGTCAAGGAGATGAGGAAAATGAAGATTGAAAATTGGGTCGAGCAGTCGAAAAATAGGAAACAAGTGCTGCTATAACAGCACATTCTTTCTCGCGTTATTGGAAACAGCTATATAATATTGAAATATTGCATTTTCTAGGCTACCAACACCTCTGCTAGTATTAGAAAACGCAATTCAACCAAGAAGTAAGCAACGTACTGTTGCCAAAACTATGTGCATTCGCTTGGCTAATAATATGGAAGTAATTAGTCTAATTATACAGTAATTAGAATATGGCATCGAAATAATTCCGACAATTCTGGCTGCACACTCCTGAGCGGCCTTTTGTCGTAAGATAACAATTCCGATAGCGTTTCATCGTTTTTCTTTTATTCAATAAGCTGTCAATATTTTTAGGAATCAGACGATATTTTTAGGCCTCAACGGGCGTTCTGAGTAGTAATTAAAAAATACTGCTGCGAAATTCACTGCACTGGAAGTACTTTCTCTCGGTCTAGCAGTTATGCCACCACCATCTGGACTTAATAAATCAATTGTATCACCGCCATCATCTCGACGTTCGACAACAATTAGCTTATCGATATTGCAACATTTCTATTAATCGTTGCAGATTGTTTAAAAATAATATGTACATCAATGCACTAAGTATGCACATTGAGTTAAAATAAATAAGAGAGAATGGAAAAATAGAATGAATATTTACATATTCAATAGTAAATTATAATTCAAATTAAATTAATGTTTTTCATATCATTCATTGATTTTTTCTCGTGACCCGTAGTTGGATTGATATATTGGTATGATAATTTCATGCAGAAATTAGGCAAACCTACTTTTTTTTCAAAGAATTTTACGTGACCATTTTTAAAGAGTTTATTTTGCGCAACAGACTTTGTCTGATGCAGATAAGTGATATAATATTGCCCATTTGCATTTTGCATATTATAATTAAAAGAAAAATAAAAGACGGTAAGACCGCGCACGTATCCTGTACGATTAATCTTAGAAATCTTAGAAATGAGACTGGTCTTTAGATTCTGAATGAATCTCTCAAATTATTAAATATTTCTGAGTTTCTGGCAATCCGTGTTGCAGGGTGAACATTTCAAAATCGTAATAGAACGCCCAAAAATATATAATTTTGTAGATCACGTCATAAAACGTAACACGCATCCCTTGCAGAGGGATTTCGTGCAAACGAACACGAAACCCTTGTTATAAGACTCTTGGACACATCGTTTCTATGTAATGCGCGATGTCGAATTCCTTGTAAAGTTGTAGCAGGGTATGTGTAATGTGGGCTGCGTGTACCGCTAATTTCCCCAAAACGCCTTAATTTGTAAATTTATGAACTTCTAGTCATAAATCTCTCTGATGCAGGGTCGAGGAGTAATTTCCTATTCAGTAATAATATACTTATGGGATTTTGTGTACATATTTTCTTATGAAAAGGAAAATTTCCTCTACCTTCCTTAGCGTATTACATAAAAGAAAGGGATAATTGGAATATAGGTCATAATAATGATAATGATGATGATGATGATGGTGATGATGATTTTAAAATGTGTTACTTGTCATCTGCGCACTTTTGTCTCCGGATATAACTGTCAGACTATTTTTCAACAAACCATGTTGCCATCTTCGACGATGTGTTTATAGAATCACCAGGAAGATGTGTATTTCAAGGTCCAGTGAATTTGGCGAGTTGCGTAAATGAATTAGAGGAATTGCCGTGGATACTGCGAGTCAATCAGGGCAGTGCTGGCGACGGAGGATTCGCTAAACTCCTTAGCTGCTTGCACAGCCGGCGCTGAGGCGTGTTGGGCGAGGGCCCGGCGGAGGTGGGTCGTCTAGGCAACGCACGGCCGCGCTAATTCGGTTGATTGCGGCGGCTCCGGCTGCGCCTTGCAGAAGCTGCTGCCCGGCGATTCGTTGCCAGAGGCGCGAGCGGGCAGGCCAGCGGCTGGAAGGCGGGTCGCCGCGTTTGGACCACGAGAGGTCCCCACGAAAGCACTGACACTTGTAGTGGAAGTATACATGAATATTATATTACGAATACGTCAACGAATTATAATTTGTTTTATTTAAATATTAATAATCATTGTAATTTATTTTAATTAAATATAAATAGAACAACTGGTGCTACAGAATGGAACAGACTTTCCCGTAAGTTTTCTATTTCCTTTGATCTCAGATTCTACTGGGACTTGCCACAGACTCTTGTCAGCAGCCATCTATCGAAGTTCAAAGTACATTTTTTGAACTTTTCGTAATTTTTCAGTTTCTCAAAAGTAGAACGGAATTATTTTTCAAATATTAATAATAGAAAAACCTTGTCCTAAATTGCAGTTTTAATTGAAAAATTTGCTGTTGTTTTAAGAAAATGACGCGTAAGCGCCACTGTAAATTCGAAATTTGAAGCACATTTTCACAGAAATTGAGTTTTCGAAAAACTTCATTTGAAGTCATTTAAAGCACATTAACTTACAAATACGTAGTGGTTACAAACTGCTGGAAATGTGCATATTAACATCGTGAGGTATCTTTCTAAGAAATTACATTTGTGTAACTTGTGAAAAAACAAAAATACCCCGAAATGACCTCTACGTCGTATTAAAGAGTGCAATTAGCACTTTCCGTTCGATATGTTGGAGAGAAAAAATTGGAGCCATTTTCAAGTAAATGACGTTTCAGCATTTCTAAAAATCCGGAATTTTGTGGAAATTTTCACATTATTATTACACATGACCTCATGACGAATATTCTGCTTTTGTTGTGGTAGGGTTTTCAGTGAGAATAAATTGAAAATTGAACAGCCATGCATTCACTGTTCTGAAGATCAGTCTATATTCCATAATACCAACGAAACAAGTAGAATAAAACTAAGTCACATCAATATCCAGTTTATCACGATAGGTGTGATACACCAGTACATACTTTCAGACATAGTTTAACTTCTGCAATTTTCGGAAATTCAGAAAGTTTTTCGAAATTTGAACATGCGCTATTTTTATAAGTTAACATTACACTATCCAAGAAAAAATACAACGAAAGAAATTAGAGCCGCTCTCTAGAAATTCGTGTTTTTAGAAACTGCATTTCTTTTTCACAAAATTATACAGTAATTATCAACTTATTGATTGCACTTGTGGCAAAGATATAGGTACAATTATAGCGAATCCGTAGTAATACAATTATTGCAATTCCGCTAGATGACGCTGCAGCACAAGACGACGCTTCATTTAAATGCTATTCCCAATTCATGTGAACTTTTTTGTTCCTGAATGTCTCTGTGTGACGTGGGTCGAGGCAGAGAAGAACAGGAGGAGCGGACGGCGCAAGAATGAGAAAGTAGAAGGAAAAAAAGAGGGAAGGAATGTGAGAAAAATAGAGAAAAGAGAGAGAAAAGAGAAAGAGGAGGGACGGAGGAAAGAGGGAAAAGGGATAAAAGTAAAAAGGGAGGGGAAAAGAGAGAGAAAGAAGGGATTAGTTAACTCTTAAATAAGAAAAAAGAACAAGATAGCTCTTTCAAATTTCAAAAGACATTTCCACAATTATTTTTTCTGCGGCAGCTACGCACCGGGTACCGGGTCTAGTATGATATAAAGAGATTCCATATATTTTATTTACAAGGGTGTAAATAATAATTTTACTTTCGCAAAACTTCAAAAGTAATTGCCTATATCCGAATGTCTCAACTATGAACAAATTGTAAAAAAGAGCAAAAAGAAGATATGAAAAGACTGTTTGTAACTTGCATTGGGAATAATTTAAACCTCTCCTTCTGCTAAAAAATCTCAGAAAGTGGACGTGAAGGGTTTTTGCATCAAGAATTCAATTGATTAGTTCTTGAAATCGGACTACAGATTATTGCTAACTATGAAGTAAATGGTACTGACGGCAGTCATAAAGTTGATCCCGATTCCAGGAAAGACAGCTGATCGTAAACTCCTAGAGTTATGGGAAGCTAAACTATTTCGTGTGATGAAAGTATGTAATGAAGAAATCTGGCTCCAACGTCCGCGAGAACTCGCAAGTTCATGAAGTACGTCGTAATATTAGGAAGAGCTACGTCGCATCAAAAGTGCGCAAGATGAAGTCATTTCTACCTCAAAGATTGATTGATTGATTGACTGATTGATTGTGTCCGCACATCACGGACGGAAAGAGTTAATTTAAGTAGCCGTGAAGTGCACTTTTCAGGATGGCATTCTTCTTGGAATTAATTTCTTCTCCTAAGATTTTTCTTTTTAGTAGAGGCAAAGAACTCGTGCACCTCCTAACATTGTAAAGTTTGACATTTTCTCAGTCGACCTGTTATTATCCTTTACTACTTACACGTCTTGTTGTATTGTCTGATTTATGTTCAGTGTTTTATTTTAATCTGTTGATGAAGATCAATTAATTCCAAAACATGCATTACTATGTTTTTCACACATTTTAAAAAATAAGTACATTTTGGATTTTTATTTTCTACGTTAGTGATTTTTAGTTAAACAATTATTTAGTGCTCACTAGAGACAGTTTGACAACTAATTTTATTGATCTGTCATTACGGGCACAACAGCCGCTGACGGAGCCAAGGCCTACCAGCGGCTTCGCGACCTGGTGGACATGGGTACGTATGATTAGCAAACATACAATGTACATATTGTACATATCCCTAATGTCCTACTCTGCTCTTCTTAACCAGAGAAGTAAACTTTCTTCATCGTCACAGAGCAACAGATACTGGGACATTGCAAGGAAAGCGCACTGCTGTGCTAATATACTCCGATCGGGAATCGAACCTTGGGATCACTCGAATCACAGCGTGCACGCTGACCAGTGAGCTACCATGAGAGGCAAATTCATCGATATATGACTGAAATTATTTAATTACATTGTAGCGAGATATTGTACTATTTGCAATAACGACTATTTCATTTAACGTTAAATTTGTAGTGAAATTGGAACAATTAAATGTGATTTGTAGATTATGACAATTAATTTAAATAAGAGAAGACCAGTTTTTTAGTCATGATGTTAGATATTCCTTTATGCGAAACCTATTCATAAAATATGTTTAGTGTACGAACATTATACACAATATCTTATAACATCGAAAATCGTACAGAAACTGCAGGATTCTGAAACTAGTTCAATAAAATAACACACGTTATCAAACAACTGCCAGGAGACGGCGTTTTAATTTACTCGTCACAGAGAGAAAATTACAAATTGACAAAAAACACTACAAAACAAATACAACTAATCATTACGCAAAACACTAATTGATAATAAAAATGTAATATCACATTCCTTAAAGAAAATACAGAACTTCCAGAAAATGTTTTTTAATTTCAAGAGTGAGGTTCTGATGGTACACCTTTGTTCGGCGTCTTTCCTTGAGATAAAATTGTCCTGGTGATTCTAACCTTATTTGCTAATGACTTAATGTATTCGTCACTTGTTCTATGTCTCCTTGCAATTGATAATAATTCACTACATCCTTGTCAATACAAACTGTTCTTGTTTACCTTTATTACCGAACAGAGTGGTGCATCCATACAATTCAATCGCATAGAATATCAAGTAATTCGTTTAATTTCACCTATAGTTGCAGATTCTGTACGGCGTACTGGTGGGGTAGAATCGAGAAGAGTCGAACTAGCAAAAATGCAATAGAAAGTTCAAAATTTCATCCTCTTAGATTACAGTATGAGAAAACTTTGGACTCAAAAAGCCAAGTTTGAAGGCGATCAAAAGCTTCGATTTGGAATTTTTATAACTATATAAACATCAACACTGCCCCGAGTGTTGCGGGTTGCATTTGTCATATATTTATAAGCGCTCAACATATCCTTCATATTTTTAAAAGTTAAGGTGCAATTCTTCAAGCCTTCCTTATATGGTTTTAGAAACTTTATTTATAAATATTAGTTGCGTGTGAGAGCCAAAATACTCTTCTATATTACTGAAATAATGTAGTAGAGGATGTTAAGTGGAAGGGGAAGCGGAGGGGGGTTGCGTGTTATAAGATGTAAAGGATTTGCTATAACCTGTTCTCGTTACAAATGTTGCAACCGGTTATTTTTTACTTGTTTTCGTTTATTGCCAATTTACAACGTTTTTATGAAAGACGCTAGATATGAAAGTTCTCTAGATGTTTCCATTCTTTTGCATTGATTTTTCAACATGATTACATAAGTCTTGAAATTTTCCAGATGCTAATATTTTGTTATTGTTTTCATTGGTTGCCATTTCTGTTTCCAGAGTAGGTACTATGTTTCCCATTATTCTGTGGTATGGGGAATATGGTAATAATGTAATGGTGTTACCACGTAAATACATTTAGAATTTTAAATTTGGCGTCAAGCCCCTGGTCCTCTCATTCTAAGGCCTCTTTGCGATAGTGTTTGTGTATCGATGCTTAATAATGTTTTGTTGTCGCGTATTTGAGATAGTTTTTTAATCGTCCCAAAATCGCACGGATTAATACGTCAAAACGTAAAAAAAAAGTTTTAAGGAAATGACACATTTCCGAAATTAATAGCGTCCCTTTTTAAAGGCTTTGTTAAATGGTGAAAACATGAATCAAACCGTTGCCAGTTGTTGCTGTAGATGTAGTTCATATGCGTTAATAACTAGTGGTGCTTCAGAATGGCGCATACGTTCTCGTTCTACAAAGTTTTTTTTTTAATTTCTTTGGTTTGGGCTAGGTTTACGGTGTTAACCAACCACTTGCCAGTTGCAATCAAGCAATACCCAAAATATATTTTTCCCCCAAATTTTCTGGTTGTCTAATGATAGAATCAAAATCTTATTTTAAGAATATCATAGAAGAATAAAACCTCGTTCTAAATGGAAATTTTCAATGAAACATTTGGAGCCGTTTTTAAGAAAATGTCTTTAAAACGTTACTGTAAGTGCAGAATTGAAAGTTCTTTTTCACAGAAATTTTTTGAGTTTTCGAAAAACATTATTGGAAGTCATTTCAAGCACTTCCACTCACAAATGTAATAATGTGTACAAATTGCAGGAAATGTGCATAATAACGGCTAGTGGTGTTCACAGACGGACGGACGGACAGACGGCCGTTTTGAAAAAAACAAACACTTTTTCTGTATCAGAGGTAACGTGTGTTTCCGTTGAAATCATGGAAATGATTTTCCGCAACATTAGATAACTTTTTCTCTACTACGTATATGAGAAGGTAAACACTTTATTACTAATTACTTTATTTATTTCTAATACAGGTTGCATATCTACTTTCTGAACCTTTTCATATTTTGCAGAATCCATGTCACTCTTATATTTAGGAAAGTTTCTTTTAATGTACTTACCGTTCCACAACAGTAGCATGTAAATCTCTTTTTTTAAAAGCATCAACGGGAAGAGAAACACTGTTATTAGTTTGTGTGAGGGTTGATTTTATTCTCTTATTTCAAACTTGCTGTTCTCAGAATTTATGTTCCACCTTTTGACGATTTGTAATTATTACTAGCCTGCTTGTTTTTGGCTTTATTTTCCCATATGAGCTGATCACTAGTTTTAAATCCACAACCTGGCATCATCAAATTCTTGCAAGATTTCAGCCAAATACTTATGCTATTGATAATTGTCACCATCCCGACACCTTGTTGGACGCAATTACGCTTGGAAAATATATTCCGCAATCGTAAAGAAATCGAAATTGTGACCACGTTACTGAGTAACAATGTATTTTAACAATTAAATTTGTTCAAAGAATTGGTTTGCCCTACCGGGACTCGAACCCGGGCCTTCTGGTTTACGCCCAGCTACTCCAGAGCTCTATTAGATGGCATGAACGCTAATTGCTCCATTCTCTTGTTTTTCAAAAATTACAAAAGTTGTTTTGCCTATTCTTTCGTGTCGTTAATATTTAAATTAGCGGCATTTGTTCACATTATTATATTTATGAGTACATATTCTTTAAATAATGTCGTATAACATTTCTCGAGAACGTAACCGTTTTCTGCAAAAACTAGCTCAACATTCCGCATTTTTAGTAACGATCAAACGTAATTTTCTCAAAAACAGCACCAAATTCGTCTCTAAACATTTGGAACGGATAGTGGTAATTGTACTCTTTAATGTGACATAATGTAATTGTACTCTGTAATGTGAGTTCATTTCAGTGTATTTTTATTTTAAATTACACAAATGTAATTCTTTTGAATGATTTTTCACGCCATTGATACGCACATTTCCAGCAATTTTTAAAAACTATTGTATTTATGAGTTAAAGTACTTGACTTTAAATTACTTTTAAAGTAAATGACTTTAAATTAAGTTTTTCGAAAACTCAAAAATTTTCTGTAAAAAAGTGGTCAAAATTTCGAATTTACAGTGGCACTTAAACACCGGTTTATTTAAAAAAACACCAAATTTTGCAAAGAAAATTGTCATTCATGACGAGGTTTTACTGGTATTTAATTATTTTAAAATAATATCTCCGCTCTACAATAAGGGAACCGAGAAATTGAGAAAATGTCAAAAAAAACATACGATAGATGGCAGCTGGCAAGAGTATGTGGCACGTCCGAGTATCTAGGCGAGCCAAAGGAAATAGAAAACAAATAGTGAAACCCTAGCTTCACTAGTTACAATTTATTAAAAAATTGTATTACATAAAGTAAAAAAGTTCGTGTAAAGTCACTAGTTCGCACCACTCGTTTGTGAAACGACACATCTGAGGATTTTCGGTGGGACTTTGGGTTTACATTCACTCTCAAATGTTTGGATTGAATACCACTATAAACTTAAGAAAACTTTATTTTTTAGCTACTCTAACAACAACTTTACACTCACATGATTTCTCGAAGCGGAAATGTCAAATGTTGTTAATAGATCGATTATAATTCACACAATAAAATAATTAACAAATAACGTCCGATAATCGTTAATTCTGTAAATTTTATGATTTTATTAAAATTGAGAGTTTATACTACAAAATCTGTTACTAATAAATAAAATATCTGCAGCTCATTCATTTTTCATTTGAAGCAAAAATCACGAAATTTGTTTGAATTGAATGTTTAGACTTCTTTCGAAACGAAAACTCTTGTGTTTTAAATACGAAGATTTTTGCAATTGATTAAAGTCAAAAGCTTTAATAATAATAATTGGAACTACACCATACTTATAACTTTACTTCCTTCTGTATGAAAAAAACAACAACATAAATTGTCAGTATTCCTGGAAAAAAGTTGAAAATGTCTTAGTGGTTGAATGTAAAGTACGACAGAAAATTAAAATACATTCATGATCTTCATAACAGCACTACTATACCTTACTTCTCACATGTACGAAGTTCGAGCCGAAAAGCTTCTAAACTGTTATGCTTTGCACATCATTCCGTCGGTATATAAAAATCAATTTTTGTGTTCAAAATATCCTCTTCACCTTCACTAAAATTATACATATTAGGAAAATAACTAATAGAAATTAATACTGACGGGTGTGCGAAGTTCCTTCAACACGGATCGTACAACTGACATTCAAGATCGTCTTGTTGAAGTGATTCCAATACCTTTCCTTCGTACGGTTTCTCCTATCCGAAAAAAACGTGAATGTATAACATGAACTTGAGATTTCAAGTGATCATACGTTTTAGTTATTACAGAAGGTCTAGAAAATTTATCCTCTCATTTGTATTTACAAAAACAAAAACAAAAAAACAAAAAAAAAGGAAAATACTTTTTTATACCGATTGAACAATACTAACGTTTGGCACCGCAAAATTAAAAATATAGTTAGAGTATTAGTTGTTAACAAAATATACGATAGAATGCATATTTATATGAATATGTAAAGTACATCGTATCGATTATTATTATTATTATTATTATTATTATTATTATTATTATTATTATTATTATTATTATTATTACTATGATTATTGTATCGAATATTTAAAATACAGACGTATTTTTTATAAACAAAAAATACTCTAAATCTATCGTTACTTAGTACACAAAGCTTTACTAAAGGGCGTCATATACTTGTAATTGTACGTAGTAATATAATTGTCTTTCTTTACATGATCATGAACCGGAGTATGTTCATATTTGAAGACGTGTTTCATTTGAGAAGCTGTATTAAACTTTCTGAACAGAGAAAGATGTATAATTTCATTGAAAAACCTGGCGAAACCAGTCAAAACCCTGGAACCGATACATTTCAAATACTGTGACTCATTTCAGAAATAATAATTTTTTCGTGTAACAATATCTAATGACACTCGAAATCGCAGAAATGTGTTTTACGTCTTCACGTGATTTTTTTATAGTTTACGAGGTATATTATTTTTTACATAAGAGTGAAGTTTGCAGTTTTATCGTCAGCTGAAAAGCTTGAAAGTTTAATTGAGTCTTTTGTAATTAATCTACACTTTGCGGGGAATGTTACAGATCAGCTTTTCATAGTATATCACTTGAGTAACTTAGTAAAGCTGAAAAAGACCTGAAGTGCTTCATCTTGTTGAGGCGTTGCATATAATAAGACGAGTTGCCTTTGTTTCCCCCTTTTCCTTTGATCTTGCTTTTCTTTGGACTCCTAAACATTACGCTAGGTGGAGTAGGTTTTGAAAACTTACTGGTTTCTGGATCTGTAAATAATTTTCTATCTACATCTGACAACCAATAGACACAATAGGTACATTAAGAGCACAGAGTTGTCTCTTCAAAGATGATTGAAGCCTTTAAAGCATAAATGTTTATTGAGCAAGGTTCAGTCATCTTTGCTAATACGCCGGGGTCCCCTTATGTAGTTTACAGACTGAATTTGCAAAATTGGATACTCTTCGTCGTTCAGTTCTATATACTCTCATATAGAATTCATATATACTCTCTGGTTCAGTTTTTCATATTATTAACGTTTAACCTTGGACTATTCGCGTGTACTCGTGTGATACGGGCTATGAGAAATGAGGGATCGGCACACCTCGCGGTAGGACCCGCTGCTAACGGACCCTTTACCCACCTTTTACTGCTTTACTGAGCATCTAAATCTTTAATTTATGTTTCAAAACATTGACTACGAAGAGACTAAGTATGGTTTTGTTTGGTTGTAAGTACTCGTTTAAAAGAAAATTAAACTTTAAGAATAAACTTAGATTATCTTGAAGACTGAACGGAAAATAATTTTATTTATGCCAAAGAAGCAATTGTTTTCCATAAAGAACTGGGTCAGATCCCAAAACCTGTCCAAAGTGATGTGAGGCAGGCTTTACTTCCCACCTCATTGTTGAATGCCCTGCTACAGATAATAGCAGAAAACTTCTGAAAAGGAAGGAACCCTAAAGTCACTGCTCAATTCCACAGGCGAGCGTGACAAAATAGTAAAACTCTTACAAACTAAACAGTATCATATAGCAATGAATATTAATACCTTAGATTAAACATATGTTATGAAAATGTAATTACGTTTGACATAATTATGTTTGGTAAAATTGTAACCACTATGTTGGTCTATACAATTGTATAATGATAGGGGTCTCTGATGAGCTAAATTATTATGCAACCTTAAATAAATTTAAAAAAAGAGTCTAATATCTATAAGAGCATCTAATATAAACTTAACACCTTAATAAAACCCCAACAATGAATCCTGAAAAAAGTTCATTATGGGAAGAATAGGGCTTTAGCAAGAATTGATGAGAAAATAAGTGCCTATTGTTGCCAGCGTCTATTGCTGCATGCGTGCATTGTTGCCAGTCACGCTCATTGACTGAGATGAGTTATTACAGACGGAAATTGCGGTATAATAATATTACAAAACCATTACTAAAAGCGAGAAAGTATATTCTGTTTTAGCATGAATAGTTGAACCCTGAACCTTGGAAATGTATTCAAAATAAGAAAACACATGAAAGCAATCCACAACCCGTCGCAACTTTCAACCTCAATGTTCTGACACACATTTCTAACGTCTAGAATAATATTTAAATATTGATTCCCCTTAATGGATGAAAAGAACACTAGTCTACTAAGCCAGTTGCAAATGAAAATCCAACATCAAATGCAAAGGGCGTAAAGAGGATAAATAAAGTTCGAAAGTTGTGTAAATTAGGAATGTTTACCGTTACATTTGTAAAATATGGTCAGAATGCGAAAACAGAGGGGCTCTGGAAAATTTTCATAATAATTTCTATAACTGGAATAATCTTTTAAGTTAGTAATACCGCTATTTGCTTTTTAAAATTATATTTTATTTCTCTTGCGGTATTTCTATTTTATTTTTCTCAATTTTGTTTTTTGAGTATTTGAAACGATGATACGACGTAGAAAATAAGTTGGTATTTATGATTTTCCTTCAGAATGTTCTTTCACGTGTATATTATTTCATATTTTTTCCCTTTAATCTTTCCTCTTCCTCGCGTAAGACGCATTCAGATTTTCTGTAAAATTCGTAAGGGCCATAGGCTCCTTCGAGGGATCTGGCAGCCAGCGCGCGGTGCGTGGGCGACCAGGGCGGGGTGGAGGGGCGTGGAGGGGCGTGGAGAGGCTTCGCCGTGTGGCCTTAAAGGGGAGCGGGGAGACCCGCTTCCCGGAAGCCGTCCCCTGCCTCCGGGCGCTGCGGCGTGGCGCCGCGGTCGGATGTGTTCGGCCTGGGGTCCGACTGCGCCCCCGACCAGTTTCCGGCCGGTCCTCGCTTGGTCTCCAAATCGGCACTGCGCTCACAGAGGAAAAGGGTGGGACGGAGGATACTGCAGTTTTTTTTTAACTTCTCAATTTTTTTTAGACCAGATGAAAAGTAATACTGACGATGGAGGTTTTCAAAGAGAATAAAGGAAATAGGACATTTGAAATAGATAGTGAAAATGGAAAAGATCATTACTAAAACACTTTATTTGTGTGTAATGATATTGTAACAATGACATACATTGATATTGTGATACATTGGAGATTTAAGGGAGTTCTCTGTCCATATTTTCAACTATTATTCGTAGTTTCATGGTGTAGATTTTCCCAAAATTCTTCTTGCAATGGTGGGGACAGATTAGCAGGATAAATTATACTAAGAATGGGCATTTATTTGCATTTTAGACATTTGAAAGAATTTTTGAAACGTTCGAGACTGGTATTAACCTCCTTTTCCTCGCCATTTACTGAGTATAAACCATTCTGTGTATATAACACAATATATACACAGTTAATAATAACAAGTAGCTTAAACAATTTTGCAGTGGTAATTTTCGTTCACCATTTCCCAAGTTATTTTCTATATATTATTGGAAGAAATGGCCATAAAATAAAATGAATATGTGTGCGTGATGTATTCCGTAGGAATTGCCGGATAAACACAAGAATGAGTAAATGATTTAAATTGATGTTATTAACATGTATGTACATTTTTTAGTTTGAAAAATAACCAAATACATTTTTGGCTTAAAAACTAATCGACCATCTCTATCAACAAAAACATACATAGCACACGTAAGCTTCCGCGGCTCGATTCCATAAATTCTTGCCTATCCGGGAGACGCCGCGCCGTTGGCTGAGGGGTTGATTTAATTTATTGCTAATTATGACTTCTGAATTGAATTCTATTATTAAATTAACATTTCAGTTCTTCGTTTCTTCTCTTTATCCTCCACGTTCTACTTTTATTTCTTCTTCTCTTTCTCCTTGAGCTTCTTCCGTTTCCAAGATACGAATTTTGGTTTTCCGTTATTCTCGATTTTATAAATCACTATCTTTCATATCGTGTTATGTATATGAGTTTCCCTTTCTTATTTGCAGGTGTTTAGATAAACACTAAAATATATGGTTATGGCCCCCCGTCCTCTCACTACACGTCTATCAGTGCTGATAATGACATTTTGCGGCCATTTTTCTGGAATAGCCGTCAATACCCCAATTTACATTAATTATCGGTAATAATGGTTCATAGATACTTAAAACTTGAACATTGTTTAGCATTATCTAATCATCCATGAATATCGTTCTTTATTCCATCAGCGCATCAATAATTTGTTTCTTAAAATTAATTTTCATTTCATTCATTTCCGTAAATTTTCTTTAATTTCCGAGCCTTTAATTGTGTAATTTTCGAGTAACTTTTCATCTGAGATAAATACAATTTGTTCACTTGCAAATAAAGGTGAATATTATGTAGAGTCATTAAACGTATTTCGATCGCCTCATCTTTCATACCAACACTCTTTATAATCTCTCACCATATTTCAAAATACACGCAAGCGTTATGTCTTTTTTTTAGAGACGCAAAGAGACGAGCCCGTACTACATCTACATAGGCATAATATTAGAAATTTCATTTAAAACAAATGTAACCACCAAAGATTAATAAAATTTTCTCTTGCAGGTGACAAAACACATGGGAATACATCGTAGCATTGTAGGTTTTCACGGTCGGAGTCAGTAGATGATAAATGTTCCGCGCTGATAGGCCGTGGTCCAGTTGGTGTTCACGGGCCAAACGTTTTGCTCGTCAATGCCAACTTGACCACGGCCTACCGACCCGGCAATTTTATCTTCTACTTATAGGAATGTTATTTCACTACAATAAGCGCAATTAAAATACACGTCGATTTGCAACATAGACTCGTGACAATGGCATAAAATGACCTGCTTGGAACATGACACTAAGTGAATTTTATTTTCTCAGCCATACGAAGATATTTCGTAATAAGATAAAGTGTTGTAATGATGCGCTGGAAAACAGTGTATTTTCGGCAGGAAAACTCATATTGCCTGACCTCAATTACCAAAAAAGTTGATAAATCGTGTTGCAAAATATAGAAAAGAATCCTCTAACATACGGAGTAGTCATAATCTGTGCTTTGTGGGTTCTTGATATCCAAAAATCGATTAGAAAAACGTTTGTCTGTCCCTCTGTCCGTGCGTCTGTCTGTCCGTCCGTCCGTCCGTCTGTCCGTCCGTCCATTTGTCCGTCCGTCTGTTCGTCCGTCTGTCCGTCCGTCTGTCTGTCCGTTGAACTCTCTGAATTTTTGAAAATTGAATAATGTATGAAAATATGTGCTGTTGTATCACCATTAGTTTAAAGATGTTAGAAAACTTTATATATGAACATTAATATAATTTTTGTATTTTATACCTGAATTCTAGTTTTTTCTTTATTTAAGACATAATACAGAGCAAGTTATGTAACACTGGAAAAAATAAGGTCGAAGATTTGGACAGAAAGTTTTTGAGGGCTCCCGACACCGAAATTATTTCTTTCAAAATGTCTGTACGTCCATCTTCTGTGCTTCCGTCTGCCCATTTTTTGCTCATTTGTGCGTGTGCCCGTTTGCCTTTGAACAACACTAAACCAAATATCGTACGCCGACAGCATCAACATTTAAATCCGGAAACCACGTTCACACAAAGACATTGACTTTTGGTGCGGTATGGGAAACGGCCCTCTCGATTCCTTCTCACACAGCTCCGTTTTCATCCTTTTCAGCACATGTGGCAGAGGCATCAATGTGACTTTTGATGTTGGAAAATGTGGTTTCCCAAATGGTGTCCGAAATTCATATTCGTATTTCTGACTGAGATGGTGAAAGACGATTTCCCTCTTGGGAAGAGTTGAGCTGGCAACGATCTCCGACCGGCGCCAATTCACGAGCGCTGGGAGGGCGGACGTGCGTGGGAACGACGACGGGTGAATAAGCGCGCGCGGAGGACGGCGTTCGCCAACACGCGGAGCTCACGGACACACAAGGCACCTTGCGGTCTGCGGTGTTCAGTTGATTGTCTTTTCCGGGCACGTCAATTGAAATGGATATCAGTCCGTTATGGTTGTGAATGTTTTATTGCGGGCGTTAGTGTTCCTTCCCCGCAGGATGGTGAGATTTCGGGCCCAACCTTCGTAGGTTTTTGGTGGATTCCTCCATCAGATCATTTTCGTTGAAATCGCTAATATTTGGAAATTTGCATAAGTTCAATTTTTTCCTACATTTCCTACTTTCATCCTACAATTAAAACATTGAAGATAAATGTTTTTTCCTTTATTAAATCTGTTCTTTAAAGACAGATTTTGAAAACTGTTATGTAAACGTTTGAGTTTTTGTGTTGTTTGAATAAATGTTTTGAGTTCTTTTCGTGAAATCTAAGTTATTTTTAATTTTTTAAGACAATTAATTTGCTAAAAAATGGCACCAAACTTTTTCTTTAAATTTTTGGTTATTCTGTCCTGTGTATCAAAGAATGATAGAAAGTTGGTGCTATTCTTATTTTCCAAATTGTAAAATTTTAACATTCAAAAATTAAAAAAATTGATGATAAAGATTTTTGCATTAAACGAAATATTTTGTAACAACGTAGCCCTTTACAAAAGGGCAGGCACAAGGATTTAAAAAGCTGGTAGTTTTCGCGCAATTTCTTCAATGCATACAACTAATGAAGTGTGTATAGGTGTCCCACTAACTATGAGTCACGAGAATAACCCCCGAGAAGAATGGATTAAAAAAATGCACAATAATTTATTGTTATTATAATTATAACTTAAAAATACGAAATATTAATTTGAATTTTCCTGAATTTTACAATTTAGGATTTCAATGTAGTGTTGTATATTATTTCAACTAATATGGAAATATATACAGATGTACATAAGATGGACATCATGAAACGTTTCCGACGTTTCGTATGCATTCCTAAGGCGATTTATCGAAGAGCCTTTAATTCTGGATGTTTCTTTAATGTTTTTCTACGGATAAAACAACTGCTTGTTAAACCAAGTATACCTTTGTTCAAATATTAGTATATTGTAATATTTGCGTGAGATGAAAACCGTTCTGCGGAGTGAAGGATTAATGTAATATTTTATTATTGAAAAGTTGAATTTAAATACATTAATGTTATGAGTGAATGCATATATTTTATTTCTGGTATAAGTATTATATATTTCTAAATGAGAATTAGACTTCAATTTTATTATAGATAATCGAATATCAAAACACTTACATGCAAAATCCTTTGTAATGTGGATTGTATTTAGCAATGTTTTGCGGCCCGGTCAAGCAGAAAACTAGAAACATAAAATTACAAGTTGTAGTCGTAAAATAAATATAAATTAATTAAAATACAGAAAACCATGAATTGATATTACATTTAATAACAATGTGCAACAAATTCGAAATTGTACAATTTCCCGCGCTTCCTTTAATGTGCTGTCAGTTCGCAAAATGACAACATGGCGGTTTCAAATTGTTCAAATGCTTCTCATTGTTGCCAGTCGTTATGATTGAATGTAGATAATGATGTTTTGAAAGGAAATAGAGTTAAGTAAGGTAATATATTTAACTGAGAACTAACAAATACACTTCTTTTTCTTTGAAGTTTTGATTGCTGAATATGGTACTCAGAAACTGTTGACTTTCTTCGATGTAATCAAGGCAAGCTTGAGTGAAATCATTCTTTCGTGTCTGTATAATGTGCTGTAAATATTGTAACAGTTAAATTTATTCATATTAGTTTCATTTGTAAAAGTAGGAAAGGACTACTATTCTTGACTATGGAATAAACATTGATATGCACTTCAGGCGCTTTGTTTGAAATGGTTGAATGTAACGTTTTCAAGTTATAGCATCGGCTTCGGAGATTCAGGTATCTCTCCCCAGCAAGGCACGCTCCAGCCGTGTCAGTCTCCGACCTCCAAACATGTTTTGCGACTCAGTATAAAAAACTGTGTGTTAGAGTATTTAACGGAAAAGGAGGGGACGCGGATAAGAAAGAAAAGTTCACGCGAGGTCCGTGGCTCAATTGTTCGGGTGCGGCTGTGGCAGTCGCTTCGCATTATTTGGAGAAACCAACGTTCGGAACATCCGGTCGCTGGAATACACCTCATGACAATGGTTGTGTTAGACTTAGCTGCGTACGTATCCATTGATTCGCCACCCTCGGGACTCGAACCCTATGTCCTCCCGCCCAGTATCTACAGAGGCAATGGTAATTCTGCCACTGAGCAATGCATCGCACAAGACACACACACAGACACACACACACACACACACACTCGTGATCACCAATTTAATACTTACAAACAGCTATTTCGATACATGATCTCGATACGTCTTCGTGATCAGGAAAAACCTATAAATACGAATAATTCACTATTTTACCATTACGCATTTTTTGTTTTAAAATATTATTTTCACAAAAAGTTAAAAGTATTTATAAAACCGTGCATTGCTTTCAACGATCATTATTTACGTATGTTAGTATAGATTCTTTGAAGTTCATCTAACTTCTTTGAACTGTAGTCCCACGAAATATCGTTTCTTCTGGTAAACAGAAAGAAAATGAATTCAAATATTTTATATTGGAGTAATCTGCCATTGAAGCGTGCAACGAGAATTTGAAGGAACGCGAAGAACGTATTTGGTTCAAGTGAGCTGTGTCCTATTCTTCGGTTCAATTTCCTTGTGAGAATCTTGAATCCACAGAATAAATCTCTACCATAAATCTCCAAGGCATTCGAGATCACTCAGAACTTTAATGCATTCACTTCTTTTCTGCGGCTCTATTGTCGTAGCCGCGAAAGAATCTTTCTTGCCAAATTGGAGATTCTAGCCAGGAGGTTGAAGGCAGACCAAGTAGGGTGGAGTACGAATTCATGTTAGGCAATTTCACACATCAAAGAGTACGAATCGTGTTGAAAAGTAAAAGTGATTTATTTGTAATGCTCCATAATCATTTTTCCAATGCCAGTCTAGCGTATTTCCTTCTTTTCTTTTCTCCTATATTTGAGAGTATAATTCAAGACTAATACTAGTATTTATTGAAGAGCAGACACAGTTGACGAACAGTTATAGCAGCTAATATTCCTTATTTATAGTAATTAGAGATTTCCTAGTTACTCTTTAAATCCCTGAAACAACGTTCCTAGGTCGCACACTTGAAAAGAATGCAGGGGAGGGCTCGTCTTTTCTGGGTTCAGAGGGACTCTTATTTTGACAACACCAGAAATACAATAAGCCAACACGCATATCAGAGATTCGTAACCTCCGACCCTTACACACAGTCGGAACCCGCCTTTAATAAAAATATTGTCAATATCTTTCCAGAAAAAAAAACTTATATTTTTTCAAATAACTTGTTATTTATCTTTTGACTTTCATTTGCCACCAATATTTATTCCTTTGGGATGAAAATAATTCAGTGAAAGCAATTGTTTGGTATATATTATAAAACTATAGTGTTCAGAATGTGTTAAACGTCATATAACTCGAAGGCTGAACTGTAGTAAATGTTAGAAATTGATTTTGAGACGTCTATCTACGTCTAGGTAAAGAAAAAGAAAGGAGAGAATACTGACATAAGCAGTAAATAAGAGATTGGTTTGTAAACAGCAATTATAGGCTAGGTCTATAGCTAATCGAGTCTATTATTTTTGTTATCACTCTTCTGTCGTTCAATAATATAGGTATAAAATTTTATTATAAGAAACTATTGGTACTCATAAAGCACATACTTCTCTCATTATTCCTAACTGCTTCGCAAAACACAAAACATGAATACTGACGACACCACTTGTTAGAGGAAGTAATTTACTATAAATTTGAACAAAATTTATTTTTACGCCATAGTGTTGTGCAGCATCTGTACTGTGAGTCGCCAAGGCATCGCTTATGAGTTGCTTCAATTCCCATAGGTTGTTAACGTTTGCAGGGTGAACTGCAGAGCAAAGACTTTTCACGTACCCCCATAAAAAGAAATCTAATGGAATATTGTCGGGAGAACGTGAAGGCCAAGAAATTGGGCCACCTTGGCCAGTACAACGAATGGGGAATGTGACATTCAGAAAATTGCAGTGTGGTGGGCCTGGTGAAACTATTGTCGGCTGAGTGTTTGCGATTTGCGGCAGGGCGTAGTAAATCAATGTATCCAAGTGACAGTGTGCAGTTATAGTAACAGGCTCTTGAAAGAACCGAAAAAAAACGGGCCAACAATTTCATTGTTAAGAAGGACACACCAAACAATTACTTTTGGACTGTCTTAAATATGTTTCACAATCGCATGGGGCTTTTTGAATCCCTAATTAACAAGTGATGATTTACTGTACCCCATATGTGGAAGACTGCCTCATTTGAGAACATTACACGCGATAGAAAAGTATCGTCCGCAGCAATGTGACTGGGCATAACGATTGCAAATGTTTGACCGCTTACGATTGTATTTTCTGAAAAAAATTGCAACTTATATGCGTGAATGTTCTCTCACTGCTCGTCTCATAAAGTTCATTGCACTTTCCAACGATCTACGCACATTATCTACAACTTCCTTTTGGATGCTTGATTTTCCGCCACAACTTCTTTATAGTCTTAAATGCCGACGATTTATTATTGTCCATTCGACGATAGTTTTGTTGCACTTGAATTACGGATTTCGATTCTACAGACCGCCACACGCTGTACACGCCATACTCTCCACTATTGTGCACGCTCGCCGCTTTGCGGTCGCCATTTTGGAAACAACTGCTTCCTGCGACCTCCAACCTCCTGCTGTAGCAAAACTCTTACCACGGTAAATACGTTAACTTCTTTTACGAGTTTATTTAGCTGCCGACAGGCCGACTGCCGACAGGCCGACTGCCGACAGGCCGGATCAGAAAAAAGGAGAGGGTGTGACTGACAAGTGGGCTGTCTGAAAATCGTTTTACAAAGTTTTGCAGTGGAGAGAGGTGGTGTTGCTCCTAATTTTGGCAGCGGAGCGAAAAGGGTGATCGAACATACAATAGGACGAGTTCTGTGTTAAGTAACAGGAGTTTGAGTAATTCATAGTGGCGAGTTATGCGACGTTCTGTCTTTGTTGTAGTTAAAGGACGTTTGCTTAGTGAGCGAGAAATGTGAGAATATTTCGTGAGACTAGTGTCAGTGCAAATTAGTTCAAAGAACATTATTTCTCGACGCTGAATGAGCTGAGGTCACGATCGTATATTCACTAGGCGGCAAGATATTAAATTATTCGCTTAGCGTTAGAACTGTTTTCGACGCAACAGCTACTGCTGTGAAATATGGTCGTGTCGTGTTGTGAGCGCAAGAACTGTGTGAAGTAGAATTCACGAACACCTAAGTAGTGAGAGCGCGCAAGAAGAGTAGTGCGTGTGTCTGGAGGACGGAGCGCGGAGGCGAAGACGCAAGAGGGAAGACTGGACGGTGCGCGCTGAGGGGCGACGCGAGGAAGATTCGCGGAAGCCGGGGGCGCCCACCGACCTCGCTTGGCGGCGCAGCGCATTTTGGAGAAGGCGGCGGCATGCGCACTGCCCGATCTTCGCTGGCGACCGAGGGGCTGCGTCAGAGAGCTGCTAAATGATGTGTTGTGAGATTTTGTTTCTGGGTGTCGAGTGATGGAATTCTAGTTTGCCTGACAACTTTGACAGAATTGAAAAGGGTATAAATTTGTGATGTGTTTAGTAATTGTTCAGACCTTTCAGAAGCAAAACAAAGAATCAAGAGAAAGAGAAATCGTCATTTTTTTGAGTGTATAATTTTTATATTTTAGATGAAAGGTTTTGTAAAGTAAAGTACGATCTTTTGGAAAGGAGAATGAACAAGTTGAATCATAAGTAAATGGGGATATTGTTTTTTCTGAATTTGATTTAAAAGCAAGTCAATGAAATCTAGTGTATAAATTTCCAAATTAGATCTCATTTTAAAGAGCAATATCAAAAAGTTATAACGGAATAATTTTCCGTATATGAAGAATCGAAGTTAATCAAGTGATTGTATGTTTTTCGTTGCTTTCTATCTCAAAGACTGAATAAATTCTCCTTTTACCGAAATTAGTGTTGACATTTAGTTCATATGCGTGATCTACATCCAAAGCTTCTTCCTGCCAAGAACCTTGTACCTTTCAGATTATTGACAAAAAATATTGATAAATGTGACAAAATATCGTATATATATATATATATATATATATATATATACACATATATATATATATATACATATATATATACATATATATATATATATATATATATATATATATATATATATATATATATATATATATATATATATATATATTGTAGTGGTACACAGCCTCCGCCATTCCTATATCCTTCGTGTAAATAAATTATTATTATATTATTACATAATTCTATCTGCCCAGCAGATTAAAGAATCTATTACGTTCCTTACCGTACATTTTCCCCTCGGAGCTCCCTCCCTCCTCACCTTCGATTAATCTTCAGGTCAAGAAAGCTATTATTTTTTCTGAGACAAGTTACACCCACCCTCAGACACCCAGGAGCGAGCAGGGGTTGTCAATACATCTTTTCTAAAGAAGCATTTTCTCGCCCGGGACAAGACCAGACCCTCACGAACCGCCTCACCCACTAAGAATACAAAGACGCTTTGTTGAAACAGCCATTTCCTTCTTTCGACGCCATTAAATCAATACGCGTAACCCAAACATTCTAGGACTCCGGCTGTGTTGCAATTATACAATTTCTTTTAAATGTGTGTTATGAAGGGTTGGGATCGTCGTCCTCTCAGAATTCCCTCTCAAAAGCGAGGCTGCTATTGGGCCAAATTAAAGTAAGACGCCCAAGGTTTCGGCCAACCACGACGTGGGGTTCTAAAACAAAGGAGAAGGGATTTTCAAGCACGGGTAGAAGGAGAGATTTGGATAGGGAGAAGGAAATTACAATTTTAGGCGGTCCACGGGACGTATGAGTCGCGTCCTTGTGTTTTGGAAATCTTTGTGATTTTTCCTGTGAACTCGCTGTGAGTAGTCTCGTGGCCAACTGCCTTCACCGTAAACAACTTTACAAATTTTTACGAGAACTACTAACGCTCTTACGTGACATGTTCATTTAGGCAGAGTATCGAAATTATTATTTAACAATATGTCCCTGCAGAAAGCTGTCGAAACCTGTCGATAGACTGACAAGTACGAAATTATTTGTCGTTACGAGTTTGGGGCTCCGCAAACGGACGCTCCGCTGACGAGAAGAAACGGGGTCATTGCCTTGGGTCTCCCGTCTGGGACCCCACCCCTCGTATGAAGAACATAGTCTGGTGCGCACTCCCACCTCAGCCAACCTACGAACAGCTGGTCACTGGAAACACGAGAAACGTCCGAGGACACTGCCCTTTTGAAGAAGACGAATTCGAGAAAGGAGCAGAAGGTGGCGACGTGTGCAACAACGAGCTGCCACGTGTTTTTGGGCTCTTAGAGCTCGATAATTGAGAAAGAACTTTTGGAATTTATTCTGCTAGATGAGAAGCTGCCCCTTGCTGTTTTTGCTTCTTTTGATTTTAAGCTTATGTACAATTTTGTAAACATTTTATTACTCAATGAGCTGAAGTATATTCATGTTTTTACTAATAAATCTTTCCAATCAACAATGCAATACTTTCAAATTGCCAAATAGATATCCTAGACATATTTGAGTTAGTTGACGACGATAAAATCTCTTTCTATCTCTCCTACCTCTCTCTCTCTCTCTCTTCTCTCTCTCTCTCTCTCTCTCTCTCTCTCTTATAATATATATATACTATATATATATATAATATATATATATATATAAAAGACTCTCTCTCTCTCTATATACTACTACCTCTCTCTCTCTCTCCTCTTCTCTCTCTGCTCATATATATATATATATATAATATATATATATATATAGAGTAAAAGAGAAGAAAAAGAAAAAGAGAAAAAAGGGAAAGGAGAGAAGAAAGAAGAGAAGAAAGCATGGTGATGTTTCCTTAAAAAGCCCCCAACCTGGGCCACTCTTCTGGATAGGTATTCGAATTTGGCGGACGACTGCGTGCGCGCCGGCGCCGCTCGCAACCTATTTAGCCAGCATGCCGCCCCTACGTTACGTAATGGTGGCGCGCGGAGAGGGAGAATGTAGGCGAGCGAGTAGGGTTTTGGAACCACAGGAGAGAGGTTTGAGGAATAGCAATAAGTTGGGTTAGGGAGCTCTTGGGGAGTGGGCGTGTGCGTGGTGTCAGCCCGGCGAGGAGAACCGGTCTTCGGAGCTGCCGCGCCTTGGTCTACGGCGTTTGGGATCGAGCATCGCTGCGAAGAGTTTCAGCTGCGTGGAGACGCATATTTGGGGGTCTCCAGCAGCCCCTAGCCCTTGCAAACTCCGCGCCGTTGGGTGGGGCCAAGGTCTCGAACTGCGGTCGGTATCAGCTTATTTACTTTAAATCTTTTCTTATCTTTCTCTACGATCCACCGACTTCAAGAAGCATCAAGTTCGCCCCATTCGGAATGACGTGGAAGTTGTATTCCCGAAGTGTCCAAGGCCACCCATTTCAACGAGTACGTGCGTGACTGCGCATTGTGATTTCTTCCCCGGCAAAAAATCTTCTTTGGACTCTGAATAGAGTAAAAAGTTAATGCGGAGTGTATCGAGCCTCAATTTAAGTGAATATTGAAGTAACAGCTCAGAAAGTGCACGTAACTTGGACTAACAAACTCGGCGCTTGAGGCTCCGTTTATACTGTTTGTCCAGTGGGGCTTAGTACTGAATGGTCTGGCGGACGTAGCTAAAGAGTATTTTAAGAGAAGAGATTCAATTGAACAATTTTACAAGCAATATCGGAGTAATGGCTCTTATTACGAAAATAAGTCAATTTAGAATAAATTTAGAGATTTTCAGCAAGAACAGTGTTGAATAAATGTAAAGAATATTTTCGGAGAGAAGGAAGGTGCATGTTCAAGGACTTGAAGGGCATATTTTAATGGATAATGTTTTTTGATTTCTTTTGGAGTGTTATTAAATGTTTTATAGCGTCAAATATATTTACAGCGTTTATCTTGTTAAAAAATTCGTCCAACTATTTTAGTTTTCTATATATATATATATATATATATATATATATATATATATATATATATATATACATTTATACACACAATGTTTTCCAAAAATATTCATACAAGTTTTTATTTTAAAAAATGTGTATCATGTTTAAAATATTAATATGATCACTTTTTCTATCGGAGATTTTCCCTGATCACGTTTTACTTAAGTAATGTTAAATTAAATAGGTTTTGAGAGAAATTAACTTTAGCCCCTAATTAAGACACCTAAATGGTCGAAACGTTGTGGAATGGAGTTAATGTCCGTTCTCCTTGAAAAAATTGACAATAAGTCGGTTTATATTGGTTGTAAAAATCATGATTCTATATTGACTTTATTTAATTTTCCAGTTATCTTATGTAATGGACAGAAATAGCAGCACAAATCAAAGCATGAACGCGATTGTTTCTCTCCTATCGAATGGTATACGTCATCAAAGTTTCTGTTTTGCTTAATGGAGATATGCATTTGAATTTTAATTGCCATATACAACCATTATGGAAATGCGAATATTGGCGTGTTCCATTAAACGAGATGGGTGATGATTTGGTTGAACGAAACAGTGGACATCTCATTTTGGTTATAGTTACATCATTTAAATTGTGATAGAATACGGATGAGTTACATGCCAGGCGTTAATATTATAGCATTAACTTGATGGCGTACAGAAATTAGCTTAAAACATTAACTAGCAGACCTTATTCTTTACAAGAATATATTAGCTGTAATGGTAATATATGAAATAGCGTAAATTTATTAGAATTTTGTTACAATCTATTATAAATGACTTTACTGTACATGCGTAAGATTCATTAATGAAGTAAGCAATTCACGATTAATCTTTTATCAAGGTGCACCTTGTATTTTCGTAGTATCTTTAGTTGTGCGCGAAAATAATATTCATGTGCCATTATTTAAGATACACTTCTTACAAACAAAATTAGAATAAACATTTTCATAATACAGAATGCAAAACAAAATGTTTTGCAATGTCTTATAATGCACAACTTACTTAGAATATCTTCGGATTGTAATATTGACCTGAGCTATCTTGGATTAACATTCGATCAACAAGATCTTTTCTCGTGAGTATTGCACTGTTTTGAAAAGAAGAGATGACAGTTATACATATCATACTTTTACATTTCCTGCCCGTAATGTAGAACATAGAGGAAAACATTGGAATCCCCTCAAAAATTTGATCTCGAATGTTCGGTCGTAAAGTCTGCGTTTAACGTTTTGAGCTCTAACTTCACACAAACACACACACACACACACACACACACACACACACACACACACACACACGCGCGTGTAAGGATTAAAATTTATTAGACTTGTTCGAAAAATGTTTTATGATGGTGCAATTGGCGAGGATATAGTACATGCAATTTTGCAGCCTAAAACCGTGATGGATGGAAGTATGTGTAATCCGATAACTCTATTAAATTATAATCTTTTGAGCTGAAACTTTGTAAATTCTCAAGAGTAAGATCTAGTTGTGATGTTTTGGGAATAATTAAGATATTTTTACTATCCGGAGTACTTGCCATGGAGACACTTTGAAGTTTTCAACGTTTTTTGGAAAATGGTTGGCAAGTTTTTTCTTTAGTTACAATTTTCAATGTAATATCCGACGTTTTGAAAAATTCAATGTTAATATTATTGTTAAACCCGATCTCTATCTCTAATATTAAAAACAGAAATTTGTCGAAGCAATTAATCTCTCCCAACCAGATTTTTAAGATAAAGAGTTTCGATATGCCGCACCATATCACTGGTTTTAACGGTAATAATAACGTGCAGGTGTCCAATACAATTGCAGCAAGATAATAATACAGCGATACCCATTCAAAGATTTTATCCACCATCTAAAAAGATATCGATGTCCAGCATACACGATTTAATAAAAAAAAGTTCGATCAGAAAACGGTAAAACAGATATGTCTTCGGCATAATTATTTGAGTTGGTTTAATTAAATATTTACACACTCCCATTCCTATCTCCTTTCAAGAATCCTTCTACTATTTTTCTCCATATTTGTGCAACTTTTGACTACACGATACAAATACTCACAATAAGGCATGGTATTAGTGGAAGCCTAAGGAAATGCGAAAGAGTGCTTTTATTGTCCTGTTTTCTGGCTGCTGAAACCCACTCTGCGGAAACAGCCCGCGGCGGGGTGGGCTAACCTTTTCCACTTCCGTCGAACCACAGCCCCCGGCGCTGCACGGCGATGCGATGGCGCACAAGGCGGCGCCGGGGCGCGCGCCTCTCGGAAAAGTGGAAAAACACAGCGCGCGACGCCGCCTCCGTGGCCTGTGGGAGCGCCGGCGGCTTCGAGGCGAGCAAACAATTGGGGCTCAGTGTGCTTTCCGGAGGAGGCGATAAGGGCGGCGGCAAATGCCACTGTAATAGCCGTCCGCGGAAGCTAGGAAAATGCGGGGGACGGTAATAGGCATGATGGGGAGTGCTGAAGTTAGCGGAGTAGTGGAGGTTTTGTGATGGACGCTCGATATATTAAAAGTTGTTAATGGCAGGTTCTTTAGACTGAATACTCTTGAAATTACTTTTGTTGCAGAAGAGTAAAGGACCCTCTCACAGGCTTTCTCGCATATAAAAGATAAAGAAGGAGTGATCAATAGAGGTAGTGGACACATTTTTGAAATTACATTTCTCTCGTCGGAGGTTTTTTAACATGAAGAGAAAAGCATCGTCTCCTACATTATTTCAGTGGTATACATACCTTTTGCGGCTCTCACACGCCACCGATTTTTATAAATGAGGTCTATGAGGGAAGACGATTTTACAAATTGCACTTTTACATTATCAATATGAATGATTTGTGTAAAAACCGCATCTAAATATTCGTGTCAAATGCAACCCGCATCACTCATTCAGCTACATCGTTGAATAACTCTTAAACGACAACAGCCAACGATCACACTCGAGAAGCACGATTGTTGGCGGCATCTGGAAGTCTGTACATGAATGCCCAGCTGTAAACTCATATTGTAAATAATACAACGTTTAATACTGAACTTAAGGTGTCGGTTCGCTAAGATGTTTAATACGTAAACATCGTTTGAGGAACATTCTCATGTACAGATGTGATTCTACTGAATTTTTTCAATTTTCGCACCCCAGCAATCTGGCGCCCTGTTCCTCCAAAACCCCCTCTGGTCCTCATAACAAACACAGGAAAGTTAAATAATATTGCAAAGATTAGGGTTGTACTTGCCCGACCCTATATTTTTACATGGAAAATTTTACTTGGCTTTATTAAGTGTAAAAATCTTTTCTAATATTTTTGTGACTCTAAACGAAAGCTTAAGTTACTGACAAGGGAGATTGAATAATTATTTCACATGTTGTTTTTAAGGAGGTGTGACTTGTTCAAAAAACATATCTCTATATTATTGAGTAAACATTTATTGAAAATTTGTTTCCAACGTCAATTGTATTGTTTTCATTTTTGTTCGGTATTGTGTAAGTACGAAGTTACATTTATACATTTTTTAAACAAATACACAAGTTTCATTAACAACTTTGCTTCTTATTGGCAAGAATAGGAAAAAAGGTAGGGATTACCATGCGAGAGTTCTCGGGTACGCTACTATAACATTAATTCGAATGAACTAAATAGTAATAATAATAATAATAATAATAATAATAATAATAATAATAATAATAATAATAATAATAATAACAAAACAAGCTGGCCCCGTATCGGCAGCCGTCGTCTCCGCCGAGTAGGCTACAGGTTTGGGCCACAGTGTAGGCATGGTCGTATTTGTTATTGTCTCTTCACTCCTCATTATCATCCTATCAATTCATAATTGATGATCGATAAGCAAAACAATAATAATGATTATAATTATAATTATAATAATAGTAATAATAATTCCTACGATGATTATTTTGTGTGTCCTCCCAAGAAAATAAGTGGCCTAGGATGTTTTCAAAGATTTCATAGTTTTTTCAAAAAATACTGATAACTCGATGAGATTCAATCTGAGTTATCCACAGTTCAGGAAAGTGATTATGTTTTCAAAATTATAACGGCAGTATCAGCACCCAACGGGTGAGGTTTCATTGACGAGGAAATTTGATTCCCAGAATCTTAATCAATCAGGGTCATTCTTTAACACTTTTTTAGAACAATACCTTCAATTATTCAGAGCTTTGTAGTAGCCAATTAAATATACACAAATTTATGACTCAAAGTCAATTCCCACTACTTGGCATGTTTTGAGTTATATTTCGTATTTGTTTTCCCTTTCAGTACTTATTTTTTTGCAATAATGGATGAACATGCTGAAATAATTATCTTTCATAACCCCTTCTTGTAATACGGTTATTACGCTCCTAACTAAGATTTTCGATGTGAATTGTTGGCAACCTAGTAGTAATTGTAGTTCGTATATCCGTGATTTACTTGCCTCGCAATACACAAGACTGTATGCTTTCGATAATCAATTCTGCTTATGTGTATCTGACGTATTTAACTGTAAAAGGAATAAAATTCAATAGGATCATGGTATTTGATTAGTCCTTGCGTTAAGGTCATTATTTTTATGGTCTTGTTTGCAATGTTTCTCATTCAAGGATCTCATGCTTGTCAAGCCACTTGCCTGCCTGGGAAGCCCGGCGCTTGCGCTAGCACGGACAACTTCCACTGACTCCGCTCAGGTTTCCCCTTCAAATTCAAAAAGGGCGTGCAATCGTGCACACGTGATATCTGAAGCGGCACGAGACGTAGAATAGTGGCTACATACGCAATTGTTTGCCATTGCCATCAAACAAGCTAATTTTTAATTTTTATTATTATTATTATTATTATTATTATTATTATTATTATTATTATTATTATTATATCTGCCATTTCTGTCTAAACTACACGTTCTCTTCCGATACCCAGTCGTAGTCTAACCCGGAGAGAGATTAACGTGTATGTATTCAATATGGGGATCATCTTTTCAGCTGTATCCCCCCTGTAAGACAGGGTTGTTATGCCTTGAATTATGAATTAAGAAGAGATGATGAGGCAGATGTGATCGTGGGCTTTTTAAATCATTCCAGCATACGTATATATGACCAAGAATTCCGGCCAGGTTAGCCAGCCCAATAACTCGTAACTTGTAACCCAGCCACGTAATACGCTGTGTGTTATTTATTATAATTTTGGGTTTACTTTCTAGCCATTTCTGCCTTGTATAAAACTATTTTGAAAAGAAGCAGGAATATGTTTAAATGGGTAATTATTTCCATATTTTCGTTTGTATTAGTTTTATTAAATCATTGTTATTTGTTCCATAGAGCAATAATGAGAAATATATTAACACGTCTCAATAAGTTGAGTTCTCGCTTACGGACGTACAGATTTTTTAAAAGACCAAAAATACTGGACGTGAGGGAACGTGAGGGGACGTGTGGGCGTGATAGGACGTAAGGAAATGTGAGGGAACATGAGGGAACGTGAGATAAGGTGAGGGGCCGAATAAACAGACGGACAGACGAACGGATAGACGGACGGACAGACGGACGGACAGACGGGCGGACAGACGAACGGGACAGACGCACACGGACGACGAACAGACGGCAGACAGACGGACGGAACCAGACGAAACGCACAGACGACGGACAGACAGACGGACAGATCGGACGGACTAACGGACGAGACGGACCGACAGACGGACGGACGACAACGACGGCGGACAGACGGACGGACTGACACGGACAGACGACCAGACGACGGACAGCGACGGAACGGACAGCGGACCAAACGGCACGGACAGACGAACGGACAACGGACGGACAGACGGACGGACAGACAGACAGACGGACAGACGAACAGACAGACATTTTCAAAAAACTACTTTTTTCGGTATCATGGGACCCCCAAAACGTATATTTCCGTTGAAATCACGCAATCGATTTTCCGCAGCATTTCATAACTTTCCCTATACGTACGTATACGGGAAAGTAAAAAAAGAAGTAGCTCGTTTTTGTGAAAGAAATACGATCTTCGAGCTTCCACTCAACTGTCCACAATAAGAGAACGACTTCCGGAGAAAACAAGGCAAATATCGAATTTCAGCAAAGGTCTTCTGTGACGAGGCAAGAGAACATTCGTAGGGTCGCGGAAGCCGCGAAAATGAAGGTAGCAATTGAAGAGGCTTATTACGTATATTACCTCACTGTATGAAAGTAACATAATCTTCTATAGAATTAAATTAATTACATAATTTCGATTACTCAATCTTCGAAGATTGTTTCGAGATTTTTTGAATACGCTTTATTAACTACAGTATATGTTTTTCCACGTGTAGACAATTGCCACGTGTAGACAATTATTAAATCATTGTTATTTGTTCCATAGAGCAATAATGAGAAATATATTAACACGTCTCAATAAGTTGAGTGTGTGTATACGTGTGTGTGGAAATATTATGCGAGTGAGTGCTAATGGGAGTTTCTGTATTTTCAAATGCCTTCATGTCTATACGAAAGGCTACGGGAATGTGGTAATATTGCAAATAATATACATCTAAAATTGATTTATAACTATCGTGTGCAACGGTGTTAGGAGGTTTATTTTTGGCAATTTGAAACAGCAAGAGCAGTGTGTTGACGCCATGCCAGTGGGCGCTGGTCTGACGGATGCCACTGTCTGCGTCCGTTGACTCTTCCCTTGACAAGCCCGAGGGCGGGCTGCGGAAAGAACCCAATTCCATTACTGCACGGGGGCGTGCGTGCGTTCGCCTGAAGCTTCCGTTATTGCCCCACCTCCCCTGCTGCCCTTCCTCGCGCAACCTCTCTGGAGGCGGTGCACTCTGGAACAGTCCTGCCTGGTGGGTGGGTCAGGGACAACATCGTTACTTCTGCAGCTTCGTCGATCGAGAAGCTCTGGGCCTCTAGTTCCGGCGATGATTTTTCGTCTCAACTACAGACCTAATTAGAAACCTCAACCACCCGTCAGAGACACCGTCGCAAATATCTGCTATTTTGACGCTACTAGTTTGCAATTTTTCTTTCCAGTGTTATTTTGAACGATTTTTTCTTATATGACTTTCGAAGAAATACGTTTTAATTTGTTCTGCTCAACTGAAATTCAAGTTGAATCGAGTAGAAATGAAAGAAGTAGTCGGTGTTCACTACAAAAAGAACAAAATTTCGGTAGGTAAATTCATGAACAAGAGCTAGAAGAAACAATTCGATTAATGGAATGTGAGTTGCCACAAGAATCTCATCACCTTGTAGGAAACATTTCTATGCAACAAATTCCAGAATGTGAGCAGTTTAATACGCGCATCCCATATTATAATGCGTAAATTTAGAGGAACAATTGAATTAGGGTTAGCGGGACACCAAGTCTTTCGGGCACTCCGCCCCCTCTTCGCCCCGCGCGAGTTGAGTGGCCGCGAGCGGAGGGGCGGGGCGGCGCCGCGTGCGCCAGCCAGGCCGCTTGACGGGCTGGCGGAGACGGCGCCCTTCGGCGTGAATAATGAGCGCAGGCGGCGCGAAAGGAGGAGAGAGCCTGGGGAAAGAGGGCGACGCGGCGCGAGCGAAGGGCGGCTGGACGGGGCCCCAGCTGCGGCCGACGGGCACTTCACCGCCCCCGCCCGCTCGCCCGCCAGCAATTCCCTTGCCACCCCGCCCACGACGCCGCCTGCTGCTACGCGCCCCGGGCCTTCACTCCTCAATCTGTGATTTCCGCTCACGCTCCCCGCCCCGTGCCTTCCACTCCCTGCACTGCGAACCGAAACCGCCATACGTATCTGGGTTTCTGGGCTGTTTTTGTGATAGTAATCTTCAAGATAAAATTAGTTGAATTTAAAATGTACTGGTCAGTGTGGGTGCAGTTCATCAGAATTCCTAGAAAGAATTCCCCCCTACTCAACATTCTTCTCTTAAAGGAAACCCTTTGTAACTACTGCTGCAAATGCTGAGAAACGGAAAGAGAGAGGGGGGAAAGAGAGAGGGGGAAAGAGAGAGGGGGGAAAGATAGGCGGGAAAGAGGAGGGGAAAGAGAGAGAGGGGAAAGAGAGAGGGGGGAAAGAGAGAGGGGGGAAGATAGAGGGGGGAAAGAGAGAGAGGGGGAAAGAGAGAGGGGAAAGAGAGAAAGAGGGAAAGAGAGAGAGAGGGGGGGGAAAGAGAGAGAGGGGAAAGAGAGAGAGAGGGGAAAGAGAGAGAGGGGAAAGAGAGAGAGAGGGGGAAAGAGAGAGAGAGGGAGAGGGGAAAGAGAGAAAGAAATATTGAACGAGAGGAAGAGAGAGAGAGAGACAGACAGAGAGTGACTCAATGTACATGTAGCAATATGTACCAACTTAAACGAACATACTTGCTTCACTAAAATCCACCTGATAAAACATCATTTTATTTATACATATTATTTACATTGTTGTATTTACTTTTGCATTTAAATATCTTAAGAAGCCCACTTTTAAAGTAGGTACTTGTAGTAGTATGTACATATTTCAGAAAATCCGAAGCAATCTGTTTTTATAATTAAAAAAAATTATTAGGTTTCAAGGGGACATGATTCAGTTATTAAAACTTTGTCACATGCATTGGTGGCTTAAAACATACTTATACCAAATTTATTACAGCTAATGCATTGGCTGAGGAAACTATTAAGGCATCTCTGTTCATTCCATTTCGGAGAACAATGGGGGAAATACATGGAACGGATACTTGTTTTTTATTCTTGTGTTGTGCGTTGGATTTCTGCACAGTGTGAATTCGGATAGAGATGGTAATGGTTTATACAAGTTAGAGAAGAGGTATGTGATGTGATGGGCTAATTGCTCTGGGTTAAATTCTTTATGTCGTTGATTGTTTATAACATTCTATGTTGCATTTGTTATTGTCCTTATATATTGATTTTAAATGGTTTGTACCAGTCAATATTTAATCCCAGATATCTTATTGGTTTATTTGGAGGATGCCAGCTTATTTATGTATTGTTTAAGACAAAGATGGGAGAGGGCGTGTACGGACTGAGAGTGAACATTTTTGCCGGAGTTTAAGTTGGATTCAGGAGAATTTTAGATTTGAAAGCCAAACTTTCGATTTGGTGTAAGTATAGTTAAATTTTGATTTTTATGTTCGTTAATGTAGTAACAGATGAGAATATGGCTGTATCGTCTTCAAACTTTGCAATATGAATTCCTTTTTGCAATATGAATTCTTCGGGAGCGAAGAAATCTATTTTTTGGGAAACATTTTTGTCATCAGAAAGCACTAATCAGTTGAAGATTAAGATTAAGAACATGATACGAATTAGATCTTATTTAACTTGGTTGCATTGTCTTCGAATTCAATCGACATTGATTGCTACGGTATTTTTATATTAGCGATTATTGTTAAAATGAGCTTCAGAGTTAAACCGAAATACATTATAAACACTTTTTAGTTTCCTTGATCTCAGATCAGGGTTTATCATATCTGACCGACTGAACCTCCCATTCGGACATTATGGGCATTCTATATTAAGTCTGTCTTAACTTATATGCCTGGAAACTTAATGTACTGAAACCACTCGACCCGGGGTGGCTCCCCGACTCACTTGATTTCCTGGTTATGGCGATCCGGCGTTTCCCCGGCTGCTGAGTCTGTAGAATCTTTAAAGGAGGCTTGCGTGATAGGGCTTATTTTCATGCTCGTAATGCATTAAAACACAAACTGCATTTTGTTAGGAGGATTTATTATCCTTTTCACATGAGGTGAAGCCTCCTGTTATAAATAGGTCAGATAAATACCAGAGTTCAGAGCAGAGCCTTTCAGGCAGGGCGACGCCCTTCCCAGCATCCGTGAGTCTGCACGCAGCGGCTCTTTACCCTGATGACTGGCGCAGTGCGGTTAGGCTTCCCGCGTCGTCCTCGATAGCGTCTCACCTCCCGCATTTACCCTTTGCAAGGCGGCGTGGTGGTGTCCCGGGCGCTAGCAACGCCTGCTCCGGGCGTTGCGCTGAAGCCGACATGGCAGCGGTCCTGGGCTCAATTTCGGACACTCGCAGTCATTGCTCGACGTTCGTCCTTGCCCGAGCAACCCCGGAGCGGCCCGCACTGAAGCGATGATGCATTTGGGCGGCGGCGGCGCCGCGGCGTTGTGGCGTCTCGCGGTGCGCGGCAATGCACTTAAGCGGCGCGCGGCGATGCGGCAACGCGTTCATCGGCGTCGTCCAGAGATCAAAAAAAACTTTCCCTCGTCTCCGACGTCGAAATGAAACTTGTCGCAGTCAACTCCCTCACCGGAATGACAACTTCTCCCTCGCCTTCCGCGCCTCCGAATGCCATCTCCAGCTCGCCCTCGTCTCCCACATCGAGAATGACTACTTCTGCTCGCTCTCGCCTCCTCTATCGGAATGACCGAGCTTGTGAGCTGCGGCGACCTCCCTAGGTTCGCGGGGTCAAGCGGCCCTCCCCCGCTTCGTTTTCGGCGATTGGCAGACCCGCATCTCTCGGTTTCTTCTGCCCAATTGCGGCGTCATTGGTGACCGTTTGAGTTTCGCAAAGTTCGTTTGAAACTTCGACGTTGCCCGAGTTCTTAGAATTTGCGTCGGAGGATTACCGGGCTGGGAGCGGCGACGTACGTATTTCCCGGTGAGTCAGAGGCGTCGCCCAGGACGCGCCCCTGTCGAGACCAATCGGGCTTCATACCTCCGCGTCCCCGACGCTTCCTGCACACGCGCAGGTAAGGAGAAGTGTTCCATTCCTGGTTTCCTTAAGGTGCGTTTACACGAAGAGACGAAGTCTCCTAACTTCATGACGTCACGGAGATAAACTCTCTCAGACGGCTTTACACGGTTCGAAATATCTCCCGAAACGCGAGTCTCCTACCACACAGGAGAGTTGGTTCCTGAGATATCTCCGGAAAAGTATCTCCTTGCTGTTTACACTTGATACAAATGTCTCTCGATGTTCTCTGGCGCAGCCATCTTGAATAAGCAGCAGCGACCAGTTTGAGGTTAGAATGTGACAACTGTTTCAGCTATCTGTGGCATTTTCACAATTTTGAAGAAGCGGAGAAAAAGAAAGAGACAATTGTGAGTGATTTTGTTTTATTGATAAAAGAAGAACTGAGTTTATAAAACTTTGATGGCGGAATTGCAAGAAGAGGATTTTTTTGAAAAATATTTATTTTCTAGCTGTTCAATTGCATTACATTTTTTCAGAGACAATAAAATGAAACAAGTTTTAATTTACGGACGATTAAAAATATTATTTGGAAAACGTGGTCGGAGTCCAGGATGAGGAAAATAGTTTTGACCTAATGTAAAGGTTTGAAAACTGGGTGAAGTTGATAATTTGTTTTATACACTTTTAGTGAACTTAAGTATAAACGATTTGAAAGAATCAATTTTAAGTTCTCTGTAAATTTGTGTTATGATATAAACTAGGAAAAATGTAAAATGTTGCGAAGGAGATTATTTTGAATTATTTGAAATTTGTTAATTTTGGTGAAAGAGGCATTACACCTAGGGCAGGCATATAAAAGAGAAGACCTAGTTATGGTTTTATATAACAAATATTTACAATTGATCCGTAATTTGAAGTTATAATTTATTAAAGGATGTAATAAAGAATAATATTATAAACGATAATGTAGTCATGTATAAAAACTTCGTAACTTCAGAAGAATTTGAATTTTGTATTAGGAAATATCTCACGCAATCAAAAAGCAAGAAAAGTGGAAAACAATTTATTTCGGAAAGAGACTTGGTTTGACGGTACGGCGGTTTTTGGTCACAGGAAATACATACAGTTCTTTGTCATTTGTATTTATAATTCCCTAGTATATAATTTCCAACAAAGAACAGAAATCAACCGACCACGTTGGAACGCCGCACAGACACAGACAGACGCAGAATGGCTAATCGAGTACGTGAACACCATAATATTCGTATACCAAGAGAGCAAAAAGTCTTCCAACTCTCTTTGAATACTATTTATCTCCCAGGATATACGATTCCTCATCGATTCCAGAGTCTTTACACTGCTCTCTTGCGGAGACTTCGAAAATCTCTTGTGACGTCATGTCTCCGGAGAGAAGATCACTCTCCTGAGAGTTTACACGTGTCTCCTAACCAGTTGCGGAAAGTTAGGAGAGAAAACTCTCTCCGTGTGCACGCGCCTTTACTTTCGGGCTCAGCAACGTTACGTTGAATAAAATATTGAAATACGCTTCGCAACCGGACGCGTGCGACCGTTCCATTACAGTACATTTTGACGGACATATTGCATTAAGAGTGGGATGATGAAGGGTCGCTTTTGAGCACAATAGAGATTTTTAAAAACAATTGTTACCCTTTATTGTACTCGTATAAATATGTACGTATCCATTGAAAAGCATTATACAATATTACTCTCGAAATACTTTATGGATTAAAAAATAATTTTTCCTGAAGAAATAGTTCTTAGAATAAGTTAAGAACTCAACAGTCGAAGTATGAATAATCTTCATGATTAATTTGCGAAACTTACTGAAATGTTAGTAGTAAACACCAATGTCAGTGATCAAAGAAATCAAGGTACGTTAGAAGGAGTTCCGTGCTTTGTTCGTTTGTCTATTTGTATTCGTTGTCTAGGCTATCCGGGAAACCGGCCGCTGAAACCTACGCAACCCCTTGTATCTGTTTCGTTGTGCGTCTGGCCAGCATGCGCATGCACGTCAGCCCACACCCGACTTCAAAATCCTTCTGGAGGCTCTTGTGCCACTGCTGCCGCTCGCTTACTTGGCTCGACCACTCCATCTGCGCTCCGAGAATGCGCGAATACCGCAAACGAGTTTCGCAAATAAAAGTATTTAGTTTATCATTAAAAATTCATATTTGAAAATTAAAACAATAGTGTTCAAATTTAAAAAAGTAAACGTTTGGAACTAAAGATTAGTACGAAGAAATGTGGTCGTGCAAAAGTTATCAACCAAATAAATAATTTGTAAAAACATTATACTCAATATTTAGTTCCATCCAAAGTTCCCACTGAGTTAAGCTCCACACATTTAACTTTTATCATTTCGTGTTTCCAGGCGCATAAATGGCTTTAGCCACTTCCCGTAAGTTAAGTGAATTTTTGTCACGCAAAGTGGCGGTGTTGTTCCCTGATGAATAATAAGATCCGACGCCGACCTACATGTCGTCTTGTAAGGTTTTCCCCAACTAAGTATCTCCCACCAGTGGGGCAACGCCCCAGCCGAGACAAGCTCTAAGGTATCCACATCCCGAATGTTCTCCCGACGTGTGCGGAAGTGCATGTATACAAGGGTATTTGGGTAAGTAAGAGACGTGAAGAGAATAAAGAAAAGGAAGGAAAGATAGCGCGCGTTCCGTGGCTCGTTTGTTAAGGTACTGCGGAAAACTACCGATCACGGCAGCTGGTCACCAGAATTCTTCTCCAAACAAAAATGCTTCCAACGTCGGAATTCGAACCGCAGGACCTCCCTTTGTGAGGCTCTGCAGTGACATAAATTGATACCCGGGGCCACCTGAGCTGGTTTAACTTTGAAATGTTACATTCTTTGAGAGTCTTATTTTTTCGAAACAACGATTTTGTAATAGTAAGCTAAATTTCTGTAATCTAAAACCATTGTTTGCATTTCTACTAACTTTTCTCGGCACACAGACGGATTGGTGGAATACTTATGCGAGCCCCCGAGCTCCAGCTGCGTGTTCCTGGAAAAACATCTTTGTGCAGGTGCTCGAGACGAGCTCCCCGCTCTCGGTGGGTGCCTAGCGCCAGCTCAGCGCTTCCCGACCATGACGCGCTCCTTCACCAGGTCGCGGTGGAGTTAAAGTAGGTGGTCCCGCCCTTCGGCTGGAAGCTTTTTCTGCGAATGGATTTGTACCTCCGTAGAGAGTAGGATAAATGTTAGTGCCGGTTATTTGGTTATAGAAAAGTTCATTCTGCACACTAGCTGCAAGAAGGTACGTAAATATTCGTAATTTAAATCAAAATTAAGGTAATTCAAAATTAAATATAAGTATTATTAGTGCTGAATGAGTAAAGAAAAAATACTTCATACAAAAATAAACTGAATTTAATATGAGTGTACACGCGTAGAATAAAACAATATTTTTACACGATACATCATTAACATGCATCTTAGTTTCTATGAAAGTATTCGTTGACATGAGATGAATTACGGTTCAGATAAAGTGGATAAAATATAAAATAATTTAAATATTTAAGGTTATAGATTTTAATGAGACGTTTAGTGTATTTAGTTCAGGATCTGACATTTTCTCTGCTTAATGTACTTTAAATCTTGTAATGAAATTGTACAATTTTGATAGTTTCATTAAAAATGTCAATAATTTAATTTATTTGGGCAAAATATATTTGGGGAATGACTATCTTAAGGGAAAAGCTTATAATAGTATTACACCTCTTCGTTTTTTATTTATATTAATCTTCACTACTTCTGCTCCTCATTGCTTGCTCTATCCGTATATCTGGTGAGGCATTTCTACCTATCACGTCCTTTTATTTCATCATTCCTGAGTAGTAATGGGGAGAAGCAGGAGGAACGGAAGCGGAATTCTTCAGAAAATTTGTTTTAGCCCGAGATGCGAATCACGCCCCTTACGGCAAACGTGCTTGCGTCAAGTTCAGATCTAGATCTCTAACTACTTTACTTAAAGAATAAAACATTAGAAATCAGAGAACTGAATCATTTAACATTTATTCGCTTTTAATCAGTTGCGGGTATATTTGAGTAAGATAGTTCTTTGCATTCGTTTCCTAGCCTTTCTAGAATGCGAAAATGGTTTTCTTTCATGCAAAAAGTTAAAAAAAGATTTCTTAAAACTATTTAACTAAAATTTCTTAAAAGTACATAAACAATAAACAAACTTATAAAGAAGTCATATTATTTATTGAAATTGATGTATAACGGTTCTATCTCATTGTAGTGTCAACGACAATGAACTCTACGTAAAACTTTTAAGAGAATAGGAACTTATCAACAGGAACGTGTCCCTTAAATTAGGTCCTGTTTCAACTATCGATCTGACGGGAGACTGGTCGGGATCTTTGAGCTTGTTCCGGCTGGGGCGGTGTCCTGCTGGAGGGAGATGCCTGGTTTGGGGAACCCCCGCTAGCCGACGGATCTCGCCATCCAATGGGGGAAGGTCACCGCCGAACTCACGAGGAAAACACGCACTACACTTACGGGACTAATACCCTCTGTAGTTGAAGCGCCCGAAACCACTGATGTGGCGACCGCGTACATCGCCACCATACCGCACATCCAGAACAGGGGTTTTCAGGAGTCCGCCAGTGAAATCAATGTTATAACGCCGAGTTGCCCCCGGAAATTATTTAAGAAAATAAGAGGCGGAATAATAAGCTGGGTGGAGACAGCAATTACTTCCCATGAGAGATTTTTTTAAATCTCTCGCGTATATGTTCAAGTATTATATTTATTTAATCTTATTCCTTGTAATTTAACTTCTTTCATTTAAGAAAGAAGTATAATTAAGGAGCGAAGCGGATAGAACTTAAAATATCACTCGCCTCAACTAACAACCAACCAACCATCAAATATCGATTCCAACTGATTAACAATTATCGACTCCTCCAAATTATGCAGATCCACTAAATGCGTCTGCTGCCGGCGACCTGGCAAATGCCCTACGAGCGTCGCTCTCTTGTTTTTTTATCAAATACAATATGTCTGGGAGAATAGTTTTATTTCCCCTTCAAGATTCAGGTTCCGCCAGAGGTTAACACTCTCTAATAAATGGGCTCTACACACTCTTCAAACTTTGCTGACGTACATCCAATGTCATATTTAATTTCACGTTGCCAACGTGAACTTACTCAGCAGACGTGGTCAACAATAAGCAATGTGTAAGAGAAAGAGGACTAATAATTTATTTAGCAATAGGTATTCTCTTCGGAAATTTGAAACGAGAACCGATAGCGTTTTCAGCACGCGGGGCCGAAAGAAACTTGAGGTGGGTCAGGAAGGAAGGAATTCCTGCCTATTGTAAGAATTTTGGCCAGTGTTATATATTTTCATCGACTGGCAAATCGTTCGCAATCATCGCGTCGTAAATAATTTACAGAATTGTTATACAACGCGTAAAGTTATTCATTGTCATATTCATTATTTCCCAATTAAATTGTTACGTTTTGATTGCCATCTTTGGGACTTTGCAGTTGTCCAATTTCTTTAATATTAATTTTCTATTTTATACATAACACACCAATATATACTGAAACATGTAGTCCATTGTCCTTTATCTTTCGTCACCCTTGGAGTTTATGTTCGAATTTGGCGGGCGGCCGAGCGCCCTCGCCCCTCGCCCGGCTTGGCGCGCCTCCTTATCAGCACAGCGGGGTGTGCCGCCCCTCCTTGGGAGTGAGGGGGAGGCGAGCGGGCGAGGGAGGATTTGATAGAACGCTGAAGAGGAAGGATGGAGGCAGTAACGCGGACTGGTGATAGTGAGGTATTGGGGAGCAGGTTGCGTGTGGTGTATTTACGAGGAAGAAAGACGGCCGACGGGGCTGCCGCGCCTAAATCTTTGGGCGTTGGTTTACGACACCGCTGCTGAGAAGTTGAGCTGCGTGGAGCCATAGATTCGTGCGTCACTCGCAGCCCCTGGCTGGTGCAAGCTTCTGGCGGGGGCCATTCCCCCGAACTACGGCCAGTATCCACTGAAAACCATGAAATTTCCTCCTTTTGTTTCGCCCCGAACTGCCACGATTACGAGAAGCTTCGAGTTCACCCTTCCGTAAGAGGCAAGGACGGCGCTTGATTTTGTTCTCGTATTCCCCAGGCCAATCCCTAGCAACGATGAACTACGGTGCTGTAACGTATTCTCCTGTAACGGCAGTCATTAGGCACTGCGTTAGAGTCGAAAAAGAGAATGTAAAGTGAATAAAATCCTGATTTATATGAACGTTGGGGTAGGTGCTCGAAGAGGCGCGTGACATGGTTGTACAGTCCAGGTGTTCAAGGCTCCGCACATACCAATGTCCAAGTGTTATAAACCATGGTTAAAAGTATTATATGCTCGTCCGGCACCAAATTTAGTAGTATTTTGAGAAAGGAAATTTAATTGAATATTTTTTCATAATTTTCGAGTAATGGCTCGCATTGTGAGAATCTTAAAAATCCTTCGTACGCCTTGCTTCGGAGGGGAAGTAAAGCCGGCTGTCCCATGTTCGTAGATTTACTTGCATGTAAAAGATCCTCAAGCCTAAATGACGCCTCTGAGCTAAATTCAAAATCGCCTGTTTCTCGCCCAAGAAATACCTCCTTTCTCTCCTAGTTGGTGAAAGGAGCGTAGCGAAATTGCGTGGTCAGACGGAAGAGCGGGCCTGATGGCCCGAGTCTCGCCACGTAAAATAAGGCAAATTCAATTCAATTCAATCTTATAAATGTTACAGTTAGATCGGTCAATGTTGGATAACCGTAAGAAAATAAAGAAAGATTCCCAATTTTGTTAAGCCAGTAAGTTAGTAAATGAAGAGTAATAAATTACACGCAAATAGACCCGAAGGGAATATAATAATCAATGAATGATTTTTTTTCCTTTTTTGCGTATTATTGAATGTTTGTTGTTGTTGCTTTTTATTTTAGGGTTAATTGTATTTCAAACATGTATTTTTTTGCAACGCATTAGTCAAATTATATCCTTTTTTGTGGTAACGACTTTGGGTATCAATACAAATTTCGTAATATTGCCTTTTATTACACAGATGTAGTATTATTTGTCTGGTTCTCATAAAGAAGCACATTAAACATTAATCATGTTAACATTTATTTTGGAAATGTATAAATACACCAATTTGCTACTTTTTTCATTCTCGCACTTACTTTGTAAGAAGAGAAAGTTATGTAATCGTGCGCCAGAAAAGGGGGAATTCTCAGCAGAAAAAAACATTTTTGTCGTGTCCTGGTAATGGAAAAGTCGATAAATCCTGTTTCATTTTAGTAAATTCAATTAAATTATAACTATAGTAACTTAAATTACTACCTGTAACACGTGACGAAGCCAGATTACATGCTTTGTGGATCCTTGATACCGAAAAATCAATTTAAGGTAAAACATGGTTTTGTCTGTGGTCAACGCTCGCGCCTAAACCGTTCAGCCGTACATAATTTATATTCTGCGATAGAGGTGGACGAACCCGAGGTTTTGAGTTACAACCGGACATTTTGGCATTTCAGGGCACATATATGAAACCTCAAAAAAATTTCTCAAAAATGGCACCAAACCGAATTCTTGTTTTTTTCGAAAATTGCAAAAAGTTTACATTTTAAAACTTCAAAATTCAAGATAGATAGTTTTTCCTTTAAATGTCTGTTGTATAAATTAGCTGTTTAATAGAGGACATGTCCACTATTAAAAAAACGAGTAGTTTTCCGAAATTTGAGCATGATTTTCGTTGATCTCTCTGAATTCTCGAAAATTGTAAATTTAAAAATATGTGCCGAGAACGTATATGCCAATGTAACACCATTATTTTGTTAATTAAAACAACGGGAGATTTTGAACGTATTTCATTTCGAGTTAACAATAGATTTTTAAGTTCACTTTCAATGATTGCAATCATTCAGTATTCGCTAGTTGAACTCATAAATTCGATAGGTCGACATGTCTCAGTTCTACAATGACATTAAAACTGTAGAATGTACTGTAAAATATGTAGTACTGTAAAATATTTCAATCAAAATTATACGATTTTTTTAATAAATTTATGACGTAACCTCATTTTATTTATGAATTATTAATTTTATTATGCATTTTAGTCTTTCCTCGTTTTATGGAATCTATCAGCGTTGTGAGAGTTCTCCTTCAATGCTATGACCGTTCCAGGAACATTGAAAACCCCAAAGCCACTCAAAGCCTACTATGCATTTTCCTTATGGTTTTTCAGATACCTTAAACTTCATAATCTTCAGCATTCTTCAAGACAAGTACGTTCTGAGGTTCTCCGCTTCTCCTGGAGTCATTGTCGCTGGAGACGAGATCCCCGTTCACGAACAGCCATTTCGTTCTAGTTATTCTCAATTGTTTCTCCTAATAGTTCAGTAAAGAATTTGATCCGAAAGTATCTTAATTCTAATTTTTCCAATTACTTGTTTCTATATATATTTTGACGTTCTATTAAAAATGAGTTTTTTTGCTTATTTAAGGTTGCATCTAAGTCATTAGTGATTTTATTATTGATTTTAATGTTAGGGTATCCGTAAATCAGTAGACGGTCTTTTGTCAAGAGGACCTCCAGGTAGCATCTCAACGTACCCGCGCCTCTTTACATTCGTTCTTGCGTCACTACACAGCGGCCATGATTGCGAAGAAATTAGAACAGGGGCAGGATTTACGGCACTTCACAATGGTTGGACTAGCCCCAGATAGCCAAGCTCGTTTTGTCGAAACAAATTTCACATGAGATGGTTCGGTAATCGAACACGAGTCTCCTTGGTGAAAGGCAAGTGACTTTCGGTCTGAGCCACGAGCTGGTCAAAATACCAAAGTTCTGAGTAATGCTTCATGACAAATTGTGTGTGTGTATATATATATATATATATATATATATATATATATATATATATATATATATGGCATGGATATAGTATGGCATGGATTTCAATTTGTTATAGAAAAGGCCTTGAATAAGAAATAACAATTGAAATTGAGGTGTAAATGAGGCAACGTCTTGACCACTGGAAAAGAGGGCACGTTAAGCGGACAGTTAAGATGGACAGCGGGCAGAAACGACAACATTTCACCCAAACAAGGTTTTTACGAAGTAAATATTGTACCAGTCTTCGAATACGCTTTTGGAACACGCTCCTTTTAATCGTGACATATGTAATACAGGTTTGGTCTCACACATCTTTCAAACATATCACTGGAACGCTACAAATCAGGAAATGGGTACATGCCGGGTGTCCGGTGAAGAAACGACCAAACTTTAAAATTTGCTTTTCAAAATACCTTTTATAAACGTAGTCAATTCTTCTTCTATTAGCATTATTTTGATGGTAAATTTTCTGGAGTGTAGAAGTGAAGCAGTTGGTATGCGTTTGCATCTAGAAACTGGAATCCAATAGTCCCATTTCGCATGGAAATGCCCCGACTTTACAGCAACGAGGAATACGCGGAAACATGAGGAAGAGCGGTTCATGAATATCATAAACGACTTCCTAATTGTATTGTACCGCGTAAAAGCGCAGTTATTAACACCTTCAGAAGGTTGCGAGAAACATTAATTGTCTCCGGCCTCCGAACGGGGTCTTTCTCAATCTTTAAAACACGCAAGTGACCTTATTGAAATGGAAGAAAATCTATCAACCAGTGTAAAAATACTTTCTCGGTTGGGTGTTGCTGTGTACTCCTAACGCCAATTTTCCAAAGTTAAGGAGGAAATTAGAAATAACAGGGAAGTTTTGCAATCAGTAACGGCGTCCGTTTTACAACGGGCTGAGTTGTGCTTCAGAGAAGGAGGGGTTTTGAATATCTTTTCATAAGTGTATTCCAGAAACAATTTAAAGCCGCATCAAAGAAGACAAAGTGAGTTCAGTACTGCCAAATGTTTCGGAGACACCCAATTTACACCAGTTCAATTGCTTTTTGTTTTTGTGTTAATTTTTCTTTATAAACGATGTATTAATTTCTTTTATAAGTAAACAATTTAAAATTAAATGTTTCTCCTCCTTCTCTGAAGCACAACTCAGTCCATCGTAACGTTACTGATATGCAAAGTTTTGCACAGAAATATTTTTTTCAAAAAATCTTTTGAATGCTTATTGCGGTTCAGACATTCGAAATCTCGAAGGGGTTTATTAGGCAAAATATGCTTAAAATTGACTAAATGGCATATTACCGAAGTTTTGTGGTTTCCTCTTTTGACATCCTGTTTACATACAGATGAGTCATGTAACTTTAGCACCTCCTGTAATTTTTGAACTATTGAAGTTATTGCAATGCAGCCTTCACGGAAGTGCATGAGGGAGTGGAGCTAATTGAGACACGCATTCATTTCTATCATCACTGTACCTAGCATATTTGTTCTTTGTGAGCTTTTCTGTCGTCACACAGCTATAGAAATCGACAATGGTGTTAGAAAGCTATACTTTACTGATCTATTAGAAGAAGAAATGCTTTATAGAACTATTAGGAGAAAAAAATTGAGAATGACTCCAGAAATGGCTGATCGAGAATGCGGATCACGTTTCCATCGGCAATAACTCCAGAAGAAGCGGAGAACCTCAGAACCTGTCTTGAAGAATGCTGAAAACAATGAGGTTTAGGGTAGCTGAGAAACGCTAAGGAAAAAGCCCAGATCTACATCTAGATGATCGATCTATTTTAATTATAGTTACTACGAAAGACAATGACCTAAAGAACTACTTTGCGCGAAAACTTTCGACACACCTACAATACGGAACTTATGCGTTATTCAGTATATCAGAAAGGGTTACAGCATTATTGGGTCTTAACATTCATCCGACTCACCTAATGAACCCCCACCAGAGCCGAGAAGGAGAGCTGAAGTTTGAATAATGCTTAGACTGAATTACAACGTCTCTCTGTTTCGAACATTACTGAAACTTTCACACTGTTAAACAAACGGTTTAGAAAGAAGGTATTTTGGTATAAAATACTTCAAAATTTTGGTTAAACTCATATCCAACTCAGAAAATTACACAACAGACTCAAAGTTATTTTATAACGAAAGTGAAGTCCCTAACCTGGACGCCAGTTTGCAAACGCGCGAGCACACGCTTATCGTCAGCTTGTGAACTGTTAGTGGTGCTACAACGGCCTATACTTTCCTGTATTATTTCCAAATTTTCAATTTTAGAAATTTCAGAGAGTTCAACGAAAATAAGAATCGCGGCTTTCTTTTAAGCGTCCGTACTACCCGTGGAGACATTGGAGAACACATATTGAGCGGTTTGTGACAGTTGTTTTTTATGAATTACATCAATTAGAAGCACAAATTATTCCAAAACTATTTGTTTATTAAAAAATTCTACATGTCCTTTTTTCAACAGATGATATTTACAACCTTGTGTAAGGCATAAAATATGTCTTTAATTTTGTAGTTTTGAAATGTTAACTTTTTGCTGTTTTCGGAAATACGGAGAGTTTGCTAAAAATGCGACAAGGACTATAGTTTTTCCCGTCCGTTGATACATACGAGTATAAACTGCAAAAGACTTGGAACCGTTTCTCAAAAACAAATTGTTTAGAAAAATTAAAAATTGTCTATATTTCGCGCAAAATTACACAAAAACTATTTATATTTTCGAAAATTTGAACTGGCCTCATTTCAGACTGCCTTTAAAGAATATACTTCTTAAGGAAAAAATCTCTTCCTTCAATATTGCTGTTGTAGGAAGACTCCCCAAAACAATGAGTGATTTGAAAGAACATGAGACCTACACCATTCTCTTAAGCGTCCTTTGCGCTATTCGGGGACACGTTTCATTAAAAAATTAGGTGCGATTTTTAAGAAAATAAAAATGTTTTTGAAACGTCATGTAAAAATATCTGAGACGAATTAACACGAATAGAATGTATGAATCATTTATAAGGACCTCCTTCGCGTCTAAATACATACGAAATAAAATTAGTAAACTGTCAAAAATGATGATCATTATATTTATAATTATTAATCGATTACTTAATAAAAAGTAATGAATTTATGTTCAATTAATTCAAGCGTAGTGTGTATACATAGTCGTGAAGTGTAGCTTTCGTTTGCGCCATCGTGAGAGTTGCGTTGAGGCGGAGGAGTGCGCCGGAGCGGCCGCCCCTTGCTGAGCATCACGCGTCGCGCCGCCCCTAATCAGCCGTTCGTCGACGTAATTGGCCTGTTGCGCCGCCGCGCGGCCAGTGTGGGCGTGCAAACGCGCGAGCCTACTTTGTGTTCATGCGACGGCCGAAGGGCGGTCTCGGGTTTCTTTGCGCTTTTCCACCGTTCCCTCTCAGGCTGTCAGTCGGTCCATTCTCGCCTTCCGGTCACTTCTTTCATCTTTCTTTCATTGTTTCGTGCCGTTTTTGAGTCTTTTGTTTCCTTCTTTTCATTCTTTCGTCCAATTTTCTATTCTTCTCTTCCACTCCTTCCATATTCTCTTTATTTTTCCTGTATATCTCTCCCACCGTTCATTATGTACTCTGTTCTGTATCTACCCTGTGTAAAAATTAAATATTATTAGTTTTGCTAATTCTATATGAATACCAGTAAAATGTTTGAAATACAATATCACTCCTGTGGCAGTCTGTCGATTTCGGGATAAATGATGACGCACAAAATAAAAATGTCAAAAAATAAACAGAGCATTCATAACGACGCATACACCACAACTAATATGATACTTTTAATTATAGAATAACTGTACATATGTCAAATTATAATTTTTTATTCTAACTCACGAAAAACTATGTTGTGTAATTCGTATAACTATATTGTGTTTTATTTTATAGTATCTTATAGTAAACGGTAATATGTAAAGCGCTCATTATAAAATGAAATTTTTATATTGAAGCATTTTCACTGTTCTTGTACTAAACTTATTTACAAAACACAAAACTAATAATTTAAATTACTTTTTTAAAGAAGGAAACAGTGTGTAATACTAAGGAAAAAGTCCCTAAATATTTGGCTATAACGTGATAAATATTTTAGCTAATGAGTTCTCTGCGATAATTGAAAATTTGTGATAGTCCGACGCGTTGGAAAGTTCTACGCGAATGAGGGTAATATAAGGCGCAGGGCTATGGAGGTGTGTCCTTCGGAGAATCACCAATGCCTTCAAAATAATTAACATAATTTAACATTAAATCTTTCATCGTTAAACATTTGAAATTTTTAAAAATTCAGAGGTTTCAATGAAAATACGACTTTAAATCAAAGGCTCGCAGCGTTGCCAGTGATTTCTTGCTCCCAGTTTGCCACCAGGGTGCATCACTTGCACCACGGACTCAGTAACATTCATCCAATACCTGAGGTGGCTTCGCCAAGCGAACATGGCATCTATTAGAATGAAGATTAGAATTGACTTGTTGGAATTGCTGCTTTTGCATATACCGCAATTATATGGGCACTACGTAACGCTCCCGCACTCGAAATCTTGCAATGGCAGTGAGCTAAAACTCACCCAGCAAAGTGCGTCCAAATTAAAGCAAATTTTGGATTTGCGTTGAGTATAAACAAATATAATATTTGTTCGAAGACTGGTTACCTCGACCACGATTCTAACTCTGGTCTACTTTGCGCCAAGTTGGTCTACCCTCTGAGTTGTCAAGGCGACAGTTTTTTGAGGCGTAATGTGTTGCCAATTTATGATATACAATTCTTTATTATGAAACTTAGAAGACTTACGTACAAGTAATTTTCATGTCAAAGGATTACGTTTCTTTCGTTCAGAGAGTTTTCATTGTATGAAAATAATGTATCAATGTACGAAATCGAATGTAAACTGTTATTAAGGTAAGTATAAGATATTTCCCTTACATTCATATTTTGACTAATACATAATGAGAGCACAGTCATCAATGGAATCTTTCACGTTATATCGAAGCTTTCATCCCCAAAACTCAGTTTTAGCCTTCGAGTGCAAACTCTACTTCTATTGACAACGTGTCTATCATCTGCCACAGTCTCTTGGCAGAAAATTCACTCTGAAGGGTGGTCGGTTTCTGCGCGAAAAAAGCAATACGTCACATTCCTTGTCATTGGTTTCCCGATACATGGCTTCTTATTATCCACTTTCTTTTCTTGAAGGGGATCATTCTCTTCAACGAAGATATCTTTGACACGCGTATTTCTATTATATTTTTATTTTACAATAAAATGAAAATTTTAGAATATTTTAGTAATCACAAAATTACATTCCCTTATTCATCATTTCTAAAAATCGAAACGTTTAGTCTCAACATGTTTTTAACTGGCATTCAAGACCAATTAGGATCTGAGACTGTAAAAGTAATGGTTGATGAATTATGGTTTTTAGTGTATTCCACGATCTGTATATGCAATTTCTAGTATCTGTTTGCGATTTTGCAACTTCACAGTGACTTAATAAAAAATTGGTTTATCCAACAAAATTTGTTTCCAAAAAAAGTTTGTTATAATCCAATTGTTCAATTCTATTAAATTCCTGCAGCTCGTTTTATATTAGTAAACATTATGATACAGCCTAATTATATTACAGTAGGCCCGCAGAGCATTTTATACTTTGACTGACCTCGAGAGCCACGTGCAAACAATTTGAGTGCAAACCCGGGCCGCGTGGATGGGTGGGGATAATACACATTCTGGGGGTGGAGGACGCCAATGAGAATGTGCAAATTTGAACCGTAGCGCGTAAATTGAAAGAGCAATTGCAAAAACGCCGAACTATTACATACAGTTCAATTTTCATTACCTTTTATTTTCTAAATGTTTATCGTCGAAGTATGACAGTGTGAACCTAAAACGAATTAGATATACATATTTGATTTCGATACCAGTATTACAATTGCTTGTAGGGCTGATAATGCAATTTTCTTTGAGCTCTACATCTAATCGCAAATTTAGCATGCTGATAATACAAAATTGTAAAATTGAATTTTCCGTCTTTGATGACGACAGTAATACTTTTTTCATTACCTATGTTTAATTGATTAAGGCGGTTCTAACAAAGATAAAACATCTTCTCCTTAAAAAGTAATGATTACTTTCTGCTATAATTTCAGATGAATACTATTGATTCATAATCGTATAAAAATTAAGCCTTTTGCGTTCTATTTAACAATACTCATAATAATGTAATGATTTCACAAAAAATATCGTAACTGTATTTTGCTCGATGAGAGAAAACGGTCACAAATATATGTGCTGCAAAACATTACTCCTCTTGTAATTGCCTATATTCAAGTTAATCAAGCCATTTTATTCCATTTATTTTAACATAATACAGTTTTAAAAACACAATTTATCTCACGTACGTAGTATCTTGAGTCGGCAGTACTTGGGTTGGTAATTCTAGTTTTGAATTTTCCGAAGCAATCATCCCTCGTTTGGGATTCATCTTTTGATCCGCTGCTGATGTTCGGTCGGGAATTGTTAATCGTCATGCAGGAGGGTACGGAACGTCTCTCACCTGCAACTATCCCTGCAACAAAGAAGCCCCATTTGCCCGTGGAGCAGATGGGATGCAGGATAATAGATAATGGGTATTGATTGAACGCATAGAGGCGGCGGAGCGCTCCCTCAGGCGCATCCGCCAGGTGGCGCGCTCTCGCCCGCGCCTGCACCAGCGCCCTCTGCAGCGCTGGGGTCGGCGCGGCGCGGCGCGGCACGGCACGCCGCGTCGCGACGCCTCGTGCTCGTCCATAAAAATTAAGAGCTCTCGCAGTGAGCGCCCGCCCCTGCATATTTTGGGCGAGCCCGCTCTGCTTTCTCGATCAATGCCGTTTTACCCTCAAGGTCCTTCTGGACATGGGAAGTTTTCCTTATTTCTTTTATCGCAAAGAAAAAAGTTACGTGAAACTGGAACTTTTGAGATATTGTTGCAAGATGTTGAGATTTCAATAGAAGTTCACGTTTTAGGGGACTCTAATACTTAAAAATATTTTTTAAACTTTCTTTTCAAAGTGAAGGAAAGGATGCCATTTGTTTGATGAAGTGGTTACGCTCATAATTTGCTAAACCTAAATTCCTGCTTTCGAATCCTCGCCTGGATAAATATTTTTGCGGGTATTAATACTTCAAGTTCAATACTTGCTAGTTCAAGTGGCATAATAATAATAATATGGAACCGTTACAAATGATGCGAAAAAGAATGCTCTGCTATAGCAACTCTAGTTTAAAAAACGGGGGAGCGTCCATCAGTTCGCCTCAGTGAGAGTAAACACACATCCCCGAAAATAACCCCAATAAACTTTGCTTTGAATGCTATGAAAATAATATAATGGAATTGTTGAAAACAATAGGAAAGTCATAAATTCATTATGAGGTAACACCATACGTTTCCTAATATTTAAAGAAACGTTTCTTTGTTGAAATTTTGTTGATTTATTATTTTTCAGTATCTTAAACTTGTTAATTATTTTTCTAATTAATCTGAATTTTTACTTTTAATATCTGATTAATCATTGGCTGCGTTTAAAAAACTAGATTATTAAATAAGTTATAAATTTCATAGTTTACAACATTCTTTATTTTTAAATAATCGACTTTGGCTTATTTATTTTAATTAGATATTTTTTACGAAATAACAGAACTTTCCATCAATGAAGTATTTTAGTGGTGTATAATTAATATTATGGAATTTCACGGCTATTTCATAATCAAAATAGAACTTTTCTGTGAATTTTAGAGTGTAGATGTTAAGGTAGGTTGGGCAATAAATCAAGCAAGGATCAAATGGAAGGAAGAATCGATTTTTTTATTGAATATTTTGTGATTCCGGGAGCTATGGACATTTTGAAAATGTAGTGCGTGTTTTGTTAGGGAGAAGACGGTGTTCTTCCCACGCTGAATGCGAGATCTTCTTTAAGTCGACCTACTAGTCGACTAATGGTTCGACACGTCGACGTTTCCCAATTAGGTCTCTCTTAGCCGGGACAAGCTCGAAACTCCCATCTAGTTTCCCGACATGTGCGAGTTTGTAATTAAGTATAAGTGTGTAAGTAAGGGGTGAGGATAGGATAGTGGCGGCGATGGTGTAACGGTTAGCGCATCGGGCTGTTACACCCAAGCTGGTGGATTCAAACCTGATCGAAGCCGTGGATTTTGAGAACGAAAAGATCCTTCGTAAGCTTTCCTTCGGAAGGGCTATCCCATGTGAATAGATTTACTTGCATGTAAAAGATCCTCAAGCCTAAATGACGCCTCTGAGCTAAATTCAAATCGTCGGTTTCCTCGCTCAAGAAATACCTCCTTTCTCCGTAATTGGGTGAAAGGAGAGTTCCGAAATTTGCGTGGACAGACGGAAGAGCAGGCCGCGTGGCCTGAGTCTCGCCACGTAAAATAAGGCTTCAATTGAACGAAGAGGAATAAAAGATCACGCGCGGTTCGTGGCCCGTTTTATGCGCTCGCTCCGAAACACGCCACCGACCGAGCGCAATTCCTCCTTCCTCTTCCTTTTCCTCCTTGACTCATTCCTTACTTACACATGTATACATGCACTACACTCTCATATATGTGGGCACACCAGACGGGAGCTTTGAAGTTCTTCCTATACGTCTCTATTTAGAGGCTGTCATATTCAATAGCTAAATCTTCTTAGTATAAAATTTCCACGGGCAATGCTTCATTCCCCTCCCTTTACATTAGGAAGGATAGATGTGATTGGGACATGGAACTCGTTCACATTAGTTTTATTGTGGATATAGAACATTGCTAATATGTTTGAACAAAATTGAGACGTCGTTTTGAAAATAAGTTGGCTTATCTTGGTTATAAGTTGGTAATCTACGGTTTGTCTGGCGATGTTAACTTCTCTGTATTGGAAAAATAAATCACACAGTTGGGCTGCCGTTAGTCGACATCTGGAAGCAGACCAAAAACCCTATAGGGCGTGTTGAATCAACCTTTGTGTAAACGTCCGACTTTGTTGTTACTGTCTCAGTAAAATTGAATCAGTATAATTGCTTTCTTTGAGTATTTCTTTCCAATCTATTCTTCATTTCACCTGTGTTTCACCGAATCTTTATAATTATATTTTAATTATTTTTGAAGAGGACCTCTCAAACTATTTACAAAAGCATGTTCTGGTATGCCTTTCTCATACGAAACGAGCCCTAAAACGAGAGCGTATACATGCTGTTATGAGTTAATACATTTTCAGTATTTTCGCCGAGTTACGTGTGTCCGGGAACACAACCGGTTCAGCAAGTTCTTGACACGAGCGAACGAGAAGACCCTTGAAAGTTGGAAGCGCAATGCGATTCTTTCTCCGACTCTGCGCTGCTTCCCCCACCTCCTGCTCTTGGACCGCTCCGCCCTGCCCCGCCCCGCCCCCGACCCTCGGGGCTTGTCCAGTCGCGTATTAAAGGAGCGATAACAAACACCGCCGGAGAAGGGAGCCTGCTACGAGCCTCTGTGGACACAGCGCCCGCGCACCGCCTGCTGCCCTTCGCCCCCCCCCCCCAAGCCATCGACCTTGGCCACCACTTGCGAATAACTCTGTTTCAGCCGCCCATCTCTCGCCGCCGCGCCTCCCCTTTTCCGGCGCTACCAATTTCACTTTTTCGGCTTTCTACGGGCGTAGTAAAGAGGAAGTGTTGTAATCGAGAAGTGACAATTAGAGAGATTTCAACAAAAAACCCTCTTAGTATTGCCTAATAATGCAAAAAGTGGATATATCTTCTTCCTGTATATGGTAAATTACTTCCCCTAACGTGTTGTATAGTCGCAATATGTTTTGTCGGTCATTGATACATAAAAATCTATTCATAGCTAAACGTCTGTCTGTCAGTTTATACACCTGTGGTGAACGCTTATTTGTAAACTGTTCAGGCGATTTTCTCCAAAATTAATATTCCGATCTAATTGAATAAACTCGAGATCCTTTGATTTTAAATCGGATCTTTTGATTTTTGGGGGTACTTAACATAAAGCGTCGACATTTTCGAATGTTTCTCAAAAATTATTCCAAGTGATTTTATTAGACATTGTTCTCAGATAGTGTAAAATAAGCTTAAAAGAATGATGGAGTCCTCATTTTTGTTCAAATTTGTGGATTTCCGAAAATTGAAAAACTTCAATTTTTTTTCGAAGTCGTCCTACAACTACAATATTTTTGTTACATTTTTCCAGAACAAATCTTTTGTTCAGACATAGATCTTAAAATATGTTCATGTAAAAATTTTCGAAAATTGAATGTGTTTTCCCGTTAATTTTCGTGAAATGTATAGAATTTTTAGTAGTTATTTTCTCAAAAACGACTTTTTTAATTAAATTTTCCCTCATATATATCAAAGGATCATACAAAACTGGTGTTCATCTCATTTTCCGTAAACTGTTTATATGATTGAGAATTGTTAAACATTAACACAGCAAAATTACAGTATTTCAGATGGTTATTTTGTTTTAAATGAATTGTGTTCTAAAAATCTTCAAAAAAGGTCATTTACATTTTTTTGAAAAAATATGCTTTTGCATACTTTCTGCATTTATTTAAAAAAAACATTCTCAAAATCGGTACCAAATGATTTCTTTTATTTTTTTGTCGGATAAAGTAAAGGGCGCTCAAAAATGGCACATGTCTCACTTTAGTTGAATTTTCGAAAATTGTTAAGTTATATATAATGCGAGGAAGTATGTGTTGTAGTTCCTCTAGTTTCTGCTTCCATCCCATCTCTAACTATTTTTTCACTTTCCTCATTTTTCAACTTTATAATTGGGGGACCTCTGCCCTGTTCATTCACATTTGTTCGCAGACCCTCAGTCTATCAAAACTAACATGGGCTGGGATTTTGCACGATTTGCTTTTTTCTACTCCTGTTTTGAATGTCTTCCCACCACAAACTCCCGCTTTCTCACTACTTTCTCGGCGTAAGAAGGTATTTCTTAAAAGGAGTGTAATGCTGCGGAAAAAAGAGGCGAATTTTCGGCAGAAAAACTCGTATTGCCGGGCCCTGGTACCGAAACAGTGGATAAATCCAGTTGATAAGTATAGAAAAAAATCCTTTAACACGTGGTGTAGTCAGAATCCATGTTTTGGGAGGCATTGATACCGAAAAATCGATTGACGGCCAAACATCTGCCCGTCCGTTTTTACAATTTTTTCTTAATGAAATGAGTTCATCAAAACAGATCTTTAAATAAGGTCATGTTCAATTTTTCGAAAATATGAATATTTTTTCTGTGATTTGGCGACATACATAGTCGCCCGCTCCGAATTTACTGAGCTTAGTGAACGTAATAGAAGTGATTCTAGGCAGTTGTTAGCTACGTAAGTTATAATGTGTACATTATTTCATATTTCTTCGATCGTTTCTTACAATCGAGTTCTTGTTATACGTTTACAAATTAATCTTTTCTAAATTTTTTAAATTGAGGTAAATGTGAAAATGAATAGATGATTTCGCTTTGGATAATAAGATATGGGTATGAACAGTAATGCATGTGAAAACCGAGTCATTTTGATGAATACAAGAACATTATAATTAATTATTATATTTTCACTCCATTTTCATTTTCATGCTAGCGGTATCAAGAATGCTAATTTGCAAAATGTGTAACCCATAAGAATTAGTCGTCATTGCGCATCTCGTTGAAACGCCGCACTGTTAACAGAAGGCGATAGTGATGGTAGCCTCTCGTTCACGTGAATATAAAAAAAATAATTTTATTTACAGTTAAAATGCGCATTGCGCATTGTTGGTACATTTATGTAGAATGCGAATACATTGAATTCAATGGCAGAAAGCTGTTTTCGTTGAAACTTTTGAATTATAAAATATATTTGTATTTTTAATGTTTAGTTTGTTTCACATTAAAAATATGGCGAGAAAGTGCGTGCTGTTGTAGCACCACTAGTTGTTTTCTTCTTTATTTTCCCCTCCAACGTAATCACCAATCTCTCATCTTATTCTTCGTTTACTTACCCCTCCACTTCCCTTTTAATTCCACGACCCCTTGTATTACTACATTCTCTACCGTTTCCTTCTGCATTGGCTTTCCATATGCACTTCCATCTGCACCTTCTCTTCCCTCTCTACATCTATCTCTCACTTCCAATCCCAGTTTTACAAAGCAAATTTACTGCGTCCGGGCTGCATCCGCCAAGTGCTGTTGTGCGCAGCCTTGCAGCGGCGTGTTCGCGCTTTTTGCTGAGTCGTATTCTCAGCTGCTTACCCTTCAACTTGTGCTCATCTGTCCGACGCCACGCCGCGCCGCGTGCTCCAACGCTTCTGGTTCCTCGTCCCCATCCGTTCCATGCCTCTTCCCAGATTCCTCAATTCTGCCGAGATACTGCCACAAACCGTCGCAGGGAGGACGGGCTGTCATTGCCCAAGAATAAGCTTTTCTTTTGAATAGAAATAAAAAAAACAAACAAGTAATGACATCACGCAGAGTAAACTAGTTAAATATTTTAAGGAATTTGTCGAAAAAAATAGTGTATTAATGTAAGTGCTCAACTCGGAAGAAAAGGATCGGTAAACTGTTCGTTTAACGGGTAATTTCTTAGAACGTTGTTCGAAACATAACTCGAACAGAAATTGAATTAAATTGAATGAATAAAGATCCTAATTTGTGTCTTCTTATGGAGAAATATTTAAAAGAAAAATAAATGAAAATAAATTACGTTTGTGAACTTAAAAACAGAATCTTAAATATGTCAGTATACAAAACAAAGTGTTCATTTCTTGAGTCGCTTTATCTCGTTTTCGCATTGGTCATGGTATGTCATCACATATCCTGTAGGTTTTATTGGACATGTATTTCAATTTTTTTTCTGTGATTCGTACCCTCTTCTTTTGTCTGGTCTTCAGACATTCTTCTTCTCATTGTCTACATATGCTATACTCCTCGGCTACCCATTGTGGAACACTTAGGGGCTGTAGTGAATCTCTCGTTCCCGGGGTACTCTGTAAATCACCCATCCCCTCCCCTCTCTCGATCTGCACCCATACAACATCCACATCCCCATTGTTTACAATCTATTGTATTAACACGCCTGTTCTCACCCCATGTACCATACAAATTATTGCGTAAAATGTATCCTTACAACAAATAAATTGTACGCCCTTCCTGTTCCAACGTTTGAATGGTGTGATTCTTACTTTTTAAAAACTTTATACAGAATAGAGAAACGTACGTAATGGAATAAAGTCATCGAGGCTTTGATAGAAATGCTCATTTTGAAGGTATCTGGTACTTAAAAAGAGCTTTTTTCTGAAGTATACTGTTTGTTCGGTTTTTGTTCTCAGTCCATCTATAAAGAACGGTAGCTCCTAAATTATGCGCAGGTTTTTCCTCTAAATGTATTTTTTCCCCTCAAGCTGGACAAACTCACTCCGCGGCAAATTTGAAACGGATATGAATGGTAATTTATATTAAGGCCTTAGAACAGCGTAAACATTCTCTTAAAAGTGGTACCAGATTTTGTTTTTCTTTCTTTTTTTTTTTAGCTCGAGTAGAGGAAAGTTCACGTGTAAATATGGCATACGTAGATCCAATATTGATTAAAACGTTTGGACTTTCGGAAATTACAATGTTCAATTTATTTTTAAGTTTATTTCTCTTATCGATGGCTCTTAAATCGAGTACGCATTTTTTACTTGGGTGAAACTAATGATAAACTGTTAGTCTTTCGGAACACCTATGACTATGACTGACTTCTATGACTATTTAAGCTTTTAAAGAAATCACAGTAGACTGTTTACAACACCTACTCTTCAAATAATTTTTAGATTACCTTGTTTCTGAATACATTTTACAATATTTTATGAAACTAATATAAATGAACTAAGAGAGATATTATTTTCACAAAGTTAAAAAAAATGAATAATGATAAAGATAAGGTAAAACGCAACTAGGATTCTTGTACCGATATTTCCCTACCTCACTATTCATCTCATATTGCCATATTTCCCAAATGGAAATTGAATCCTTTTAACTGCGCAACTGCGCACACCCAGAGAAAAATATTTATTTTCTTGTAATGACATTGATGCGTTTTACAGTTATTTCTAAGTCTTATCGCTTAGTCTGCTATTCCTTCTACAATCAGACTTCATTTAGTTCACAGGAGCAACAGAGCAAATGTAGAGATTATTTCTTTCTTTGATTATCAACAAAAATATGCTCTGCCTTCTCGATTTTTATTTATTTTGATACCCAAATAAAATAAATATCTTTAGATTTTTGCAAAGAAAAAGGAAAACATTGCGGAAATTCAGAATAGAAATCCAATTCGATTGGACTGTTATTTATTATAATCTGAAAAATGAGTAATATCGTGAGTTATGACAAGATAATGCGAGATTCAATCGAAAGTCCGCAGTATTGCCTGCGGCCTACACAGCACTTGATAACCAGCGACTTCTGAGTCTCTATGGACCAAAGCGAGGAAACGCTCTAGGCAAGAAATCAGTCGCGGCAGCGAGAGCTGAAATCCACACGGCGCTGGCCCTGCGGGGCCACTTCTTCGGCCGAGGGAGCGTGGCTTCCCAAGGCCTGGCCTCAGGGGCAGTATTGCCGCAAGATGTTTTTGTGCGCAGGTGTGTTTTAGATTACTCCGTAAAATTGATTAACTGAAATTTTTTATACGACTGCCACTATGGTACAAAATATAGAAAATATGGTCATAAATAGATGTTTGAGTCAAATATCTTTCAAAACTTCTGTAAAGGGACTTTTTGAGCCATTGAATAAGAATAATTGCTTTGTGTTTTCATAATTATTAAAATAAAAAGTGTTTTTCCACATTTGCCGAACTGAATAGAATCTAAAAATATTTAACTATTTTTTAAACAGTACTATAATACGGAATTCATAGCGTTTAATTAGAGGTTTTATTGCCCGATGCTTGTTGGAGAATTTCTGAATCAATAGCATGGACCACGCGAGGAAGAATGCTCAGCGGAACACTCGGGTCTGAGGATGGAAACGAAGGATCACGCAGGGTCCTTGCATAATCTGCCCATTAATTTGCCTGGGTTACAAAATAAAAAAATGTTGTGTGTACGCTTCTGGGAGACGAGCTTAGAGGCATTCGTGGGAGGGAAGGGACTGGGAGTGGCATGAGCCGTCAGCCAAAGGCTTGGCCACATCGTGGGACGAGTGGCCGACGGTCGCTGAAGGCAGGGAAGGTAGTGAATGGCATTCTTCTTGGAAGTGCGTGGAGGGTGAGAGAAGGGCGAGACGCGAGGGGGTGGCGAGGGAGGAAGTCTGGGAGAAAATTGTGAACGTGAAGGTTGGACGCACTCTCGTCTCCTGTTTTAAGATTGTTCACTGTAAGCCTTGATTGAATACATTATTTATCGAAATACAAGTATGTGTATTATTCATAGATGAAAAGAAAAAAAACCTTAACAATAATGCAGTGAAACCTTAACATTGAAGCAGTCGGCCTACGTATTCAATTTTGGCTAGTGCAACCACTCATTGACGTTAAACTCAAGTAAATATCCGTCTCATTTCCTATCCATGGTACGCTCGAGTCAAAACACGCACACCATCTGTGTTGGATATACTTGAAAGTTTTTGGTTTAAATTACAAACATTAATTTATGCAGAAGATTCAAAATAAGACTAAAATTATTACATTCAAGTACATTATGAGCTTTTGAAAGAGTCGAGTATTTGTAATTTTCAAATAGAAGATCCAAAAATAAATATAAAATTTTGAAAAAATTATATCCAAAATATAGAATATAATTTTAAAATATTTTTGAAAGCCAATGTAAGAACGAAAAGGCCCGAAGCAATCATGTCATTATGATCAGTAATACTGTTAGTATCTCTACATTTCCTTTCTTGATCATAACTTATTGTCTCCTATCTCTCTAAGACACTCCTCCCAGTCCGGGCTCAGCACAGCGACTGCCGCAGAGATGACGAAGTCGGGTGCTTCAAAGGATGCGAATACTAGGCGTTACTACACGAGCTATTAAAAGGAAATTGCAAATATAGCGTTGTTATTTCAAATCGCTCGTCAAAAATACATTATATGTTATATTTCTTTTAAATAACAAATAAAATTTCCCTTCATGCAAATTTCTCTTTTATATCTATGTAAACCAGATAATACATGCTTCGTTTAAAAAAATCACAGATATTCTAATTTCTCCAAGCATAAATACAGTTATTTATTATACAAGTGGTTAAAGTGGCCTTTTATTTTGCGAGTTGCAACACGAGGTCGATTTGCAACATGAGGTTCCAATGCAACTTCGTGTACATTGGTGAAATGCTGTGAATTATTATGTTCTATTTACGCATTTACATGAATTGTTACGACTTAACTTATCCGACAGAAGATAATTGAAACTAATTTTGTAACAAAACAAAAAAGTAAACGAATATTTTAATAGATGCTTTTTCATGTAACTGTGCCTGAAAATGGATAGCCAGACTACTGTAATACGTTTAAAAATATTTTTATTATGAACGTGCAAAGCACAAATAATTTTTGTTAATATACAAATACTTGCTGGAGGCGCAACCCTCAGCAAGTGAACGTTTTTTATACATCGAAGGAATTGTCTGGAAGATTCAAAATTGATAAACTCACATTAATCAATGATTGAAATATTGGTTTTCATAAAAGTGCTGACTTTAATTGCCATAATAAATAAACACGCATTATGGAAGAAAAATAAGTAAAAAGGTAATAATTTGGAAATTTGTAGTCTTCATAAAATTGCTCAAAAGGTCGGCCATCCCTTGAAAGGTAATTTCCCGCCTTTTCATTAAAAATAATTGCGTGCGCTCCGGGAACTTGTGCCGCTGCCAGAGATTTCACACGCATACTTTATATGACGTCTCAGTTGAATGGCATCTGTTAACTCCTTGGTAATAAACAATATATTTTTTATGATGACTTAAATTCAAGGATACTGACGTCTGGTCAAGACTTCATTACTGAAAAACGACAGTACTACATGGGCAGGGCAAAGGTTGTCTCATAACGGTAACAGCACTAAATGACTGAACACAAATAAGGAATGGAATTTCTGTCGCTTGTCATTCTTCTCCACTATTTAAGACGGCACTTAAATTTTGTTATTGCAGTCTCTCTCGGATATCTTTATCAAGCAGGGTTATCGCCGGAGAGTGAACATATTCTAATGTATTTTTGTACTATTAACTATGAAATATGTTTTTGCAGATACCACTTCTAAATGTACACACTGGAAACTGAAATTAAAACTAAACTGGCAACAGAGTGTCTCTAATGTGTCACCATCTCAAAATTTTTCCAATTGCAGGTTTAACGTCTGTACATTTTACATAGTATGTCACCGTAAAAAATGTATAAGAGTATGAAACAAAATAATCTAGGTGTCGTTGTATGAAACAATGAAACACTGTGCACGTCTTTTTCTCAATTTTGACTCATTTTATACGTTATAGGTAATTTATCTACTACAGTTTAATGATCTATTTTAATAATTGAAGGCTTGAAATAAAAAAAAGCTGTAGGTGCCATTTTTGTTCAATTTACGTTTTTACCAGAATGAAAATTAATGAGCCCTATAACATGAATGAGAACAAAAGTTCAAACGCATTTCTTTATAGTGTTATGGTGTGATTATAAACGGCAGGTGTTGTCATATAAGCCCCGATTAATAGGTTAAACGTAAATAAAGAAACTATTTTTTCTCGAAAGCATGAAAATGCCAATTACATATTTTTTTTATTTAAAGTCTTCAATTATTTAAGTGAATATAATAAATAATGTAGTTCATTGAAATAGCGGAACTATTGCTTTATTTTAATTTCAAGGAAATTTTAATTACATATTTTTATATTTAACGCCATTTTTAATATCATCTTCTTACTCAAGCGTATAATGATGACTATTATTCAGAAGTTGTTGTTTACGATATAAGTGACGTAGAAGCGAGTGTCGTAATTTATGAGAGTGAATAATAGCCGTTAAATGCATCTCGAATGATATACTTTCTTCATGACTTTGGGAAACAAATATTCAGCATAAGTTTTCTAATCGATATTCGTAATTGTATTGACTTTGTCGAGACTAAACCAGTGCAAACAGTCTACCTTCACTAATTCACCGATAGAGACTTCATCTTACAGTAGGTCTCTGAATCTACTTACAGCATAATCTACTGCAATTATTGTGCGATGAGCAGGGTATACAAGTAGTCCATTCTAACACACTCACTTTCGCATGACGGTATAAGTGAATTGTGATTTCGAGTATTGAGAACACATTTTTGTGAAGCATAACATTCTCACGCAAGTAAGTTATATCAATTTTATTACATCACGTAATATACTATATTTTAGTATTCAGGAAACGTTTTTGTGCTACATACGAATAAAAAACGTCAAATAGTTTTATGAAATCGAAGTTATGTTGTCTCTATACCATGAATTGTATTCTTGTTATTTTTTTATATTTAAGGTCGCGTCAATATCCAGGCCACTATTGGCCTTAAAATTATTGGTAAATTATTGGAACTAAATGAAATGATATGGTGGTGATGGGGTTTGAAAGATCGTACATACATACAAACATGTTCGAGTCAAGAGTCCAACTCACGATCCTTGGGCCCGAGATCGCTGCGGCACTACTGCCTACTGCACCGGATCGGCCTTACTCATTTTATTTATTACTAACATCTGAAAATACATATCGGGAAAACCATTTCTTTTCCTTAGATTGTCCATGATGATGTGTTAAATGAATCAAATTTTAACAGATTTTAATGTTTTCTTGAAACAACTGAATAACTTTCCGCCCGAAGTTACGAACCTACATTCTTATAAATTATGCCAAGATTGAAATGTTTGAGCCGAAGTTTCTAATCCTTCTCTTTTATGAAACAAAATTTGGCATAAATGATCACATTTCAGGCCTGAAAATTACTTAAGCCAAAATTAATAATAAATGAAATTACGTTATAAATTTTCTACAATCATAAAATGACGACTATGATTTCTCAAGATCCTTCTCCGGTTTCGCTGGTAATAATTGAAGCGTGTTCGAACTTGCGGCTTCCAAAATTACAGTGATGTACGTACTTCATTCTCAATGACGTTACTTTCAAGACACATTCTCTAATAAGTGATGAGAAGGAAATGTAACGAGAAATAAGAGGAATGTGCCCATGAAAATGTGAAATTACTTGCAAATCGCGGTTCAAAAGATGCGCCTAATTGCAAAGAGAATGCAATTCTGCTCGTGAATACCGAACATTTTAGGAATGTGATGGGTCAATAGGCCGTGGATTCCAAATTGCAATACACGGCGTTGTGTAATTGATGTCATTCATCAACAAAATATATAACGAGAATACATACATTAAATGGTCGTAGAGAACCATAATTATATTATCTAATATTTATATTTACTGTATTTGTGACATACGTCGTCGCACAGCTGGTCACAAAATGTTTGAAAATTAAATAATTCACCGTTGTTGGAATTAGTTGATCAAACAATATTAACTAAAGATTTTCGAAAGTTTGAAATACTTTCTTTATAGTTAGTTTTAAACACTTTATGACGACATTAAATATATAAATATATGAGATTAATAATTACAACATTTTGACAATACGCTGAACATCAGTAAGGCAACGTCAGGTAAGCATTTGATAAGACAATGTTAACACACGTACACAATGAAATAATAATGCTCGAAATATATTACAATACAACAAGTAGGCCATATTAAATGATACATGTGCCAGTATTTTTGAAGGGAACATCATTTGTAGCAAACCAGAAAAAACGGTTGATGGTAATTGTTTTACCATCAAGAATGAGAATAATTAGAAGTAAATAACAATAACATGGATGGAAACAAAAAATACAGATTGATCAAAAATACTTGCAAATTTTCTGTCGTATCTGAGTTGGCAGTTGATCATGATGACTTTCACTTACAAAGGACTGATACTACGCTAATGTGTAGTTAAAAGTAATTCAGGGAGATAGGTAGAGACAGCGTATCCCCATCGCGCTTACAGTTTAAGAAAGAAGTCGGTGAGTATCTTACATAAGGATAGTATTATGCTAATGAAATGCTAGAAATGGAGTGCTAATGAAATCAAACAGGCATGTTATAAACGTACAAGTATTACAGCTTCTAATAAGGAAATTTAATTGAATAAATCTACTTAGAACTGTATTGTTTTAATTTCATTGGCTAACAAATTAATGAAGTATGTTCTATCTTTAATCTTTCTTTTAATAAACTTTATATTATTTCATTAAGTTTCAATTACTCAAATTTAGGTTCAAAGTAATAAAATTATAATTATTATAAAAGGAACGCTTCAAATGTTTAAAATAATCGAAGATGCACTATAGTTGTGAGATACGATTTTTTGTCAGTTTGCTAATACTGGAAATCAACTTCAAGCTGGCAATAAAATGCTTAATTACTGCCAAGTTTCTAGTTCAATTAAAAGATGAGAGAAGCTAACAAATGAATGTCCCGGCTTCGGATATTTCCAATAATAAAACGTGAACTGATAAAGCACAGTTACACTGTTTTCAAACAACGTGAGAGAAGTTAAAACAAAAAAAAAAAAAAAACGTGACGCAGAGTTTTCTTTTGCACGACGCAGAAAAACATTTGTATTTAGATAAAAGCTTCAATTGGCCTCTATGTCAACTATTTTAAACGTTTCTATGAATATCGGGACCGTGAATGTTGTTTCGGGAAAGCACTGCAAAGGTGGGAATAACAGTGAAAAGAATGTTATTTCGGGAGAGTTTATAGACCCGCTGTTACACTGACAAGGAACGTTCGCGATAACCAGGAGATGGCGCAGGTATTATACCCGCAAGTTTTCTTGAACCCTTGAATACCTACCCCCCCCACTCCTTTATCAACATTATTTGAATTAAGAATAATTATTTGCCACGGGCGTTGTTCACAAAATCTCATTATTAGAAATGTTCGCTCCCGTATGATAGAAATTACTTTACATTGAAAAACGAGCTACAACTTTGATATAATTGTCTTGTCGTCGAACTAAACCCCCAGCCCCTTTCGCATCTAGCGAAACGAGGGCTCAAGAAAACGTGCGCGGATAATACCAAAAATGTAAGTATAATAATTATGACGTTGGGCCGAAGGGCCTCTGATATCGATCACATTGGCTCGACAAAATGTCAGGTCGTAATCAGGCCGAGAATATTACAGAAACTTGGATTGTCGTACGCACCATTTCTTATCGTTCTAACGATTTGAGAGAAGTGAACCAGGAGTGGTGCGAGGGATCAATCTAGAGGCTGTTCAATTGACGGGTTGCCAATACGATAATAATAATCGTACATGTTCTCTTTGGCGCTCGCCAACGGGATGGGGTCAGACAAGTGGCGGGCAGGTCCTTGTGAGCGGGCAGCAGGCCAATCGGCAGCCTCTTTCGAGTCGGGTGACTCCGACCCTAGCGCTCTGTAAGGACGGCGCGATCGTGGCCGATGGAAGCCTGCTTGAAATTCCGGAGGGCGATCCAGAAGTCTTAGAATGTTTGGTGTCATTTTTACCAAATACTTCAAGATTTCTCGTAGAAAAGATACTGTTTTAAGAGACTTTTGAGGTTTTAAAAAGTGGAGGAGGAGGGATTGCTAGAACATGTTGGAAATTGTAAAATAATTGGAAATGACGAAATCTCATTGGAAGAAGAAAAGGGAGATGTGCTTTGAGGAACCGGAATATTAGAGGCATAGAATTGTTAAGAGAGAATTGTTAAGAGAGGAAAGGAACGTGTAAAAACAGAGACAGGGCAGTGCAAGAACAGGAATAATATGAGAGAATTACGCAGTCCAAGTTCAATGATTTTTATATGGGAATCGTAAGTTACGGTAGGTAAAGACCATATTTAGATGTTCTTGCGCAAATAATTACACACGATTTTCCCTAGAATTGATTAGGTTTACATCCAAATATTATGAAAGTGAATATAAGAGGGAAATGAAAAGGAAGATAAGTCCAAAATGACAATGGTAACTTAAATGTCTTTGAAGTGGAAAATTTACGGCAAATAAATCTGTAGTTGATATTTCTACATGACTATTACGCGAAAAAAGGAACACACGTTGGGAGGCAATTTTATATAATAACTTGACATAATAATATTTTTAATAAGAAACGGAGATCACCTACGTAAGAGGTGGGTTGGTCGCATTGACGTACGCGCCATAAATAAAACCCCTCCAACTCCAAAGTTCTTCGGAAGGGTAGACCTAGGTCGGAGTATGACTAATTCAAGGTTATTAATTACACATCCACTTTTGATACAATCGCATCGCCAGAGTGACGGTGTGTATTTAGACAGAAGTTTAACAGAAGAAGAAAAGAACATCTGATGACGTTCATGCGTTTACACAGCCTTTTGCAATTTTGAATGAAAACTTTGGCGGCTAATTATTATCGACTGACATCGTAATTTAAAAGTTCATTATTAATGGGCAGTGTCTTAGATATCTGAGCCGACACATTATCTTGCTGTGGCCACGCTCAAAAAAGTGTTTTAGGCTTACGCATTCTCTTTTTTACCCTCCTATTTCGCATCTGTGGGGCCATCACACCTGATCGCGAGGCGCGTTTATATTCGCTATTTTAACTTTATTCGGGAACATTCTAAGAAACGCGTGGGAAAATTGGATCTCTCCTCCTTATCTGGGTATAAGAGCATCTCATTGATTTTTTGTGCCTTTGTGTATAGCTATGCGGTAGAGCAAGGGGCGAATCGAGTTTGAAAAATGTGCGGGACAAATAACCTTAAAATATTGAGCTTAGAGGAGACGATCCCTGATTAGCTCCCTCTGATATATGAGAATTCCTCATAACAAATCGACATAATATGTGAGTTGAAATTTCAAATCTTTTCCTCCTTCGTCACCCACCTTCTCGTCTAGGGGCCGCCATTATACGTCAGAGGTATCGGTTAAATGTTTTTGTGTCGAGGCGGGTCCCTGTATATTCGCTGTCTCAACCTCCTCTTTCCCTATCATTCGCCTGTATAATATGAGGACACAATTTGGTTGAAGACTAACGTTAGAAGATAACGAGAAAGGACATAATCCCTAACCCAATGCAAGGAAACAAAACGACATAAAAATGAAAACAAACTAGGAAAATGTAAAAATAATTTATTGAAAGAACTACTTAATGCTATTAATGCTATTGCCTATTTTTGAAATTTTATAATGCGTATACATCATGTTATGTCTCTCACAAAACGAACAAAACGAGCTGAACAAAGAGTGGGGAGAGCGAGAGCGAGGAACGGATAGAGAAGAACGAGAAGTGAGGGGTTGGAGCCTGAAGGGACAGGGTGAGGCGGGCTGGGGCGGGTTGGGGCGGGAAGGGTAGGGATGGACAGACGAAAGTTTGTTTGGCCAAGTGCTATCAACATGCGCGACCGCGTCGCCTCTTGGGATAACAGAAGGCAGGAAAACAACTTTTTCATCCAACTCCGGCGCGTCATCTGACGGTAGCCGTGGACCTCAGTAAATCAACTCCTGCGCAAACCGTGGCGAGGTGGGGTATTTGGTTAAACAATTTGACCAAAATTCAATATTTAGAAATTGGGTGTTTCTAGAAATGTTTGTTTCTTGTAATAATCGAAAGCTCGTCGTTTTATTGATGCATATTTAGCTGTTCACCAATATTAGCGAATGAAAATGTATTGTGATTTACTTCGCTTTCGGCTGTACGCAGTTCAGCTCACATATTCGTTGTTCTCGATTCTAGTGCACAGGAAGGTATGATGCACCGAGCTGAGTCAGGGCTTCCTATTACAAATTGCATTTATGTTGGTGGCTTCTAGATCATTAAGAAACAAGTGAAGAGAACAACACTGCATCTGTTATGATTGTGGTGTTTACACAATGTAAGTTTTCTTTTGTTACATGCCGCAGCTAGTACTACCAAGAAAATTTGTGTTGTTATCCCACTCAGCAGCAAGGTTCAATTGCAGAGAGACTTTCCTGGCGCACTCTATTATCAATACACGTCTTTATTGACAATAGAAAAAATATACTTTTCCCTACTTTTGTGGCGGAGGTCACATTTTTCGAAGTCAAAACTTATTCTATCAGTGGCCAACGAGCGCCATTTCAAAGAATGAGACGTTGCCTTTATAGGAAAATAAAAATCGGCTTCGCTTGTTTTACGTCTCTGATGCATTTCACACATTATCTCTATTCCAAAAAATACATTTTGCTATTCTTTATGAAGTTTAATTTGTTTTACTTAGAGCTATCACGAGTAAAGATTTTAGTCCGAAAATATATGTGATAAGCTAATGGGAGAGGCGGAGACTCTGGGGGGCGTCATATCAGAAAATCACATCATTTGTCACTTCAGAAACCGCTGACGTTTTCACAAATATAGTTAATGCTAATTTGACTTACTCGCATACTATTACAATAATTAAAGTGAGCGGTTAAATTTTATACTCACTAGAAAAATCAGTTTTGTGTAAAAAAATTCTGAAGAATATTTTTACATTAGCTCTCTTCAATGAATATTGCAAGCATTTGTACATGGGAATTAACGACGGTTAAGAGTTCGCGACTCGCGCTTATAAAGAAACTGGCCAGTCCATGTTGGTATGTGCGGAGGTGTACGTCGCCTCGCTGTTAATGTGCTTTGCAGCATTAAATATACGTATCCCAAAGACTTCGACACGATTCTCTTCATAGCAAAAATGCAAAACCACTTTAGTAATAAAGTCTAACAACTTCGTATTAAGTAATGCACATTTATCGCTTAACGAACTACAGAAAATGTAGAATATATTTGCAATACGTTTCAGTTAACAAATGGTTTAGAATACACTCATATAATACACAGTCCAGTCTCATTAATGTGAGTGAGCACCCGTCAAAATCCTGAATATCCCATTTTGCAATGTCGACTTCTGCGAGGCGTGCAGAAAGAAAGAAATTAGGTTCTGAATGGTACCGATAGGGATGGTAGCGGAATAAGCCTAGCGTGTAGCCCACAGAACAATAAAAGATGTGTAGCCTGGTGTAGGCATCGGTTGATCCGCGACTTCTTGCCCGTCGGACAAACACGACCCGACAGACAGGTGGACCAAATTATGGATAAACAATGAATGTCGATTCTGAGTACATAGCGTGATAGAGGAGTTGTTTTCTACTTATATTGGAAATTATCCACTTTTTCGGTATCAAGGTCACATAGTATATTTTCTGTCGACAAATCGCCATTTTCCAGGGCAGCATTGCCAATAACCTCAGCAGTTGAAGCGCCCTCTAAACCTCAATCAATCAATCAATCGAATCTCACACAAGACAACACTTCTCAACACCCATGTTACAAGAACTTAATTTCCTGTCTAAACTTTAACATATTGAATTGTCCTTCAACTATCTTTTATTACATCAAAGTTATTGTTATTTATAGAGAGAGGATTGTATGATGTGGCACCTATTCAAAAATATTGCTACTTTCATACAGTTAAGTTTAATCTGAGTACTTGAGGGGATGAAATGAAGCCCAATAAACACAATGTACTGCGCCTTTTTGCACCTTTTCGTACGATTACTACATTTGCCACCTTATATCTCTTTTTTAATGCTTCAGCACAATTTTCTCTATTCTTTTCTGTTTTTAAACGATTCGATGGAAACATTTTTTTTTTCTTCTAGAACAGCTTTTTGAAATCTCATTTAAACAGAAATCAACAATATTAAATATTAAAATATTTTTTACGTAAACCACCAGTAATATATATATATATATATATATATATATATATATATATATATATATATATATATATATATATATCCGAATAAAAATGATCAATCTGCAGCTGTAATGTCAACAGTGTTTCTACAAGTGTTGCCCAGATGGGCAAATCAGGTGACTTAAATTGGTATGCAGAAATACATTTGTCTGTGACCTGCGGAAAATGTTTGCCCTTTTCATCGTGTCACCCCAATACTGAACGAGCACTGACAGCGCTTCTGACTTTGGAGGGGAAAGGAGAGGGAAGTCAGGGGAAGTTACCTGTGTCCGCAAGAACATGAAGGTTCCCACGCATGAAAACGCTTGTGTGGGCGCAGGTTGACGTGCCGCGAAGTACTTTCTACTACGCAATCTGCGGGAAAGATAAATTTAGTCAGTATTGGAAATTGTTCAACAGCTTTCTATCTACTAGTGTTGGATGAACCACCTCTTACATATTCTGTAAAGAAGAAAAAGTTGGTGCAAAGTGATACGTATTGTATATTCTAGAAACTAAGTTCATGTAACTGGTTAAAACCTTAATTCAGCTGTTTCAGCAACATCTTTTTCTTGGAATTTTCGAAACCTTTCATCCCTTTATGGCCATAATTTTCACCTCAAAGTACTTTCCCTAGTTATTTATTAGTAAAGTTATTGATTATTTAGCTTTATCGAAGATTGAGGATTAAGTTCCTTATTACAAATATTGGTCCGCATTAAACAGCGCCGAGAAAAGAGAAAAATCACATTGTGGCTCTGAGCCAGGATGCTCGATACAGTTTATAACACTCTCATAACGCCCTCACCCAGATGCAGAGAAATTCAAGGAAGCGCCTGCGTAAATTCAATGAAGCAAGCGTGAGGCGACACAAGCACCGGAAGGACTGTTGAAGCTTTTCTTCACTGAATGAAGATGACTAACCAGTAGGTTATACGCAAATTCTAACATGATTTATAATGATAACAGGATAATTAAATGTACAAAAATCATTCTGCGCTGCTAGCAGGCAATTCATGAACACATTCGTTTAATTAGCCTAACGAATTCTAGTCAGAAACACACTAAAAGTATTGATTGAAAATATGTTATGCACAAGATAACAAGGGAAATTAAGCTTAAAATCTAATTAATTTAAACTTGAAAACTTAGGCATTACACATACATTCAATTAACTTCTGTACTTAGTCATGACACCATAGAGCAATCAACATCACTAACTGAAAAACATGAACATACAATACAATGTAAGAACAAATTTACATCGAGAATGAAGTTTTGGAATTCACAGCCGTGAACGAGGCGCATAGTCGGCCAGAATAAAAACTTTACGACAGACCGCAAAGGCCCGGGCCTCAATGAGCGATTGAACTTCATGCGACTAGGGTGCAAGCTAAATGCCCAGGTAGACTGCTCGTGAATCTGCTCGCAAGTCTACTGTCGTTGGCACTTCACTGCATTTTTCCTGGCAGATCAGCGCGCTGCTTTATGGGTCTCTTGTGCGCTCTCTGGCGGCACTTAGTGGAAGCCCACAATACCCCTTGCAGGCAAATAGCAAAACTCGACATAGAAGCTAAATACGCTTCCACGAACTTTTATAATGTCAAAGTTACATTCATGAACTGGTGGTGCTACAACATCACACACTCTCTCGCATCATTGGATATAGTTATATAATATTGAAACATATAATTGTTTTAGTATGAAGGAAATTGTAATTTTCTTTTATAAATTGAAAGTCCAATTTAACTGATTCAAAAGAAGCGCCTGTTGCGGTAACCTGGATGGCCAAAATGGATAGAGCGAGTGCCAATTCAGTTGCGCGGTCGGAAGTGTCGCGAGTTCGAATCCCGCCGTGGACATGGTTGATTTTCCCTTGCCTTACATGTATGTGTTGTCGCGGAAGGCCTCGTGAACCTATTGACGACAGACCGAGGAGGCCGCAAGTGTGTCAGTGTCAACTGTAGAGGTTAGAAGGTTTTCCTACGAGGGCCATAGAGGGTATCCGGCGCGGGCAGTCAAAAATCGACATCTCCCGAAGCTAAAAAGCCCCCGGAAGAAAACAAAGACGAAAACCGTAGTGTCCGTAGTTCTAACTTTTACAAATCAAACAAACATGGATAAATGATGCTGATACTATATTTACAGCACAGAAAAGACAGAATAATATTTCATACAAGGTTTCCTTGATTACGTCGAAGTGAGCTAAAAAGTTTTTGAACACCATGAACCGAACTTTAATTCATGTTAAAACTCTGATCGTATCCCCATGCTCACTGAGCAGAAGACGCCACTAGTTAGACCCTTTTTATTTAAGGCCGCGAATTGAGTTTAAACCGGTTATGTACTTGTGGTTGTGAATAACAATATAATTGAGTTTTATTTAGGAACAGATTATGTTTTTTAAGTTTGTTGCAAGAAAAAAAAAAGCTGTGTTAGAAATATTTTTAAAGCGACTCAACTTACGTGCTGGAACTTAATTGCAAAGGTATGTGCATATTGAACTAGGAATATGTTTTCTCTCTGTTGTAGATTTCCGTGAGCAGCTCAGTCGCGCACGCTGACTCCAGAGACCAGCTAGTCACAGAGTTCCAGACGTTGCAAGAATATTAATTATCATGGAGAAACGCACTGGTCTAAGTACTCAACTGAATCATGGAATGCATTTTGTACACAAGTGAAAGGTATTTATTCTGAAAACCGAAGCTTTGATTTTGTAAATTCGTGCACAAAAGAGATCTCAAGAAATGAAATCTATCAGTGCAAAAGATAAATTAATTGCCACAATACCATCACCCGGTTGAGTTACCGTAACGGAAGATGTACTATTAGTACATCAAATGCAGGTGATTACTCAACTTCTGGTTTGGTATTAGTAATATCAGTGAAAAAAGATAAAGTCTTTAATACGCTGCATTATTTAAAATAAGTGAGTTCAACGAAACCTTAGAATTGAAATAACGCAATTTACTTTATGAACTGTGCAAGTGAAATATTTCTGTTATATTGTAGAACACTGGGTGTTTATGAAGAAAAATTATGAATTAATGTGTAGTAAATCAGTGCGACTCAGTGTGTAAATATTTTTGAATAGACATTGTTGAGTAAATTGAAAAATGAAATCAATTTATTTTTGAATTTTAGAAGTTAATTAATGTAAATATAAATTACGACGCAAACGTATTTTAAGGTACGCAGTGCACTTTCGTGGACATAGTTGAATTTCATACTTTTAAAACTGTCAGTAGAAAACTAATGTCCAAGTTGGTGAGGTTGATTCTCCTAGATAACGCTTCGAATTCGTATTTGTTTTAAGCCAGTGTGAAATACCTGTGATTCGAATATTCAAACGAGGTTACTGTATCTTCGTCTGTGTCTATGTTTGTTGTCAAATATAGCTGTGCAAATAATTTTGAGAGAAACTAGGAGGTAAAAATTCGAAATAATTGACGAAACCGAAAACACCATTCCACAAAAAGTCATCTGATCTCTTCTGTGTAATCTGTGTAAAATACTTAGTCGCGTGTACAAAATATCTAGGTGTCTGAAAGTGCATCTTCGAATCACGAAGCAAGGGAACGTGCTGAGAAACTAAACAAAGAACCGAATCCCCCGACTCGTTCACCACGGCTTACTTCACGGCATCCACCATGGCGACAGACGGCGTGGACGAAGACGGCTGGTTCAGCGCGGGCAGTTCGTGGGCAGACCCCAGCGACACGTGGAATAACCAGACGCTGGACGAGTACCTGCTCACTTATATGGGCCCGCAGCACCTGCCGATGCGCGTCGTCCTGCCGGTGTCGGCGGTGTACGCCGCCATCTTCGTCTCTGGGGTGGTGGGCAATGTGGCGGTGTGCGCCGTGATCGTGCGCATGCCCGAGCTGCACACCGCCACCAACTACTACCTCTTCTCCTTGGCAGTCTCCGACCTGGCGTTGCTGCTGCTTGGTGAGTAAACGCAAGGCATTTTTTTAATTTAAATTATTTGTATTTGAACTTCATGAACGGGAAACGTAGAAGATGAAGAGATTTAGTCTTCTGCCGCTGGAGTCGATGGAAACCTGGGATAATCGCAAGACGCTAAGGGTAATGCATGGTTTGCAACTTTTGACATGGATGTCAACAGTCAGTTTCGGTCGTGGTAGTTTGACTTTCGTCATGGCTATTTATAAAACCTAGTACGACGACCGAGAATATGGCAGTCTTTTCAGGAACTTCTAAATATTCTAGATTGTTTGCTGATTACACGTTTGTGAGGAGTCGTATATTGTATCATTTCAGTATTTTACCAAGTAGAAACATTTTTTTCAAACTGTCAAAAAAAGTCTAATTCGTATATCCTGGAAAGATTGTGGGTTGTGTTTTGTGCTCAGTCAGTTTGGTTTCCACTGCACTTACGTTCGGTTATCGGACCTTACTTGAAATGTAGCATTGGAATTTATTCCGGATGTCGTGCTGGCATAATAGGATCAACACCCTAAAATCATCCGTGAAGATTTGCAGCCCGACCATTCGGCAGTAAAACACAAATCGCGATCCAGGCGACGTATGACGACCTGCGACCCGCACATCAAAAACCGACTCTTCATTTCGCGGACGGCCACGGATGATCTCCCGCCCAGTCTGATGTTGGACATTCGCGAGCGCTCGAGCCGACTACGGGGGTCTTCCGCTGCATCCGACCGGTATTTGACGTGTAATCCTTTCGGGGTGAAGTAACGACATTACAACCATCACCATCCTGTAAGTGAATTTACGCCATACTTATTATCAGCCAGAGGAAAGCTCAACAGATAATTGTATGTGAGACACAATTTATCCATAATAAAAGTGACCCCGCCATTTCGTCGGGTGGTAACACAAAGAAAAATAGCCTGTGTATTAAGTCAATAAACTAAATGCAATCCTTCGACCCAAGGCGCTCACCCCTGAGTTGCTCAACGCCGGTGACCGGATATCAGGTAAGACATGCGCTTGGCGCCCTTTAAATAAATTCAACGCGTGCACACTGCTGTGTGAAAGTAACCGTCGCACCTTAAATATTATGACAACTCCCCCTTATGATAGAGTAACTTACAGGTTGTATTACAGTATGGATGACTGAAGATAAGCGGTCCTTGAATTAATTTTAAGTGTTTGTAGTAATTACAGCAAGCGAAAACTCATCTACGGCTTTACCTCTCATAATAATCACGAAATATGGTTGAATAGAATGTTTCATTTTTTCAGATTGAAAACTCTTTGTATTTTAAATATCAATATTATTTAAAATATCTTCCATGAAATTTAATTAACGATTCGTCATGGGAGCTCTTGATAACGAATGCGAGAGAACCCCTCCTGGAAAATGAATCCTACCGCTCTTTAAGATCTCCTGATGCAAATGCATTCCGTGAATCTACAGACGTATTCAGGCAAAGTGTGCGCCATTATTTGTGAAAATCCCGAACATATTAATTACAGACAAGGAACGAGAAAAGTTCCTGGGTGGTTGAAATTTAATATTGGCACAAAATGGATTTGGTTTCCAATTTTAAGTATTTTTAATTGATACGAAGAAATAAAGATTCACATATGCACAATTGATAAATTCGTCTAGTATATACTGTATTTTAAACTGCTACGGATATTCGTAGAAATTCCACAAATGAAAATTTTGGGTATGCGAGTACAAAAATGGCCAAAAACAATTATCCTTCTAAAAGTGCATTACTCATAACACCAACGGTGCAGGCAACAACAAATATATTTTCGGAATCTTAGATACTCAGCTAGCAGGTTATGAGCATTTTAGTCTCAAGAACCTTGTGTTGCTATTTCGCTGGAGTTGTATTCACTTACAGTGTTTCGACAGTTAATAATAAAATATACAATATGCTTTGCCAAATTTTAAGATATTTACCATAATTAATTACAGAGAAATATTTTACAAAATCGTCCAACAATTTAAGTGTACCTTAACAAAAAACTATGTAATAAATCTTCAAAATGAACTTCCCATGTAATAAGATATAAGCAAAATAAACTGAATATGAAAATACATACGAGAGGCGGAATCATCTATTGTCAAAGCTGTGTTGATGTAGTACGTACTCATAATTTTTAGTCTGGACACTTCTAAGCAATGATTTCGATGGACAAATTCCCATGAGCTTTCAAACCACCGCACCAAGAAGCTAGTGCTTCATATAGAAAGAAAAAGTCTCACTTTTATTCCATATTTGCTTTTCGTTCATATTTGCTTCGACTCGCCCTGCTGCGTTTGCCTGATCTCGTTACGCACCCGCCGCGACTCCACAAGTGGGCTGGAGGCGCCACGTCTGCGGAGGGCATCCAGGTGCAAGGGCGCCGCGGCGGCAGCGGCGGCGGCAAGCGCGCCGGACCACCTGCAGATTTCGCTTGCTCCGCATCCCGCCGTGCGTTGCCGCCTTCGCTGCCATCTTCATTACGTCACCACCGCAGTCTCCGCCATCGCCGCCGCTGTTTCCACCGCCACCCGTCTCTGCCGGTCTCCACACTTTGACGCCGCTATTGTCTCCGTCGTCGCCGCCGCAGCCGTTGTCCCCGCCACCGCCGTCGTCGTCTCCGCCGCCTGCTCCCTCCGCCGGAGGGCCTGCTAGGGCGCGCGCCAACTTCCGCCGCCGGCGGATGCCGCTGTTAGGCCGTCGGGTGTTACGTGATGTGACTGCTTCGCCGCACAGGTAGGCGAAGCGCAGAACGGAGGTCCCGACTTCACTGAACTACGGGGCAAGAGGCGTTCGTAAACTGCATTACACTGGGCCAAATGTTAAATGCGTGCGTAGAGGGAAAGAACATGTTTAGCTTGAGAAGTTGAGAAGAAATCGTTGAAATATATTTCATATATCGAATTCTAAGATTCTTATCAAATCTAAGAATATTTATTAAAATATATTATGTGAGAATAGCAAGGATAGTATTCACGAATGTACACAAATGTTTACATTATTGTTTATTTCATGGCAGAAATGTCCAATAGTATTTTTTTTCCTTTTGGGAAATTGAATTGATACAATGAGTTTAAGAGTTTAAATATTACGCAATATACAAAATATCGCAGAATTTTTTTTGTGTTTAACAGAAAATAAACGGATGACGGAAGCTCTAGAATTAGATATCTACAACATAAAACCTCGTGACATGTGCCATGAAAATAAACTTTTTTCAAATAGTTTTATAGACATTATTATTTTTTGTTTATTATTTTAGTAATTTATTATTTAATTTTCTAATGAAAAAAGTACAGGAAGTATAGTGACAGAAATTATTTTTTCAAAAAAAATTGCCTATGTTTGAAGTTATTGTAGAAATAATGTAAATAAATGTTTACCCTTCAGATTCAGCAATGAACCCTTTAGACTCTTACCTTTTATTTTCCTTCCACATTATATAAAAACATATTCCAAGCTAATTTGAAAGAAATGTTAATTTTAATATTTCCGTTTTTTCATTACCTAAATTAATGTCTTAAAATGTAAGTTTGAAACGATTCTCACACTTTACACATGTATATAGTAATATGGAAGAAATGAATTTGAGTTGTGTACCTCTAGCTTGTAATCCTTTGTAATTGGGGTACAACTGTACCCGATGTCTGTATGTAATATTCTTTTTTCTTGAGTTAAGTTGAAAGTAGCGCGCATCCTGACGAACGCATATAATCCTCGTGTTTTAAGAACCGGATTCACTGCCGTCATCACTTTTACATTACATAGATGAGTATGAATAGGACACAGCAACGAGAGAACTTAGAGAAAGACTAGTTAAAGTTAGAGAAGAACAATATTACCTCTAATTTTTTCTCGACCCGTCGAGAGCTTAATGCTCGTCGCTACTGAGGCGGTGCCCCTCTGAGAAGGTACCTAAGGGGAGGAAAACCCGGAAAGCCAACGTACTTGTTGGCGCCGAATCTGATGAGCAGGTGAGGAACACTGCCACCTCCCATGTTAAATCATTCACTGCACAAACAGCAATAATGGCCATAGCTGTTTGAACGCTCGGAAACACGAAATATTCAATAATTTAATGAACTGCCAAAAGAGCTACAGATTTGATTTGGTAATATTGCCGACGAGATAACTAAATCCCGTACTTCCCTCGCACCTAAAATATCGAGAGCCTAAGAAAATGTGGTTAGCTTATCCCCCAGTTCGAGAGCCGCAGGCCTATTGCGCCAGTAGTCTTCGCCCGATGGACGTTTCGCGGCGCCTCTGCCATTTCCTTTGGGCGGCCGAGCGCCGCGTACAGACGGCGATCGGCGGCGCCGTGCTGGGCCTCGCCCTGAGGCACGCGCTCGCTGCCAGACGCTCGCCCGGCAACTTAACTTCCACGGCTTCGCAACTCGCGAGCGGAGGCTCAACTTGGCCCACGGCACCCGAAGGGATTTCTGAGCTCCAACTTTATTGCCGGTCTCAATTCATCTGACTGGTGTTGCGAGTTGTCTGTAAAGTACGTTGGTAGAAGAAATAATTTAAGAATTGCTGTGAAACGGTCGAGAATTATTCTGTTGATTTTACGAAAAAATTGCATTACTGAATAACTCAAGATAACTTTCAATATTTTATGGATGTTTTGAACTGCATTGGTAGTTCTTATAATTCGAATTGTACGTACGTTTCTTCGAATATTACATTTGGGATGTTGCTTTTGGAATAAAAATAGTTTCCTTCAGAACTTTTATGAAATATGAATTAAAGCAATTAATGTATTTTTTGTTTGTGTGAATACTCTTTTACTGGCAAATATGTATTGATTTTTTATGAATGTAATTCCGAGGATGAGCATTTTAATTTTTTCAGAAACTAATTAAGCCTAATTGTTAAGCTATTCCATGCAAAATATCTCTGCTATGCAGCTTGCAAATTTCTTCCATGTATAACCGCATGGTATTACGAACATTTTCTCTACATTCTAAATTACCTTCGGGAAGCCAGTACACTTAATTCTCCATAATAATAATAATGCCAGTGTCGAGAAACTTTGTCAATTATCTCATGATTTTCAAAATAAATTCTCAGTAAAATATGTTAAGCAGAAAATTTTTATCTTGGATCGACATTATTTCAAATAAACATTAAAAATATTTGTAAACTGTATTTAATTCGGCATTTAGCTTTTATCATTAAATAAAATATTTAAAAATATTAAATTTAGGATTTTTAATAGAGATTCATAGTTTTATGCGGTTCTTCAAACGTAACTTTGCCTTATAAAGAAAAATGTAATTTTGCTTCTGAACCAATGAAGATTTAATTTGGATGAATGCAAACTATTTAATGAAAACTGCAAGATGGCAAACAAACTTTCTGAGGAATCATAATATTTGCTTTGTAAGCTCAACGTTTGAGTGTTCTAACCCTTAGTTTAAAACTAAAATTTGCTGGCATCTTGACTTCCTGCGTTTCATTTCCAGGACGTTCGTTGAAGGATATTTAGAAATGCAAGTGGAGTGGGCATTATATCTACTAGTTTCACATCATACTAAATGTATAGATTACACTTGAATTGTAAAGTATCTAAAAATTTCTTGTATTTTCTAGACATATTTAGACTTTTTAAATACACTTTTTTAAAAATAAACTACGTTTTACGTTTTTTCTTTTTTGGTTTCCATTTAATAATAATTTAAATTAAGAGAAGTTCAAGCTCATCTTTACCATTCGAGAATACATTTAATGTCGTCGTATAGCTTTTGGAAAATATAATTTTTAGTGAGCCTTGCAATGTGTTCTTACGATCACCGTAGTGATTTAGAAGATAAATGTTTACAAATGGAAGATATTCAACATATTCCGGATGAAATATTAGAAGAAGCTCTCAAAGTAATGAAAACATTACTTTCCACGAAAAGTTAATACAGTTATGAGAGAACTCAAGATGTTGAAAAGTACAAAATTGGAAAGTAAAAAAAGTCACTTCCGACTCAGCTTTGCTGGCGTACTTCTTAGAATGGGTAAACGAAACTGACGTTTGTATTTTTACTTTCTCGCACTTACTTCGTAAGAATAGAAAGTTAATGTAATCGTGTGCCGAAAAATTTCCTTCACCAACCACGACACTGCGTATACAATTTTTCGTACATATATTTGAATTTTCCGGTAACATATTCGAAATTGCAGATTTTGCTCTTTCAAGTAACTTCTCGGGAGTATCTCTAGCCTCACTATACATAATAAATATAGTAATTCGGCCATTGCAATTCAGCCGCCTTACAAGGAAATATGAAATAAACAGACGTATTCCTTAGAAACGTTTCCCCATTGAAAGTAAATTGTTTATTGTTTGAAAAAAAGAGAAGAAATTCTACTGAAGAGAAAACATGTGTATTCGCAAACATGTTGCCAGATGGCCAAATTAACGTTTCTTGATTTAAATGAAATAATTATGGTAATTAGGAGCATATATATATATATATATATATATATATATATATATATATATATATATATATATATATATATAGTGATTTGTTAATCTATATTAAGGGACAAGAGAATGAGAGAATGAGAGGGAGATTAAACACCAAGTGTATTGATATTCATAATATACAGGGTATGGAAGTACGACGTTTATTTTAACGAGTGAGGGAAGGAGATAAAAAAGCGAATATACACAAATGTGGAGTATTGATGAGCGATGTTTTTATCTTGTGAATCAGAGAATACACATTGTTCTTTTGTCCATTATATCCACTTTGAGGGGTTGAAAACCATTTATATAATCAATGCATTTTAAATGCGTCTAAGCCATCAAGAATCATTAACAAATTACACATTTGATGTAAAAAAATCGATTGGGAATTATTTTCAGTTAAGTACATTTTTAATAACAATGATAGACCTTAACAATACATCTAAGTTCAAAATTCGAAGGGAGTAGGTGAAAATGTCCAAAAAAATCGACTGTATTAAGGAAGAAGACAGGTGGTTAAGGAAGAAGACAAGTCCATCAAGAGTTAGTTAAATCTTTTTTGTTCAAATTTATTTATAATAGTGCTTTTAGTTTAAATTGATTCAAAACAGAAAAAAATCAATACTTAAACGCATATTATCTGCTTGTTGTCCAATCGAATATTAAACACACTGTGCAATATTATACTGTTTACACACGCACTCAGAACCGATCCTAAAATGCTACTACGCAAATTTCAGGGCCTGGACGTTTGAAGTTGCACTCCATTTGGATAAAATTATGTTTTCTAGTTCCTTTTAAATTAAATTTTTGTATTTAATTTCCCGTTACCTAATAATTTTTAACTTTTTTCTAAGAATTTTTAGATATATTCATACGATTGTAATAAACTCAGAGTTTTTTTAGAACTTCCCACACGTGTGTAATTTTTTTCGTGAAAGCTGTATTTGTACTCGTATGTAGAACACGCTATAATTGTAATTAATTGCTGGAAATAAGTTAATTCATCTGGTGGCAAATCCGAGCTTTGAGATACCTGATCCTAACTGAATTAAAATTAGTTTCTTCTTATTATTATTGAAAGTATTGTCTGAAAAACAAACTGTTGAAAAGAAAAGGTCGTTAGGAAATTTTCTCACCCATTGTTCTGTAACAAAGTACAAGGAATATTTTCACTTCGCTTGCCACTATTGTTTTCCAACGAACAATTTTTTTCTGAATAACTATGTGTTTACATTCTTTTTCGTAAAACATAAACAATTTTTAAAAAGTACCCTTAAACGACCCTATTTTATGTAAGTCTTTCAAGGACTCTCATAAGTCGTAGCAAATGTTTAGGGGTGCATTTGAGTTCTGTCTAATTAGCTAGGAAGTGGAGCGGCGTGCGACACATACACTTGACAATAAGCCGCCGCAGTCAGTGAGGTTGTCGCATGGCGGTGCAAGGGGCAAGGGCGCCTGCCCTGGCATGCAGCAGGCGCCTGCGCTCGCCGCGACGCGACTCGGCGCAAGTTTCTAATTACCTGCTCCGGAGGCAGACGCGGGGCTTGCGGAAGCGCATGCTGCATCGGCGCCTCTGGGGGCGGGGAAACTGTTGACGTCACACACGCCGCCCTGTATTCGTCAAGGGACGCAATTGTATATCGATATGGCCACTACTTTGGTCAAGTAGAAAGTTTCTGTTTTTAATTCCCCTTTCATTTCTAATTATAATATAGCGCAGACCACTTATCAGTCTCCGAAAAAAACGGGAGACGTTGGTCACCGACGAAGCGCTGACTCAAGACGTGCTGTGAAGATGCGGTCACTTCTGCCGCGCATCACCTTTTCCTAGAGAAGATGCTGTAAGTGGTACCTATCGGCTCGAATATATCATTCGAATATATCATATTTTGATTTTATATGAACTAATCACGCGAGATTGAGACGATTTTCTCCATAACAGTGTTCTTTCCTGGAATGAAGGCTTCCTGCCTACTACCAATTATTCCCAAAGAACACTAGTGGTGCTACACCAGTACTTACTTTCTCGCATTATTTTTAAGTTTGAAATTTTCGAAGTTTCCAGAAAACTCAAAATTTTTGAGTTTTCTAGCGCACAATAACAATTTTTCCTCTTCTAGAGAAGTAATGGTAAAATAAGTAAAATTACAAGGGGTTAAATCAAATGATCTTGGAAGTCATAAACCCACGTCTTGCCCGACCAATTCAATAGCCATTGCCATACAATTAATAAAAATATTTATCTCGAATGAAGAATGCGACAAATAATCAAGATACCATTTCATCACAGTGTTTGAACGCTGTAGGGACTCGGGGTTCAGGAACGCCACTTCTCGACTGATTTGCCTCGTCTGGTAATGCTCCGCGAAGTACAAACGCTACACTCCGATTAAAATGTAAAGTGAATTCTCAGTGATCCTGTGGGACGCAGTTATCCAATTGGGTGCTTCGTTGCAACTGATAATTATACTGAAGCTGTCGATTGAATAACTGCGTTTCAGATAATCAAAAGTCAATTCGCCTCACGTTTAAAACTCAGTATAGGTTTCGCAGTTTTCGATTGGTGAAGTTGCACCTCTCATGTTTTGTCATCTGCGGCGAAAGGTGAATTATCCACTCTGTACAATAAAATTGTGTATTAAAAAAGCTTATAATCTTAAACGTATTGAATGATTGACATTTTAATTGTAGGAAAATGTATCAGATGTACAAACAGAAACATGTGGTAATTTTGTGCGATTTAAGATTTACTTTCTCGCTACGGATAGAGAATAAATCAAGTAATGCTCCGCGAAATAACGGCAAATTTTGGCTCTTATAACATTGCCCTAATACGAAAAAGTCGAAGTATCCAGGTACTAAATTTACAAGACAAAAATTGTCTAGCAAGTGGTGTACCGAGAATCCGTCATGTCTTGTTAATATAGAAAAATCGAATGACGTTAAAACGTCTGTCTGTCCTTCTGGGAACAACGCTAGCGAATTCATCCGATTTTCTCCAAAATTTATATTCTTCAAACGGTCTAGCTGATGAACCGACCCTTTAAATATGTAACCGATATTTAATTTTTGATGGTAGTTTACACGGGACATTTCCAAAATTTTCAAAAAAGAGGCTCTATCGTTTTTGATTAATTTTTTTCTTTGTGTGAAGGACGTTTGATTGAATGATTCAGGTATCATGTTCCTTGAAAACTAATTTATCAAAAATTGCAAGAGTTTAAACTTTTTTGGGAATACTAAAATATTAGAGATTTAGATTTTTCCCTTAACAAAATCTGTTCTTTAAAAATAGATTTTAAAATAATGTCATGTACAATTTTTCGAAAATTTGAGTGCTTTTCGCGTAATTGTGCGTGAAAATACAGGTGATAAAGTACGTGCTGTTTTAGCATCATTTCTTTTTCTTCGCCTTCAATCTACGGTTTTGTAGTCGTTGAATACCAACTTACATTCAAAACAGAGAATTTCGAGGATTTCACTTGGCTTGCCAGTACTCAAAATATATACACTACATGATAGCTGTTGCGGATAAAGGACAAAACGTAAAATACTACTTTTATATAATAACTTGCTATAAATGTCATATTTTCCTAATTTCATATTATAACACGCAGATAACTGAACTTTGGTGTAGAATATTTTAATTCGATGAATGGTTTAGGCTGAAAATGTGGAAATCTCATTTAACATTAAATGCTAACTAAGGAATTATTCATCCTGGAAGTAACAGTTTTGTGAAGAAATGAGTACAGTTATTGACTGGATTATTTCATTTACATTTTAATTAATTTTTAAGTGAAACATATTTCAATTTTTCCGATTTAACTGGTTACAATATGTAGCCTTGTCAACGACCTTGTTCAAAACGTTTTTGTAAACATCATTTCTTGTCTGTTTGGAATTGTGACTGGCTGAGACGATATGTCTTAATGACTTTTCTGGATATTAGGGAAGTCATTTCCTAAATTGACTTAGATTTGTGTGCATTGAATTACATTTATTGTCATACATTTTTATTTTGTGTTTGAATGTCAATAATGAAATGAACGATAAAATAAAATAAGATAGGCCGAAAGGGGCACCTGAAAATTTATTATAGTCGATAATATCCCTCAGATGAATTAGTTACATCGTGTTCGTTGGTAAATTTCGTTTTTCCGAGGAAAGTAGTAATTATTCAGTAACATTCGTACTCTTGCGATATCTCTTACACAAACAGAGCCACCATCACCATTACATTAACGCCGTCATAATATCATCACCGCTGCAACATCATCACCGTCGTAATATCTTCACTGTCGCAATACCTTCACCGCTGTTATACGTCTCCTTCATAATCTATCTCATAATACCGTTACCGTCATAATAACATCACAGTTACCGTCATAATACCATCATCGTCAAATTTGTTTCATGTTATAGGTTGTTGTTTTATCACAATATTTTGTAATAGCAAATCTCTATCTGAGAGAGGTACTTGATCGTCATTGCAGGAATAGTGAGACGTCAGTGTGGCGATAGTAGCAGTCCCCCGTGTGGTAATAGACGTGGTTTCGCCAGTATGGTCAATGAATAAGATTATTAACACTTATTGCGATAATTATACGTACTAAGCGAAGTAAATCTCATATCTGAAAATAGTCAAGATGATTTTCACAGGAATGGCAATTTAAATCGGGAGAAATAGAGCAGAACTAATGTAAGTTATACACAAGCTCTAGAATGAGAAATGGTCTCAATGTTTTAATACCTGAACGCATTGAATTCTCTTAATCTACGGAGAAGGATAGAATACATCAGACTTTGATTACTACGTTAGATACATAAATGGACGCCTGAAATATCTAATTTTACTCTCCATACGCCGTGATGAAGACTAACAGGAAAATAATTCCAATCCTCGCTCTCAAGTAATTTGCATTTAGAGAGCCAAAAATGTTATTTCAATGAAATGTGAAAAGGTTCTTGAAGGAGAAAATTTACGATTAACGTGAATTTTAGTTATTATTTCATCTAATCAAGTCTGTATCTTTATTACTAAATATAATTATTTTAATATGAATATATAACGAAGGAAACACACTTTTTTCAGAAAGTAATTTAAGTTAACTTCGTATTTAAGTTCGATAGAATATTGTTTCATTTCCATATTGAATCACAGTTTTCAGTGCATCTCGTAAATTACGAAGAACTCGGAAGAATTTTGCTTTGGAGTATTGCGGGAAGCAATTTATTCACTACAAGTTAGAATAGACCGCTTGCTACAATCCGTTTAACTGTTTTCGATTATAATACTACATAGAAATCAGTGAGTCTTACGATATGTCATAAAGCGGTATACAATGGACCGGTGTATCAGCTTACGTTAGTTTCGTATAACCTAATGGCACATTTAATTAATAACAAAATGAGACAAGAATGGGAAAAAATAATAACTACTTCCGGGAAGGCATGGTTTTAGGAATGGTTTTCTTGAGAAAGCAACATCGTATTATTGTTTCGGGGCATGTATGATGAAGTGGACAATGGGGGAAGATTGGATGCCGAAATAATAGACTTTTCTAAGTCATTTTCGCCCGATTTTACGTGCAGTTTCAGGCGATACACCGGTTCAAAATTTACTGCATTCGAGTGTTGGCATCAAATTACGTGGATGACGAACGTCTTCGATGTTTTCCGAGTGGGACAACTGACGGTTATTTTCAAATGACTGCATGGTCTGTGTCTGTCGAAGGAAAATTGAAAGGAATATATTACACTTACACGTTAAACCAAAAATTAGGAACGAAGCTCTGTGATAGGATAAAGAAACATAGGTTAACAGTACTTGTAACAGACTGAACCAAGTAAAGAACAGCGATCATTATATTAAGATAATTCAAGTTATATGACCACACTAGGGCGGTAAAGTAATGACGTACTTTTCCTCTCTTCTGTTGACAATATTTTTTGAGAACAGTGTCGCCTCTTATACGAGAGAGGAAAAAAAAGTGAATACGGCCTAACGGGCTCGATTGGATATTTTCCTATCTTGTATTGTAATCGTATATTTTATAACACTTATATCGTAAATAACTATTGTTACAATGTATGCAAATTATAGATTTCTGCCATACGGGTTATATAAACCTTCTAGCCGAAATAATAAGTACCTAATCTAATTCAGTTTTGGACAAGGGAGACTAAAAACCAATGTACGATTGAGAAAAAAGAAAGAATCTGAGAAACAAGAACACACTGACGTCCGACTGAACACACCGTGGAACAGCCCCTGTTAACCCACGGACCTAAAAGGCGCGGGCTCAGGGCCCTCAATGTAAGGGTCCCCAATAGTTCTTTAAAAAAATATTTCAGACTTTTTCAAAAAATAAAATTAAAAACCGTCTAAAAAGTGACTAGCAAAAAAATGCAAAAACGGAGTGATGTGTGGCTCACTGTTGTTGGATAAAATTTATTATATGCAATGTTGCTGTTTCCTGGCGAGAATGTTCTCAGTGGTGAGAAGTTCTTTTTACCAAAACTTGTCTTCAAATTGGGGGAGATGGGTGGAAGTAAGAGTAGGGGGGCAAATTAATGTAAGTCCAAGAGCTTCAAAAACTGTTAAAATATCCTTGCCGTGGAACACTATCCAATTGATTTATTATAAAAATGCCAGGAACGTCTGTTCCCATTTTGCAGTAATGACTTAGACAAAGGTGAATGCTATAGAATGAACCAAAATCATACACACACTATCCGCTCTACGAAATATATAAAAAACAATTAGTATCTTATTGAATTAACTAAAGATTAAAAAATGCAAACAAATAAATGTTTCCAATATATATTTAGTTGTATGTTGAATTGTCGTTATTTATGCATTTGTTTACATGAATTAATTCGGGAACATGATTGATTTGTTTTATTTCTCTTATCACACTGATCAGAGGTCCGTCAAAGCTGATCGTCACAGTAAATGCAATGCAATATTGTTGTGATTTACCATACCGCATTAAAATCCGAAACGTGCGCCTGACAAATATTCTCTACGTTTATTATGCGTAATTATGTGCTGAACAATAATAGCTCAATATTCATTAGCACTTACTTCGTTAGTATCTTTCAGAGTTAATTTTTAACGCCTAAAACGTGTCGTGAACAAGAGTGGAAATGTGAACAGCTCTACTCAATACATTTTGTAAAATTCTATGACAAAGAATGGATTCGAAACAAATGATTCATGAACAATCTCTCATCCGAGCAATACCATGAAGTGAAGTAGATTCACCTAACGAACTAATTAGCTTTTGAATATCATCTGCAGTGGTGTACCTTTCTGGCCTGTTGCGCCAAACAACCGGTGATAATTGAAGCACCATAGTCTCGTCCAGAAAAAAAGACAAAGAAGAAAGAGAGCGGCGAGAAAAATGGAAGTGAGAATGAACAGTTCTATATGTACGGTCACGGACTGATAATGAACGCCACACATTCGCCAGCGCGGCTCTCAATTTGATTCTGATTCAGTCCACGCATTCTCAGATACTTATTTTTCTCGGTTTTTGCAGCGTGCATTCAGTTACATGCGTATGACAAAACAGCCCAACACTGAAATTCGACCTGAAGTTCTCTGACGCTATTCTATTTGTAATCGAATTAAACTTAAATGTAATGACGCTCTCGTAGGAGACGAATATACCTTCCCCCACTAAAAGAAATTTATATTGACTATTCTTATTAAGGCTAGTCTTCTATTTAGTTTTATTTTGGTGAAAAAGACAATGTAAAACATTCACGTAAAATTCGGTCAAATATTTCAGGTTGAAGAGTGAAATAAATAGTTTTGATTCTTAAATATTTTAAAACAGGCTTATCATATTGATTGAGGAGATCGAGAGGCGAGAACACGTTCAAAGTTACTAATATAATAACAATCTCTAAACTTTCAAGCCTTTGAAGCATTAAAGAGGAATAATCAAACTCGCATTTCCCCCAAACATTACTCTCCTTTCACAAATGCCGCGTTTGTACATTTTGTATTAACATACAAATCAAAACGGGCGCTGTCTTTTCACCAGAAACTATGTAATTGTTTCAATTCTGAGAGTAACTTGGTGCATACCTAGGCATGCTTTCAACGACACTTTCCACGTAGTCGCAACTTACTGGGTTTGATAGCACATTGCTCTGCAGGTATGAAAATACAATTTTACCACTTGTGCGAGTACATTCGCATTTAAACCCGGTAAATTCAAATACACATCAACTGATGTTTCATTGTTTTTCAATTATTTTTCTAATTAGAACGTTAGAAATACTGAAAGAATATTTGTTAAGTTGTGTTGTTTTTCCTTAACACAATTTAGAAAAGTATAAACACCAATTACAATGAAAATTTCGCGTTCGGACATCACTCCAAGAACTATTCTGAAAAACCACATTGCTCTCTTTGATCGCCAGCCTTGTCACTCGCGAATAGAGAATTAATTAAATACTATTATTAAGTTGAATTTGGTTCACGTCGCTCGTGGCCAGCAAATCATTGTGCATCACTGTCGTTGATACCTTCATTTTAAAGGGAACTATAACGACAAATGTTTCCACCTTCAACCAAACTTTCCATTTTTAAGAGCTTTTCCATACACTCTAACGACAGATATCTTCGGCATCGTCTCGAAAAGTAGTTTTACAATATTATTTTTCCTTTGAACTTAAACAAAGTATGAGCTTAATATTTCAGTTTGCAAATTGAAAAAATCTTAGGATAAGATTTTATCAGCTGGACATCTGCGCGGGAATGTCAGCGAACTCTTTTGAGCACTGTCTGACAACGTTCTATAACGGGCTCCCTTCGTTCGTTCAGACGTTATCGAGGCACCGCCGACTGCTCCTCCCGTGTCAAGAGGGGAATCCGGGGGCTATAACTCACCGAGGATTGCCTTATCAAGCAGGTGTCTCTGCCAGAAGCGGAGGTGGCCCACTCCAAGGTCACAGGGGATGGCGGTGTTGCAACACAAAAGTTTCCCGGAGCTTCAATAGCAGCGCAAAGTAAAACTTGCGTGAAGTGCCCCGCAAAAACTTTCTTTCCTTTATTCGCCTCTTGCGTCCAAGCTGGCGCCAGCTCCGCCTCCTTTATTATAAACGGCGCGAATGAAGAGGCATCACGTGTGGGGCCACCTTTCCGATATTTTTACTTTCTCACACTTAACTTTGATTGCCGGCCCCTGGTATTAAGGAAATCGATTATCCTTAACATTTCTAGAGTAAATTGCTTTCTATAACTAGTGGTGCTACTTAAAGACACAGACGTACCGTATTAGTTTTCTATTTCATTTGGTCTCAGCTAGATATTCGAAATTGCCACATATTCTTGCCTGTTGCCATCTACAGTCGCATAAAGTACAGTGTTTGAAACATTCTAAAATTTTCGCTTTTCTAATAGTACAAGAGAAATATTATTTTAAGAATATTAAAGAACTGTAAAACCTAGCCATAAACGTCAATTTTCTTTGAAAAAGTTGAAATGTTTTAAGAAAATGGCGCTTAAGCGAAATTTTGAAATTTGAAGCTCGTTTTCACAGAAAGTTCTTGAGTTTTTGAAAAACCGTAATTAAAAGTCATTAGAAGCACATTTACTCATAAATTCAATAGTATTTACCAATTGTTGTAAAGGTGCGTATTAACGGCATGAGAAATCTTTCCCCCAAACTATATTTGTATAATTTTTAAAAAAGCAAAAAAAAACATAATTGACTTTACGTCATTAAAGAGTGCAATTAGCCCTATCCGTATGAAAAGTTTGAAGAAAACATTTGGAACCGTTTTTGAGAAACTACAGTTTTGTGAAAATGCGAAATTTTCAGCTATTTTTCACAGAAAACAGTTGAGTGTTCGAAAAACTTTATATGATATTATTTAAAGCTCATGTACTACAATATTGTGAGCAAATGGCCGCTAATATAAATATTATCGACGTGGGAGCCAAGCAAAAAATTATAATTTTTGATAAAACAAAAGAATAGAGCTACTCGTATATAGTGTTCATGTCATCTTATAGAGTGCATTTGTCACTATCCACACTGCACGTTTAAGGGAAATATTTGGAGCGATTTTGGCGAAAATATTGTTTTCGTAATTTTTTTACTTTCACATATTGCTCGTAACATTTCACGAACACTACCAAAATTGTAAAAAAGAAATTACGTGACAATGAAAGAACTTACTATGAAGAACCAATTTAATTTGAAGGGAAAATGTATATGTTCAATTTTGCAGAGGTAGGAAGACGCCACAAAAAATTCACACATATGAAATTTTCAAAAATTCAGAGTTAACTGTAAAAATATGAACCATGACTTATTTATAACTGTATTTTACTCTAGTTTTACAAGAGAAGAAAGTTGAGAAAATTTTGACAATGTCGGAGTGGCTTCATGTAAAGTACCCCCAAAAACTAATGGATGTTTTTCAAAATCGCAGGGCTGCTACTCTGGCCAAATCGACAAGGTTTATTCAGTTTGGAAAAAATCATACGCCTAGTTTAGGCGCTAGTGTTGTTCATATACACCAGACGGTGAGATGGGCAGACAGATGGACGGATGTCAATCGATTTTTCGGTATCGAGGACCCGCTAAACAGAGATTGTGGGTACACCACGTCTTAGAGGACTTTTTTCGTAATTTAGCAACTGGATTTATTTATTTATTTTTTAATTATCAGGAGCCGACAATGAAATTTTTCTGTCGAAATTACGCTGTTCTTTTTGCGCAGCAGTTCATAACGTTTCCTATTCTACGCTTATTACTCCATATATACGTATGTATGCGGGAAAGTAAAAAAGAGGTGTAGCCAGAATCCTTGTTTAGTGAGTCCTTGATACCGCGCCGTCCGTCCGTGTGTCCGACCGCCCGTCTGTCCGTCCGTCCTTCGGCTTGTCTGTCTGACAGTCTGTCTATCCGTCCGTTTGTCTGTGGTTAACGCTAGAGCGTAAACCATTGAGCCAAAATTGATATTCGTCCATTAATGTGAACGATCTCGAGGTTTTGGGAGTTTCAAACATATTTGATTTTTGAGAGTACTTTACATGAATCCTCAAAACCATTCTCAAAATTATCTCAAAAATGGCTTATTTTCTGATTAACATTTATTATCGAATAGCGTAAAGAGCGCTTGAGAGCGCAGGTCTCATGTTTTTTTAAATCCCTGATTTTTCAAAAATTGTCAAGGTGTTAGAGAAGATAGGGATTATTTTCTAAATAAAATCTGTTTTTAAAGATCTTGAAAATTTGGAAATTTGAAATTTGAAAATTTTTGAAATTTTGAGTATTTTTTGAGTAATTTTGTGCGAAGTACTAAATATTTTACTTACGTAAACTTTTTTCTCAAAAACCGCTCCAAATTTTTCCTTTAACCTCATATTTATCAAGGGACGACAAAAAAGATAGTGCTAGACACATTTTTGGCGAACTCTGCGTTTTTGAAAATTGCAGAAAGTTGACATTTCAAAATTACAGAAATATAGACAGTTTTTTGTCTTATTCAAAGTCTGCTGTAAAATAGCAACTCTAAAAAATATCATGTGCAATTTTTAAAAATAAAATCAGTTAGTATATTTTGAGTAATATGTTTTAAATAATTTTTTAAAAAAATGTTTTCTAAAACTGCTCCAAATTTTTTCATAGCATTTTTTTCTAGTATGTAAAAACGGTCGATAGAAAAATTGGTGCCAATCTCATTTTCGGAGAATTCTCCGTATTTCCGAAAATTACAAAAAATTGTGAGTTGAAAATATTGGGTTGAGATAATTTCATTTTTAAGCGTCATTTTTTAGTGTCGAGTTTTAACCTTGCAGCACTTCTATAGCGTTGTGGTATGAGTGGCGGCGTGTCATCTCGGAGGACCTGAGTTCAAGTCTCCTTTCATAAAATAACTTTTACTGGGAGAAACTGTTTTCATGTTTATGTAGAAGAATAATGCAGCTGACGATACAGATACAAGGCGAGAAAGTAGTGCTCTTGCAGCACCGCTACTTCGTGTAGTAAACGTTCTTATTACTATTTACATAGGTGACTGAGGTTAATTGTCAGTCACTAAACCAAAGCACTAAATGCTGCAAACAGAGCAGAAGTAATACATGGTTTCGAGAAAGAAGTATATGCACATTGATGACGAAAATGGGAAGAAAACATTCATGAGCGTGATAAGAGAGTATACAAAATGAAGAAATAGATAGAAAGCAATAGGCAGAATTGAACTTACGAATGAACAGGAGGTTACATAAATGGTATCAGTCAGGTGAGAATGACGGTAATTTACTCTCTCTTACTCAGTAACATTTAGAGAGGTCGAATCAGAAAAAACATAAAGAAAGCAAACATGAAAAAATAAACTATTGGTGCAACATCAGAAATGACGTTTTCGCATTATTTGAAACGCCGATACAGAATTAAAATAGTAAATGAACCTGCAAAAGTGTTGCCAATCAGCAAAAAAATTTCTCTCCTCCAAGATTCGAATTAATGCTCATAAAATAAACATAACAGGCAGGCTACCTTTACAGCGCCAGCCGCTCGTCTAACAACTAACCACCGCTCAAATAATTGATCCTTTGCATAAACAGTTTTCAAAAAGTCACAATTTTCATTTACATTATTTCAAGGTATTTGTTTTAACGAACAGATTTCGGTAAGGAAATAACTCTTCCATATATTATGGTTTTTCAATTTTCGAAAATACAGAGTTGGCCTATAATGGAATTTATGCACCTTTTTAAGCGCCTCATACTCTATCCCAGGAAAAAGTTAAAATAGTTGGAGCAGTTCAGAGAAAACAATTGTATAAAAATTGCAGATATTTTACGCAAAATATTGAGAAAATTACTCATATTTTCGAAACATTGTACATGACTTTTTTCAAAACTTGTCTCTGAAAAATGATTTTATTCAAGTAAATAGTGGTAACCAGCACATATTTTCTTGCAATTAGTAACGGTTATGTAATATAATACCCTAATCGCTCTCCACGTGACATCATCTCAGTCATCGCTCATAAAACTTATTACAAATTGTAGAACAGATTTGCATTACATGCAAAAAATACTCTTTTTAAAGCTAATATCTCGATTGAATTATTAATTGAAACATATATAGTGTGGTAACTCAGTCCAAGTACTAGAACTCGAGAACGAAAATAAAAAAGGAGTGTCTACTATTTACAAAGAAAACATTGAGTAGCCATAGTGAAAGAACAATCGAAAAAGTTGAGAATTGGCACGATAATCAAGATTTCAGGAGATAACATTTGATCATCACTGCGAGCACATCGTAAAAGAAAACATTCGGTGACCGGCGCGAGCATATGAAAAAGGAAACATTTCACCGCTTTCTGCTTCCAATTTCTTATTTGTCAGTTTTATAGTAAATATTAGAGGCTTTTTATATGCGAATGGAAACTTTTCTACATCTTGTACCATTAGTGATATCTTGTATTAGTTACATTATTTAAAGCACATATACTCATAAATACAATAATGTGAGCAAATTTCCGCTAATGTAAATGTTAATAACGTGAGAGAGAAGGGAAAAATTGTAATTTTTGAAGAAAAACAACAAGAGGATACAGCAATATTGCGTTTATGATATCTTGTGGAATTCATTTAGCACTATCCATACCAAAATTGTAAACAAACAATTTGGAGCAGTTTTTACGAAAATCTAATCGTTATTTTTTTAATTGAACATATTGCACGCAATATTGCTGAAAAATACTAAATTTTCAAAAAAATGTGCGTGGCTTTAATGAAAGAACTCACGATGGACAACAAATTTAATATGAAAGAAAAATATTTATTTTCAATTTTGGAATTATAGGAAGACGCCAGAAATAATTCAAACATTTGCAATTTTCGAAAGTTCAGAGTAAACCGGGAAAATCGGAACTATGCGACATTTATAAGTTTATTTTACTCCTTTTAAAAAATCTGGTTGTAGAGTCAAGAAAAGGACAGGACAATTGAGAGACTAATATTTCTATCTCAACTCTGGATGAAACTGATTTCTTCAAAATATTCTCAAACATTTTCCCGTTTGGGTATGTTCCCCACAACAACAAAAATTCTCATTTTGGGGACAAAATTCCCCAATCTGTCACCCTAAGGGTTTCAAGTAGCTCAAAGGACTAAGATGGGTGAACAAACCCTGGATTCTGACATACTTGTTAGAGGAGCTAATTTACGGAATCTTTAGGAACAAGATTTTTTCACGTTCGCGTTAACAAGGCCCGACAATACTGTAAGTTTTTTTTTTCTATCGAATATTTTCCGTTGGTTCCCGAAGTGTTTTAATTCTATCTTCAGACTTCGTAAGCTGTACACGAGAAACGAAAAATATTTATCTTCAATTTTGTAGAAGAACAAAGACACTGAAAAATTCTGATTTTTTGTAATTTTCTACAAATTAGGGATTTTAATGCCAATGAGACTGTGGCATTTTTAACGCGTCATTTGCGGTAACCGAAGACCAAGTTTAATAAAAAAATCGGGAGACAATTTTGAGAAAGTGTTGAGTGTTGTAGAGACTTAAGTACTCTTAGAAATGGCAATATCCTTTCAAACTCGTACAACTCGTTCGTCCAGATAGATCAGAGAATATCATTTTGAAACAAATCATCTGAACGGATTAGGTGCTAGCATTGACAACGGACAGGCTTTTTATCAACGACCCACGAACATAGATTCTCACTACACATAGTCTTCAAGGAAGTCATTTAATACACAGAAAGAATATTTATACCAATTTTCTTTACCAAGGCACAACATTCAGTTTTTCTGTTGAAAAATTGCTGATTTCCGCTGAACAATCACTACTTACTACTACTACTTCTAACTTCTTACTGTTTACCTAGAAGAAGACAGGCGACAAAGTAAAACATACATAAATGAATGAGCAGCTTAAACGTGTGTAATAAAAAGAAATAGCAGTAAAAAATTACAACTGTTTTTATAGTGAACGAAATATCTTATAATACTCGTAAAATATTGTGTATGATAATCGATCATAAATCGATCACAATAAAAAAAACGATCGTGTTGTATAAGCGTACGAGTTGTATAAGCGTTTGTTCACGCTTAACTAAAACGTATGAAGACCTTTTAACATTTTGAATTAATACTTTTGTGCAGAACAGAAAACCATATGAAAATTCAGGATTCTATGTGTTGCCTCCAAATCTGGTATCATGTCAATTCTAAATCAGTTTAAAAGCAATTAGCTCTGCACTTCTGCTTTAATGGATTGCGTTTGAGAAGTGAAATGAGGGGCGAGGCGAAAGCTGGGGGTGGCGGATGATACGTGGTGAGGATGTAAATAAACTGATTCCAGTTTACACTTTAAATGTAATTAATTCATTTTCCGGTCTAGCAGATGACAGATAATAGAAACCAGGTCAACTAAAACGGGCCCTGTTACATTAGCAACGTACAGTTACACAACCAGGCCCTGTTACATTATCTGGTCTTCCGATAAGCATGTTTAGATGCAAGAGTACTAATAGCATTTTTTTTCATGGACAAATGTGAATCGAAGAAAAAATAATAGTTGCCTTAAACTTCTTCTTTCAATATCCTTATAATTAGAATTATTCAGTTATTTCATAATTGATTTATATAACTTATAAGGATCTCGAAGAAAATATTAACAAATAATTTGTAGAGTGTGTGCATATTTCGACTCAAAAAAATGAAAATTCAATAACATTGTTTACAATTTTTTCTAGTTATTTATTTAACTATTGTCGTTTATTATCTGAATAAGTTCAGAGCCCAAATTGTCGCAGACTCTGCAGCGGCTCTGACCGGGAGGTCCTAATGTTCGAGTCCCGGCGTTGGAGAATTTTTGGTTTTAGCTAGGGAAAATTCAGCCGCTGCCTGGAGGAAAATTCTAGCGGTTGGCCGTTCTAATCAGTAGTTTTCCGTGTTTTTTCTATTAATACCTGGTATTAATATAAATAATAATAATTATCGTTATTATAAGCAAAAATTAGAGGATATATTATGAAATCCAAATACACACGGACAACGGACCATTGCAGTAATAGACCAGGTATGATAATTCACTTCACAGAGAAAAAAGGTCTTTTCACAAGATATCACGTATCCATCTCAGTTCACAACATTGATAAAGCAGAAAAACAAAACACTAAATATAATTTTAAGGGTACTTTACATGAATCCTCAACATTTTCAAAATTTTACCAAATATGGCTTCAGTTGTTTTATTAAACTGTGTCGTCTGATAGCGTAACGGGCACGTAAGAGAATGATGTAAGTCTCATTTTCATTGAAATTGCAAGTTTTTTGAAAATTGCAAAAGTTAAATTGTTTTCGACATCTATCTAGAATGATTCTTTAAAATAAAAGATATTCTTTAAAAAAATCATGAAGGGAGAATAAGTGTACAATTTTTCGAAAATATGAGTAGTTTTATCAAAATTTTATGTAAAATACAGACAATTGTAGAAGTATTTAAAAAAATTAATTTATCTAAATGGCCCCAAATTTATTTCTTAAAATTTTCTCCTTGCATGTGTCAATGGATAGTAAAAATTGGCGTTAGTCTCAAGACCGACAAAAACTATATTTTAAAATATTTCTCATTTTCTGCGATGTCTCTTTTTCATTCAACCCTTCGAATTTAAAAGAATTGTAATTATAGAAATAATGTGTGAAAGTGTGTGCTGTTGTAGCCCACTTGTCTGGAAAAGAAGTGAAAGGCGTGCTCGTAGTGTTGGCTACCGGAATAGTGAGGGTCGCGACATACGTAGAATAGGAGCGAATTTGGTGTGGGATGGGACCGGTGGCAGTTGATGTTCAGATATACTCGTAGCGTTAGCAGGATGGCAGTCTTGAGCTCCACGTTAAGGCTGACGTGGGAGTGTGGGTGAAGTGTTTGGTGATTTATCGGTGAGACACAAATTCTTAAGTGGTACAAGCGGAAGGGTGGGCGGAAGAGTAAATGCATGAATCGCTGGATGCGAATTATTGCTTCTTCCTAGTTGGCGTAGCGCCAGAGGTCGCGCTCCAAAGAAGCCACGATGCTCCACTGAAACGATGCGACTGACGAGGGGACATTACTCTTTTCTACGTAAGCGCATGCGATGTTTTGGCATCACATTTCAATTCCGATTTATGCTGAAATTTTCCAGAGATGTAGCATTTTCACGACTATTGATTTATTTGCTCACCAGCAGAGTACCCGGAGTATTCTCGACATTTTTCTTATTCAATCATCGTGAACGAGAAAGAGGATGAAATTTATGAAGTAATTGATTACTAAACCTTGCGTAGGCAATTTTAATAAATATTTTATTAATTATTAAAAATACAACTATATTTTGCTTTCCCGTGTACAAACTTATACACGGAATAATACACGTAGTAAAGGGAACGTTATGTAATGTAGCGGAAAATCGATTTCGATATTTCTACGGAAATAAACGTTTTGGGGTTCCCTGATAACGAAAAGTTATTTTTTTCGAATTGTCCTTCCGTGCGCCCGTCTGTATTTTAAAAAATTACAAAAACAAGATTTTATCAAAAATGGCTCCAATTTTTTCATTAAACTTTAGGTAGAAATTGTTCTAAATATACTATATGAGATGACATAGAAGCCATATAGCTCTTTATTTTTTTCAAAATTTACAAAAAAGGTAATTTATTTGAATTGTCTCTCACGTCCATAATATTTACATTAGCGGCATTATTATATTGATGAGTGCATGTGCATTAAATAATGTCAGAAAAATTTTCTCGAAAACTTAACTGTTTTCTGAAAAAAAAAAAAACTAGCTCAAATTTCGTGTTTTCAGAAACGCTTAAACGCATTTTCTCAAAAACGACTCCAATTTTTTCTTCAGGTTTTTCGAAAGGATAGTGCTAATAGCATTCTTTAATACTCGTATTAGGTAAACTTCAATTCAGGGTATTTTTGTATTTTTCTAAAATTACAGAATGTACTTTTTTACAGATCTCTCACGCCAGTAATATGCACATTTCCATCAATTTGTAAGTACCATTGTGTTTGTGAGTTAAAGTGCTTCAAATGACTTCAAATGATTTTCGGTGAAAAAGTGCTTTAAATTTCGAATATACTGTAGCGCTTAACCGTCATTTCCTTAAAAACCGCTCCAAATGTTTCAAAGAAAATTGCCATTTAGAACAAAGTTTTACTGTTCTTTAATATTCTTAAAATAATATTTCTGTTCTACTATTATGAAACCGAAAAACTTAGAAAATTTAAAAAAATGTTCTTTGTGCGGCGATAGATGTCAGTTGGCAAGATATGTGGCAAGTGCGAGTGGCTGGCCGAGACCAATGGAAATGGAAAACTAATGTGGAAAGTCTGTGCCATTCTGTAGCATCACTAGTTTTCATTTCAATGAACAGCTCACTATTTTCAACATCTGCCCGTATTACCTGGAATGTCGAACTATTTTCTGAGAAACATTTTTTTAATGCCAACAAGTTTGTAATATTTGAAAAGTTAAATTATATATTCTAACTGGTAAGTAATTTTAACCCAGGACTTATTATATATGAATAACATTAAATAAACTTGCTAGTCTTAGTACTGGTAGGCCCTGGTCCGTAACGGGCTGTCGCTCCAAATACAGACATTCAGACAGAATTAATATATTTAAATAATGATATCTGTAATTATAGATTTGTTTGTTGCTTATCTAACGCCCAGCGTTAAAACGTTTCGCATTGTATGGCCTCTCCTCGTGTCAGTGGTTCTGAAGGATATCTCATATTATTTGATATGGCACTCCAAACTATTTCAAGCAAAGCATATTAGTTGTTGCCTTCCATCGACGTTATTATTTGTTACAAAGTCCTGCTGGAGAAAATCAACTGAAATATTAATTTTAACAGTTATTTCAAAGGAACTCAACTTAAAACCATATAAATGGACTGCCCAGTAGTAATACTATGCCGTGCTTAAATGCTTCTATCTTATTTTAAATTCCTGTGTCCTTCAGAAAGGAGCACACTACGAAACATTTCTGAAAGTTAACACAGCATTTCTGAATTTATTGGTATGAGAAATATGTAGTTAACAAGAACTTCGACTTTTAAAACTCGTTTATTTTTATTTACTGGTATTTAGAGGGCATTAAGGTTTACGAGTCCCGTCCCCAAGTAAACTAGTGGTGCTTCCAAAGCACAAACTTCCTCGCATTGTTTCTAAATGCTCCGCCACATTACAATACTACATAACCAGCAAAAGTGTTGCCAAGCAGATAATTATTTTTTCCGCTCCGAGACTCGACTCAGTTCCTCAGATGTATCGTGCCGGTACTCATACCACTACGCTACAGAAGTGTCGCTTGGTTGAAAATATGAAAAAAATTATAAAAAGTTATATGCTAGATTTATGTAAAAAGAACCTTGAATAATCAAAATATCCATTCGAAACTCCCAAAGCCTCCAACCCGTTAAAATAAAAACTGGATATATTAATTTTGAAGAAAATAAGCTGAACGGTTTAGATGCTGGTATTAACAGACAAACGAACAGACGGACATTTTGCCGTTAATCGATTTTTCGGTATTAAGAACCAACAAAACATGGATTCTGGCGTAGAGTTTTGTTTCTAAATTTAGCAACAGCATTAAGGATTTATACCTTTTTTCATTACTAGAACCCGGTAATGAGGTTTCTTCTGGCGAAATTTCGGCGTTTCCTTGTGGACGTCTACATAACTTTCTCTTTTTACGAAGAATTCGTAAGGCGAGAAAGTAATAATAATATTTGATCGTTAGGTATATCTAAGATGGTCACGTGGCTAGTGTTCATAATGTACTTAAATTTAATATCTATAGATTCATTAGTTTACTTAAATTGGTTCATACCGGTGCACAGAAACTCAGGAATTGATTTGACGTCACATACGATTCACAAATCGCAAAAGAAAGTTGAAAAAATGTTTAAAAGTTATAAATTGCAAAAGCACGAATAGAGACGTAATAATATGTAATGATTGCAGTTGTGGGTAGAAATGATTGAAATGATTTTTAATGAAGTTTCTCGAATCCCTAATAGTTTTCTACAACAACACTTTCATCAAATAAAAATCTCCGTGTGGGACTCGAACCGGCGACCTATTGGTTTCAAGCGATGAACCCAAACATGCCACTTAACTATAACTGTACCCACAAGTCAAGTCTCTACGCTTCCATATTACTTAAGACATAACTGTTTCCGTTCTAGAATTATGAAGGTGAGATAATGTGAAAAGACAAGGGGGTTGAAAGTTGCAAATTCGAAAATCACCTACCCACTATAAATTTGTTTATCTTAATTTATTGTATTTATTAGTAGAAGTTCTTCAAATAATTTTCAATTAAGTTTCTGCAATTTTCAATAGTTTTGTTCGACAACACAGAATTGTGATAAATAATTATTCCCTGAGCGAGGCTTGAACAAGTCGACTTTGCCTTCAAAGGACTGAGACAATATACACTATTTAACCAACATCGACCATCGGGGTCATACAGGGACTAGACACTCCTATTATGTCATAAGTGCTTCTAGTTTCAGTTGTAGTATTAGGCAGCGGAAAAACTAACAAAATGTAAAATAAATGTCCTTGGGACAGATAAAGATTTGCACTTCTATAACAGTCATAAGCTTCGAAAGACAATTGATTTTATGGTTCATTCATTTTACAAATACACAAACAATACAATAAAAATACAATAAAATACAATAAAGGGTGTGAAAAATTGTTTAGAAGTTAAAAATTCGAAAATCATATACAGACACTTCCAGTTTAATTATCTTGATTAATAGTATTTGCGATTATAATTACTTCTTATAGTTTTAAATAAAGTTTGTGAAATCCTCAACCCTCCAAATCCCAATCCTTAAAAAATGTTTTTCAGACGACAAAATGAAAGCAACTGTGATGAGAATGATAATTGTCGCAAAAATTAGTCGAGAGTAGAGAGATGAGAAAACTAACAAGGTCGAGAAAATCTGTGCCATTCTATAGCGCCACTAATTTATTTATTTATTTAAAAAGATAATTTACTATACTAAACTTTCTCTGAGCCAAAAACATCTTCAATTTTGTAGTTTTGAAATTCTTTTGCAATTTTCGCAAAAAAAAAGAGCAATACTCGAAAATGAGACTAGCACCATATTTCTTACCGTCCCATATTACATATGTGAAAAAAAATTAAAGAAAAAATGTGGAGCGGAGTTTGAGATTTTTTTGGTAAAATTTAAATGCAAAATATGCAAAACCACCTCGCTTTTTCAAAAAAATGAACATGACATTTTTTAAAAAAATAATTCTATGCAACAGACTTTGCCTGAGACAGAATCCCCAATCTTCAATTTTGTACTTCGGAAATTTTTTTTTGAAATTTTCGAAGAAAACGAGCCATACCCAAAAATGGGAATAGCACCATATGTCTTAGCATCTCTTACTTCATTTGTAAAGAAATTTAAAGAAAAAACTGAAGCGGTTTTTGAGAAAAAAATCATAAATTTTAGGCGCAAATTACGCAAAAACTACTACGTTCTACAAAAAATATACGTGACTTTTTCTTAAAAACCTAATTTTGTACGACAACCAAAAACCTCTATCATCAATTTTGTAGTTTTAAATATATGTTTTGCAATGTTCGAAAATTGGGATATCACCGAAAATGAGACCTCTCCACCATTCTCTTAAACTCTTTTCGCACTATTAAACAAAATAGTTATTAAGAAACATTTGAAGCGTTTTATTTTAAAATTTTGAAATTGTCTGAGGGACGTCATGTAAAGTAACCCCCACAATTAAAATATCGGTTTCAAAATCCAGGAGTCGCTATATCAGCCAGATAGATTGAGGAATATCAATTTTGGATAAAATCGCCCAAACGGTTTAGCCACTAGTGTTGACTACAGATGGACGGACAGACGGAACGACGGACGTTTTGCCGTCAATCAAATTTTCGGTATCAAGAACCAACAAAGATAGATTCTGACTACACAACGTGTTAAAGGATTTCTCCCCCTAAATTTTGCAACAGGATTTATTCACTTTTTCGTTACCAGAGTTCCACTACTGTAGCGCCACGGCTTGCAGCAGCTCAGCGCTGAAGCACAAGGTAGAGGGTTGAGCGCACTAAAAATAGCCGCCCGAACAAAAGGCTGGAAATTCCAGTAGGGACGGGGCCGTGTGCAAAGACTGCGTCAGAGACATGTCTCAATGCAGCGCGTGGGGGGAGAAATGACGTGGGAGGTCAAGTGACTCGCCCCTACATAACGTCGCGTCGCAAAGGCGCGGGTGGGGAACAACTCTGGTTGAAAGAAATAATTAAATGCGTCGTCATTGCCAACAATATTATTTATTAAAATAGCAGCTTTTGATGGCTTAGCCATCATCATCAGTATGGAAGACACAAAAATGACTACCTGGTGTATAATGATATTCTATATAACGCATATACTTATTTCATTGGAAATGCCAACGAAAACTCACCACAATATCTCTATCTGGTTGAACGACTCCTCGTGGCGAGTCCACAAAACATTGTCTACCAGGCTGGTGCGGAGTGCCGATGGCACATGGTGATTCGATGTGTTCGGACCAGGCGACGTGTTCCTGGAACACTGTCAGGCAGATTATCGATCTATTGGGGCACACCCGATGCCAAATTGCGAGGCGGCCTAGGAGCCCTGTCGCAGGCGCCTGCCGCAAGATGCATGTAGAGAGAGGGGGGCTGCAGGGGTGACTAACAAACCGCCTTAATAGTGAGGTTTATAATATATGTACATATATGTAAATAAACCTGTATATTCTCACATGTTTTCCTTGTGGCGTAGATCCCTACCCATGACGTTATACTATAATCCTTTTTCTGGCGAATATAATACATTTTATAATTTTCCGCCTCACGATTAACTTTCTCTTTTTACGAAGAATTTATAAGGCGAGAAAATAAATACTATAAATGTTTAAACATTATATTGTAATGGGACGGTCGCACATAGCAGATGACGACACGAACAACATATCGCGCCGCCGTTAAGAACAGCAGGAAATGCCGTTTCCTGCTGTACCTGTTAGAGCCGCTTATCGCGCCGAGGGAAAGGAGGAAAGCACCTCCTTTGTGCAGCGCAACCCACGCCGGAGATACCCGTCGTGACGTATGGGGAAATACGCCACCCGCACTCCCAAACCGAGCAACGGAATTACCCGCGCCTAGTTCTTAGAATTTGCGTGACGGAGGTAACTTCGGGGAACGAGCCGGGGGGCGTAGCTTTGTCGCTGGCGCCGTGATAGGCGGAAGCATCCGCGGGTGGCGTGACAACCAATTGAAATATACGATGCGCGGGAGGAATCACGTGACACGTGAGTCTGAGACACCGCTGAGAAATGAATCGATCCCTTGTTTCGGAGGCGGCAGGAGGATAACTTGTATCGGAGGCAGCGAGGAGATCAATTGTTTTCGGAGGCAGTAGGGGAAACACTTGGGTCGGAGGCAGCAGCGAGATCGCTTGTTATTGAGCCAGCCGCGAGGACACTTGTTTGTGAGGCAGCCGCGAGTGCACTTGTTGCTTTGATTGGGAGCCGGTACTATTCGTCCTGGTCGCCCCGAATGCCACGCCACCTCGCAGCCCGACTCGTGTGACGGAAGACGAACGATGGGACGGGACACCACGAGTGAGTGCCTGACCGAAAGGGCCATGTGAGTACGAGCCGGGGCGTGAAAGACAATATCACGAAGCGACCCGTCATCGCCCGGGCGCGGCCCCGCCGCCGCCCGCGCTGAGCAACGCTGAGGCGCCGTGCGGTCAACGCACGCCGCTGGCCTAATCCGGAACCGCCGCCGCGACCGCCACCGCGACCACCGCCGTGACCGCCGAGGGACCGCCACAAAGGGACCTGGGGCAAGCACCGACCAAGGCTGCCCGCCGCCAGACCTGCCGGGCGCTGGGATGCCCGAACGCCGCACTTGTAAGCTGTGTCACGACCGCCCGGGAGGGCGAATAAGATCATCTCTGGTCATGCCGGACTTTTCTAAGTTAAGATTAGTTGTAAGTTTGTTTATGTCACTGCGCTTCTCCCGCACCGAATTCAAGAGTGATTAAAGTAGTATTAAGAAAATGCCTTAGTCTTTCTCTCCAGTAGTTAAGCTATGTCTCCCTCTAGGGAGTTTGCCGACGAAGCAGCCGGGCAAAGCTGAATCGCCGAAGGAAATCAGGTAATCGGGTGAGTCGGTGGTTACAATATGTAAACATAATGAAATTTGACATTTACGTATTGAAATAAAAACCATTTCCATTTTTTGTCAACTACTCATCACCTAGAGATATCTCTTTAGAATCTTCAAACTCTGTGATTTGCACATTATTGCCAAACTTCATTTTGCAGTGCACGATCAACATTTATAAAAATATTCCAACAATTGCACATGAAATAGTCACTTTGAAAGTATTAAATTATAAAGACCAGAAGTACATGTAGCTATATTATTCATTCAATGTTCTACACCAGAAACACAATATTTTCTACCATTGCTGCTCTCAGTCTACAACCAGAGGTACTACGCCAGGAACTGTCGATGAAAAACAAGAGGAAGTTTGGTATGACCTTTCTAGTTAATTCGTGTAGAAAATCCGTTACTGTCGACATTCGAACCTAAGATTCCTCGCTCTGAGACGTCTCAGTGAAGGACTCAACTACATTTTCTACGTACCCGATAAAACATTTTTTTGTTATTCAATAAAAATGGAGAATTTTAAACAAATTTTTAGCGTAATAAAATATTGTTAGTGAATACAAACAAAAAGAAGCAATAATTCAGAACGTGACTATTAAAAAAAAGTATAAAATCTATACACCTTAAATTTATTATTGTGTTAAAGGCTCCTATGATAAATTTCGCTCAGTAAGTATTTTAATTAAAATCAGGACGTGCTTAATTTAAAATGTGTACATTAGCTTCATAACATTTAACATGTGACATTTCAATTACCACTTATGAACGCAACAGCTCTTATGTTTTAGTCTTTAACTTTCCATGTTAATTTATCTGGACGAGAAGATAGATACATTGTATTTCTGTTGTTGAAATGTCCAGTATTAAAAGAAAGACTTTACCAATCGTGAGGTTTCAGAAAGCCCTCGCCCAGATCCCGAGTCTTGGGGAAGCAACTCCTTGTATTTATTCTACCTTCTCGAAAGGAATAACCTTTGTCGGTAATCCTTCCATTCAACACACAAAGCAGCAACGGGTCACTCCCTACAATTTCCGTAGCAACTGCGTATTCGAGAGAAACGAGCGGTCAGTTTTTCGTGAAAAGAGTTTCTCGCAAAAAAACACATTCTGTTTTTTCAATGTCATTGAGTATGAGAGAGTAATTTTAATTGAACTTATTTAAGCAACTCTTGCAATTATATCGCAAAAAAGAAAGAACTGTAGAAACGTTACAACAAAAGTACTAAATATGCACAGAAATCTCAAAAATATTGTTTGTTGTGGTTCAGTACCTTTTGCACATTTTTGTTACAGTGAATTGCAGTAGAAAATCCTACTGTCCTCCTGCAATTGAATACATAATGTGTTATAATTATAATCACTGAACGTATTTATATAAGGTATGTGAATGTAATATGGCCACATTAAACGCCTCAAATTGTTCTGTTTATATCTTACAACATTTGGTCAAATGAGCAGCATGACGCAGTGATGAACGATTTTGTCTAGAATTGAAATAGCTATATCACAAAAAGTGATTCAGGAATAATTTGTTGCTGTTTTACAAAAACATTGTAATGTGAAAGTAATATGCCCATTTCCAGGTTTTATGGCCATTGTCAGATTAACTGGTTTCTTGGAGCATGACCATAGAACTAGGATTAGTTATACTAATATAGAATATGAATTACTCTCTTACATTCTAATTTTACAAAAATATGGCCTGACATGATTTCAGTAACGCAAAGATTGCTGGGCGTCTCATAACCAATTCAGTATTTTCTACAATGAGACTTTATTATACAAAATTGAAAACATCAGTAATTGCTTGAAAGTGTATAAAAATAAAAAAGTAGTTTAATTAGTTAGACATAAAGGACAAATGAAAGTTTCTTTGTCTTTAATAGTTAGTCCCACAATTTCTTCGTGTACACTTCTCCCACTCACACTATCGATCCGTGTCCTGAACTGCCTTCTCACAGGAAACACGACAATACCAGCTTTCCCCCATTTTTCTCTGCAGGATTTGTTTGCTCCAATTGTTACAACTTTTATTGGGTTTTCGTCATATAAACGTGATTCTTCTTGTCAGAATTATCATTATTATTGTTCTTTGTCGGCTGATACACTATATTATTTTGTCTGGAAGTTGATGAATTGTTTTGAATGTCGTCTGATGTAAGAGTTGTACATAAATTATTTTTAAAACAGTAGCGCGAGAAGTTAATATGGCTTTAAGTGCTGGTAATATGCCCGTCAGCCTTGGACAAATTGACAGCAAAAACGTTATAAAATCTCTCCCGCATTTGTAAAATATTGAGCAAACTCAACGGCACTAACCTGATTAGATTGCTCATTATATGCGCTAAACGATTTATATTGTCAAAATACTAAATCGTTCCTTAATTGTAACTAATAAACTTAACTGGAAAGGAGTTACAAGGACAGAGCGCTTCAGCACGCTCTTGACAATGGAGGCTCCAGAGTGCGAGTACGCGAGTCAATAAGCCTGGCAGGGGGTTAACGCACTTCTTGCTATCTCCTAGACTACATGCTAGAACTATCTATGGTAAAAATTTTCAGCTAACAATGTAGCTTCTTCTTGGCCATATTATCTGCACTGGCCATATTTGCATCACTTACCTTACTCACTAACCCTAAAATAATCATCGGAAATTTAAAAACTCGATCATTTCACATCGCTAGTTATAACCTCACAATCACACGTTTGGTCGCGCTAGACGACAAAATGGCGACTGATTTTGATAGATAAATTTGTAAAACGACCAATCAAAACGACGTAATGGCTACAAACGACGGTGCATTCTATTCATTCTAAGCGACTATTAGAATCTTCTTAAAGATATTTTAAAATTTCGGTTTTATATTATAAAACCGGTTAATAAGAGATCATATCTATATTTCATTTAAAGAAAAAAGAACACGAATTTAGGAAGATAACCCTTTTTTTGTAAACAAATAAATGTTTCCTCCAAAACAGTGAAAACTGAGTGTGGCGCATTAGGGAGAAGTATAATTCTATCAAATTTCAAAGGAAAGAATGTGATGGTAGACAGATGGCACATAATAAAATATTATAAAATGAGGATCAGAGGGAGAGTAAAGAATAATATTTATCCAGAAACAGGTTGTTAAAATGGAAGTAGGACTTTTTTAATTTAATATATTTCAACGTTCTTCCACAGACCTTTACAATTTTCTATATTATTTTGATAATAATATAAAATAATTTAAGGTTAACTCTTAAGTTAAATACATCTTGTATCTGAATGAATAGAATGGTCTCAGTAATAAAAAGCTCTCTTGAAAAGAAAACTGAAGTACGGTCCGCGTTTATTGACCCGTTCAAAATTTAACTAACAATTCTTCTAATAAGTGAAATATACAAAGGAAGAATATAATATTCAGTTTTAGGAATGTGTGTACTTAACGTTAAAACTTCTTGTTTCCTTTCTGTTTTATTTGGAAAATAAATTTGCCTTCAGTCAGTTACTAACTCAGTGTCCGTCAGGTGTGCAATGGAAACGAAACGTTATGGGAGAGTAAGTACAAAAGAATCGAATTTTGGGTGCTTCTAGAAAGGAATTTTGGAATCATGGAGTTTAAAAATTTCATGAAATAATGATTGGTTCCTAATGAAGTATTAGAGACATTTGGTAATGACAAATAAAAATATTGAGTAAGAAAAATAGTATTCTTAGTAATTATTAGTAATTTCTTAGTAATATTAAGTATAGTAACTTGAAAGTTACACATACTGCATTTCAAAAGGATTAGTTTTATATTTGAATATCTTTCTATCTTTTACGTTACAGTAAACTGACTCTCAGCAAGTAAAACTACGTTTTCCAACTACAGCAGTTTCATACTCTACTTGGTTTCTCCTACCTGCAAGATACTTAAAAGAAAGGTAACAAAAGCCGTTTCCCTTTGTAATGATTTCGAATTACCGTCACGTGGTGCGCTTGGCGCTTTGAGCGGCGCCGGACTGTTGCGCAACGGCTGCCAGCCGCTTGCGGGCGCGCCCGCAGTCAACGTCTAATTAGCGAAGTTGCCCGGAGCCAGGCGCCCCCCCCCCCCGCCTTTCGAGCGCGGATGCCCGCTCCGCCGATGATTTAATCACGCTGTGACTGGCGTTCGCATGCAGCGGCGCGTCTGTTTCTTCCGGCGCCGTGCGTACCCCCCCCCGCCCCGACACCGCCACAGCTCGCATGCGAGTGCCTGGGATCGAAGCGAAGCCCTTCGCCCGGCGGCCTTGTGCCCTCGCTGCTGCTTCACGAATTCCTGCGAACTGGCTTCTGCCTGCGCTTTTGTTAGTCAGCCGGCTAGAGAGAGAGAGAGGAGCAGACACGTGGGGAACGCGGGAATCCGATAGTGATTTCTATTGCATCTGTATGCTTTGTATCTTGAAAACAGCGTTGCCAGATTGGGAATTTTCCAGCAATTTTTTTTTTCGTTGAGGGGAAAAATGGGGAACATAAATGGACGAGAAATTTTTTTGGGGAAAGTATTTTCATTCCTATTTTCATCTCATTCTTTTAATTATTATGAATAAAAAAGAGACAATATAGCACCTCTTTAATATAGTTATCCTCTTTAATTTTTATGTATCAAAAAGAGAACATAGAGAAGTATAGCATGAGAAAAACGAAGATAAAGGGCTTCGAGCAGCTCAAAGGACAATGATGGTTGAACCCAATGGAATCGTTAGGGACAGCTCATATCGTTGATCTATAATTCGGAGAATATTTTTCATTTTAATTTTTCATGTTTCATCGGAGAGATAATTTTAGTAAATTTCTTAATATTAGTGAAGAATGAGCTCGTAACATATCTGGCAACCTTGCTTCAAGAGTTTGCTTTATCTCTTCATTCCATCTTTAGCTCTCTCGATAGCTTAGATGCATTACTCTCAAAAGCTTAGTCGTGAGAGCAAGTAAGCGAAAATCAGGAGAGCTGATTTTGAGTTCCGGTCGGGATGACAATTATTTGAACAAATTTAATTATTAAAATTCATTGGTTACTCAGTGTCTAGGTCATAGTTTGGATACATTTACTATTGTGGAATATATTTCCAGCCGCAATTACCTCTTCAAAAAGGTGACAGGCTGGTGCCAATATGTAGGAACTATTAAACGAAACGAACTTCACACTGAGAAATTTGTTATGGTAATTGAACAGAATTCTACCTTTTATAAACATTACCAGAGAAATATGTCCACTGCAATGGCTTTTAGTTTTATTTATGAGCAAAGCTCTTTATGAATGAAGGTGTCATGTACTACTATTTAAACATAGTGGCGCTTGAAGATGAAGTGCTTTTACGAGAGCGGGCATTTTCATCTAATCGAGAGCTCCAATACCAAAACTTTAAGCCGATTGATTGACAGTATTCCCTTCTCATCCAGTCCGTGACCTCGAAGTACCACTGTTTAAATCGGAGTGTGTATTGGATATCGGACAACTGTTATCGCGTGAAAGATTGATTTTCACACATTAGTTTCCATGCGTGCAGCTGTGCGACCGACAACTTCTACTATTTGTATTCTAGGTCTGATTCATTGCAATATTTTACACATTTACAGGGTGCGCGGAAAGATAAGCGGAATGTCAACTCACATCGCAAAATAGACTGTCTATCGTCATTTTTTGTTCATGACACTTTAGAGAATTATTCAATACAAGCCAGTGTTTTGTGTCTACGTTATAATGTGTACAATAATATCATAAATACAAAACTTGGGGAATATGTAACTGACGGATTATATCCAATTGATTTTTAAATTTGTCTTAAAAGACAAAAAATCTACAGTTTTGTTGCAATGAAGAAACCCACATCGAACATATAATCTGCGATATATGTTACGCTGCGACATACGTTATCCATGGGCTCAATTCGAAAACCCAGGTCCTCCTTTGACCTCGCTCTTTAAAACTCGGTTTGGTAACAGAAGTACGGACTAGATATTTTTTACAAAAGTAAGTATTTAGATACATTGTATTACATTTTTGGAGGTTTAGATCATCCGGGTTCTTGCACTCTTCAGTGCGATTGTGTGTAGCGAGCGATTAGTTATGACATGCGATTGATTCTGCTAAGGTTGCTTGAGGGTAGATGCAATAAGAATATATAGGGAAGGTTTGAAATTTTTAAAAAAATATGATTTTGAAATTGTATGTAATTTACCTGAGACGATAAATGTATCCTTCACCGAAGCATACACTGAGGTGAATAAGTCGTGGGATAGCAATATGCAAAATAATATGGCAATAGTATCGCGTACAAAAGGTATAAAAGAGCAGTGTATAGGCACAGCTTTCATTTGTACTCAAGTGATTAATGTGAATAGGTTTCTAATGCGATTATGGCTGTATGACGATAAACAAACTGACATGTCACCTGGTTACAATTGTTCGCGATTGTGTAAAGAACATTCAGGACAATTTGGGTGAATGATTTGGCTCCTCAGATCACCCGGTATGAACCACATCGAACATTCATGGGAAATAATCGAGAGATCAGTTTTTGCACAAAATTGTACGTCGGCAACAGTACCGCAATTATGGACGGCTTTAGAGGCAAGATGGATCAATATTTCTGCTGGGAACTACCAACGACTTGTTGAATTCACGCCACGACGAAGAGTTGGTGATCTTTGTCAGGCAAAAGAAGAGCCGACACTATATTAGGAGGTATACCATGAATATTGCCACCTCAATGTATAGCCTCGGCGAGTCCGTACAGAGAGTATTGATTTTTTGTAGTCCCAAAATACCAAAATATGTTTCCATGTGTAGATACTCTCTTTCAGGGATTACACTACTCACAAATAAGAAAAATAATTTTTGGATGTGTACGTTCCAGGAACAGCTAGTCATGTTGCGCGTTGATTTTTCATTCAGACAGAGAGTTTAGTTCTTTGATATTGCGATTAATACGTGAAAAATGCAACAAAACTTTACTTTCTCCTCAGAAATTGTTGTTTGGCAGTGAAAGTCTCTACAAGTTCCCATTAGTTTTCACATCACTTTTGCAGAGAATTTATAGTTCATTTCCTTAAATTTGTGAATTCTTACCTAGAAAAGTCTGATAACACATTTACACATGCAAATGTAAATATTATTAATGCACAGAAACTCAAGAATGATAATTCTTGAAGATAAGGATTTAATATTTTGTTTTTATGGTAGTAATAAAATTTGTTTTTAAAATTATTTACTTCACAAAATTAAAAAATTAAATTAATCCCTGATAACTTTAAAACTAAAATTCCGTAAAATATTTCAAGTTTTATGGCTTGAAACTAAAAAGGAGCTTTAATTACGAGACATGTTCATTCGCAGATGAGATTAAATTGGTCAGTATTTTCTTAATATTTTTCCTATTGAGCATCTCTGAACGAGAATATGGTCACATATACGAGTTATATGGTAGTGTAATCTTCTTTACTTTCGAAAATGTGTATCGCACTTTAAATTTCTAATCCGCAATGAGTAGCTTAACAGACACCAATGTGTTTTCTTGTGCGAGTGTGCCCTTACGGTAGCCATTTGACGCCGGTGCGATGCGGTCCGTCGCATTTGATGGCTCCGGTGGCGGCAGTTGGGAAAAGAAATGCGAGTTTCACTCACACCGAGGCGTTGACAGCTCCGGTTCCGCTCACTTTATCACCGCGCGCTCTAACACGGTCTTTGCGCCCGCTCCTATCTTCGTCGGGAGCGCAGCTGTCGCGATCCCAGCATCAGTGTCGGGAGACAGTGGGCTGCAGGTTTTAGGAACAAAATATAATATTTGTATCCTCTACTTCAGTTAAATATAATTTTTTCGAAGGAATACAATCTCAACTATTGTTATTGAGCTACTAGTTCTTTCGCTGTTTTTAGAGCGAGTCTTCTAATGAGGATCATTACTTACTGAGTAAGTTCTAATTAAGTAATGTAGATTTTCTAGAATATATTCTTAATCCAGCTACTATCAGATAGATTTTGACATATTTATATTTAAAATATCAAACACGAAACGTTGCAAAGTTGTAATAGTTTTCAACTAATTGCATTCTTTGAGTGTAGTGAGTGAGGCCCAGCTTAGGCCGGGTCCCTGCAGCGACTGTGACCGGGAGGTCCTAGGGTTCCAGTGCCGACGGTGGTAGAACTTTCGACTCTAGCTAAGGAGCTAGGTCCAATTCAGCCGCTCTCTGCAGCAGAACTCTAGAGGCCGGCCTCTGATGGGTAGTTTTACATATTTTCTTCGATCAATACCAGGCAAATACCGGAGCAGAACCCCAACAAAAGGGTCATGGACAATGCGCAATCTTTCCGATCTCTTGTCCCGTCCTCTCCCCTCACGTACTTACATGCACAACATTATCTTACACGACGGGAGGCAATAACGTGTTCCGACTGTGGTGGTGCCACCCATCTGGGAGGAGATGCCTCGATGGGGAAAGCGCCGCAAGGCGGCGTACAGGTCGGCGCTGGACCTTACAATTTAGAGGGTGGGGAGATCATTACCACCTCTGGGAATAAAAGCGTTCACTACACTAATGGAAGTAACGACCACAGCAGTTGAGTACTACGAAACCAAATTAACGCTACTAATTAACGCACCACCAATTTATCTCCACTAAATTAATTAGTCAATCAATCTAAGAACTTTCATGAAATAAATTCTACGGATTTTAACAATTGAGAACTGTATTTTCGTGTGTGATATATTGCATAATACAATCAAGAAAGGAACCGCGAATGCGCTTTCGATCGCCCGCTTTCCGCCACCCCCACAGTGCTCGTCCGCCACCGGTCCGAGCCGCACCGATCCCCGATCGCGAGGCACAGCGAGTTATTCCGTGCATTCCCGGGGGATGGACGCGAAGCGTTTGTCAGGGGCAGGCCCCGCAATGAGCTTTAATTTATGGCTCCACCGCCGTCAGCGGGATTAGGCCGTGGATGGGTAGGGTTGGGGGGTGGGCGGAGAGGGTGNNNGGAGAGGGTGAGGGGGGGGGGCGTTCGGTGCGCGCGCGATCGGGTGCGACTGGGCGGCGAGCAGGTGCGACGCCCAGCGGGCCGTGCGAGACGCAGCGATGCGGGCGGATCGTGTCTTCTCGGCATTTGATTTCATTAGTATTCCTCTTTGTCTTCATTACAGCCACCGCGCGCTCTCGCAGGAAGTTGCACGGTAGCGCCAATGCTGTCGATTAATCTACAACGCGACTACTCTTTCGCGCGGTAAAATTACCACTTAACAAGTTCATATATATCGCGTGCAGCCACAGATAATTTGTGGCAATGATTGAAATTATATTTTACATTTTGTTTCGCCCTTTCGAAATCAGTTGGAAGTTAACGTGATGTAGTTTACATTAAAAGCTTTGTATGCTTCACTGATGTATTTCTCCCGACACCAATTATTCCTACGTCCACTCTTTAATTCACATCACCTCACAGCGAGTCAGATTAACTAGATGCAAAAATGAATTGCGTTTTTTGCCTCCTTTTATGCAATTAGAGACAAGTAGCGCGGGTAATGAATTTCGACAGCTGAGTCTACACTTAATTCAATCTATTGATGGCGAATCAGAACTCATTATTAAACATACAACATGAAAAAGTTGTAAAAAATAGACTCTTACACTTCTAAAACAAATGAAGGAATCAGAGAAAAAATAAGGTAGGTTAAAATAATTAGGAAGTAAGATTCCCCCCCACTGTTTTCCAGGTTGGGCCGGGGCATTGATGGAAAACGAAATCGAAACGCATCACGTTGCATTTATCATACGTATTACTAATAACATAAGAAGTTCAATGTTGCACAATGCTTCTGATTCTAATCTAATTATTAGTTATTCACTCATCTATTAATTAAATGTGTTTTCTGTTATAAGACTAACACCTGAGACACGCTTGCTTTTAACGAACGAATTTTGTGTCATACTTAATACATCTTATTCTAGTTCTCGTCGTATCATGTCAGGAATTTCACATGGTGAGACACTCTTCTTTACTTTTCAATTTCTCTCTCCCTCTCTCTCTCTCTCTCTCTCTCTGTTTCTGTGTGTGTGTACGAGACGCCAGAAAGAATGGATGTCTCGCATAACTCTCTAAGATGAAATATTTTTCTGCTGAAAGATGATAAATATGTCAGGGGTGTTATCATTTTAGATAAGACAGTTTGTCTTTATGTTCATGGCATTCTATTGAATGTAAAGATTGATGATCTGTTCTTTCGTATAGGTGAGAGAATCATTTTGGGTTAGCATTAACTGAGAGGACGTTTCTGAGGGATGAGGAGGTTAATGTGATATTTCAAGAAATTGCTGAAGAGGTGAGATGTCGCGTATGTCGTTGCTAGTAGTGTTTTGAATGTTTGTAAGTTGGTTAGAGTTCAGTGACGAATTTGGATTTTAGGATTTGATTTCGTTGTTCTTTGTAGTTTTGGTTTATTTTTATGACGTAGGAAAATTGAAGAGATTGACTTGGATGGTTGAGGAGACGTTGGCAGATCAATATTATATTTAATGCCCTTAATAACTCCAGATCAATATTATATTTAATGCCCTGTTTAGCGTGCGATCAATGGGCATGCGCTATGCGCACAACATTAATTCAGTTTTCAATGGATTAGCATTAGCAAAATAATATGTACTTAAAGGGTATTTGGAGTGGGTAAGGCGATCCTATAAAAATCCTCAGATTGAAAAAGGTCACAAATGTCGTCTCTTTGGATCTGGAGTTAAGAGAAAAAGAAATATCAAATACGCAAAACAGATACTTGAATCAATTCTGAAGGCTGTAAATGCTTTATTCCTTCTCTGAATGGCCATTTTTAATCCCCTCCAAAACAATTAATATATTTTTAGATTGGCCTATTGGTGAGTTTTTTTTGCGTTTGATTAGAAATAAAATGTTACTTTTACTACGTCTAATAGTTATTTTAATATTAAGTGTATAATGAAACGGAGAATTCAAACACAAATTATGAACAATATTTTTTCTACAACAGCATAAAAATATAATAGAAAAGATTTTGTAAACTTGTATTGGAAAAAGAAGCTTAATTCCCCGGACAATATAGAAATGCATTTTGTAGGGCCATGAGTAGAGAAGTATTCTAAAACATTTTTTGTATAGTACCAACATTATATAAAATGTCTTATAGCATCGAAATTCGTACATAAACTGCACGATTCTGAAACTAAAGCAACATAGGTCATCAAACAATTGCTGGGAGTTTTTTTGTACTCGTACCATAGAAAACAAGAATAACAAATAGTCACAAGAAACACTACGCAACATAAAATTAACTAATCATTACTCAAAAAAACGTATTGATAATGAAAATAAAATGTGCAGTTCGAAACATTCGTAAAAGAAAATCCAAAACATGCAGAAACTGTTGTTTCATTTGAAGTGTGAATTTGGAAAGTTCGCCTATGTTCGGCGTTTCTGCCCCAGATACAATTGTCTTGGCGATTCTAAACTTATTTGCTACTGACTCCACAATGTATTGTTCTTCGACCCTAGTTTAACGCCATTCGTATTTTTCTCTTCCATCCAAGTTACAAACTTATTTTTTACATAATTTTCAGCAGATTTTCTAGGTATTAGCGACAATTCTGCTTTAATGATTGCCTCTGGCACATCCATTTCGCAACGAACAATAAACTCCCCGACTGCCCCTATTACAGTCGGCCTTGACCAACATTATGTACGTAACATACCATTCTACTCCCACGTTCAGTAACAATTTGACCCTTGTAATAATTTTATAATGATGTTATACACAAAAATAGCGTCTGCAAATCGTTTATGATGGTCTTTTGCGCTCAATGCGCTAATAGCGGCATTCACTCCTTCGTTGTTTCTTGTAGCAATTCTTATTCGTGAAAAAAATAACGTTATGAACTAATGGCATAATATACTATTTTCACGGTAACAATATAGTTGTTTTGGTAACAGTTTCTTTAATGGATATTAAAAAACGACGAACTTCATGTCTGGCTAGCATGTCAATGCGCAGAAGTGTGCAAGCCTTTCATTTCAAAAATTTCTTATTCTATTCGGTTCTTTTACTATTTGAAATCATTATATTCATATTTTTGGGGAAAATGTGATTCTATTCTCCTTTTTGAATGGTCACAATAAATAAACTGTGTAAAGAATCTTTCTCACATCGAAATCGACTTACACATACATTGATTGGAGAGAAAGATCATTTGCAGTAACTGATCGATTTACTTTATGGCAGCAGTGAAGAGTTAAAAAAAGTAAGTAGTGACAGTTTCATTCAGTCGTGTAGAATTCGAAAGCGTTCCTCCGACTTCTAAGAATCAGTGGCTGCTGTTAACGACGTTCGAGAGAGTCACGGCGGAGCGAAAAGAGATGAGGAGAGAAGAAGCGAAAGGAGTGGCGTTGGGACGGAGAGGTGTTCGCGAAGCCGACTTCGGTTCTCCTTCTTCGATTATTTCACCCGCCATTACCCTTCAGTGACGGTCACGACCCGTACAAATTTTATTTAAGTGCGAGTCTTCACTAGCAGACGAGATTGAGAAAGCTTCTTACACGGCATTCGAAAAGTTGGCGGCCTTGTGTATATACGTACACTTTGTCGAGCGGGATAGCCTGAATTTGGACCGGGTGAACTTCACTGCCCGATTTACAAAAAATCTATTTCTTCTCGTTTGACACAAGTTCTTTCGAATGTTTTCTATTTTTCATGCTGATATTTTTGGATTTGGGACATTCCTTGACCAAATTGAGATTAATTTACTGTAGCTTATTTTTCTAAACATGTTCTCTGAATTAAAATATAATGCACGTATTTTTCATTTGGCAATGAAAAAACGAAGTGATCTTTTTTCTGAAATGGCAGTTACTCACCACCTTCCACCTAAGTTAATACCCAAAGGATGTTAGAAGTACCAAAAGAACAGTTGTAGACGGAATTCTGAGGAAAAAAATATATTTACAATCGTATATTAAATGAAGACTATTTTTTTACTTGATCCATTTGAAAAAAGTCTTTAATTGTTATTATTGTTATTTTTTATAATTATTCTAAGTATCAGTGTTTTTATTAGTTGTAGTATTATCACGAAGAAAATTATCGCTTACTATTATCCAGTTTGCAATTTTTATAAAAAGTATTTTGAGAAGTGAAAAATTATCCTTTTAACAACGACGATTTTGATCATGATCTTTAAGTATTTTTTCTTAAGAAAGCTCCTTGAACGTGAAATGTGAGTTGAATTGGAAGATTTAAAATGACTGCAAAAAGGAAGAATAAATTCTGAGAAAATAACAGCGCAGAAAGAAAGAAGTGGAAAGGGTTTCTAAAAATATTGAAATCAAGAGAGAAGAAATAGATTAGACATTGAAATATGTATAGAAACAACTGTTAGATGAAAATACATTTTTGAGTAAATAAATTGTTTTTAGGATATGAGCCAATTTTTCGAATTTTTCAATTTAGTAAAACTGTGGAAACGTGGCTTCATTGATTGACTTCGAATTTGTATGTGTAATGCCGGAGACCAAGTACTCTACACTGTTTTATGTAGCTTAATTCTTTTTATATTTCCAAAATCCGACCATTTGTACGTAATAATTTTGGAGGTGATCTTTTATATTGTAATAATTATGTAACAATTAAAGAGTAAAATATAACTTGTAGACTTTGTTGTGCAATCGTCATACTACAATTCCTTGTACTATGCTTTATGTATTAATAGTTGTCGTCGTAATTTGTAGTGCCAAATCAGTACTACTATGTAATTTACATAGGCGGTTACACACAAACCAAGACTGCAATATTATTACTAACATGAATTGATTATATTCTCAAAAAATTATCCTCACGATTGCTGATTTTTGTTTGGTCGCCAATTGGTGAACTCGTGATTACGCAAACGTGCAACCCACCTGGCACAGTTATATTTATCGGGGGTAGGTGCACGTGACTTTTATAGGAGGATTAGCATTTTTATGCTGAGTCCTTCTTTACACCTAAGGTTGTTAGCCCTGGGGGATGAGGTGAAATGATAATCGTGATGAAGGACGAAATAGACAATCACAAACCCAGAGCCACACACAAACATAACAACTCCAGTGGCGGAACTCAAACCCGTGATTGTTAGGTACAAGACTGCCAGGGCACTACTGGCACCAGGGCCTTAACGATCTCCGCAACCAGAATTGGCATTTTCATTGTCTACGAAAATTATTTGTCGAAATTTTGATGATCTAATTTATTCACATGTTTGCAAATAAATTTACTTGTTTTTTATTAGTACAAATAGTATCTTATTGACTTCATTTCCGTCTGTAATATGTTTACAATTTTATATATAGTTTTATTCAGTTGAAGCAGCGAGATAATATCTCACAACGGGATGTAATTCCTGACTCACTTTTTTCGTCAATGATGAGGTACAATCTCATCAATGATGCATATCACAAATCAGAAATATGCCATCATATCTAAGTAATTTAGGTCTCTAATCTCTATAAATTTTCAAGGGAATTTTATTTTACCTTAAAAATGCCTACTCGTTCATCCGAAATGAAATTTCTGCTTCTTAGTTTTCATTGAATAAATATGTAACATAATCCCAATTTTTTTCAGATTAATTAAAAATGAATTGAGAAACTCAAACCAGTACTGCTCTTTAAGAATAGAGATGAGCACAAATAGTAACTAATTGCCTTTCGCCAGAAAGTTTGACTCTAAATACAAAGCAAAAAGGCTTTATACAGAACTACGCTCTCCCGCAGATGGAGCGAAACCGTTGCTGTTTAACGGCGAGGGCTGTGTGCGTGAAGAGCAACAGTTGGAGAGCCCGGGACGAGACTGCTGAGGAGTTGGCGACGAAGGACAAAATTGCGGGGCACCGAGTGCTCCTTCTGTCTGCGGTGCGCAGCGGCGCGGTGGGGCGTGGGCTGCCTCGCCGGCCGAGGAAGAAGGGCCTATAGCGTGCATGCATGCTATTCGCTTATGCCCCTTCGCTTATGTGCCTCGCCTCGGAGCGCTTTCCACCCTCCATAAAGCTACGCGTTGTACAGCTGCGCATTGCAGCGATCGCCTCGGGGCGAATTGGAGCGTTGCCTCCCCCGCATGTGCCCTTCGGGAGCCACTTGCGATGAGTCCTTTACTTTCCGGCTCGTTCTGCACTCGGTCGTAGAGTTCATTTCTTGCCCGTGATGCTTCTCACATGCAACTTGCAGGTTGAAGCCTATGCTGGCTGCCGTCGTAATCGATAAACAACCCTCGCACATTTTAAACATCGGATGGGAAAATATTAAGAAATACTTATTTTTTCAAAGTTTAGGCGTGATTGCCCGTTCTGTCTTCACTCTGTTCAACACAACGGCTCTGATTTCCTTTCATATATACAGATTTTATCAAATTTCTGAACTGATCTTGTTTCGTGCAGCCCTAAACGCATTTATATAACGCGAGTAATATCATTTTCTCAGTTTAATTTATAATACTTAATATTAATATAATGAAATGAAATTGATTATCATAATGGGATATAGTACGTATTTTTTAAAATTATCATGCATGATCTTAATCACTACACATGTGTGTTTAGTACATGTCATATATGTCCTGGATTTTTGGTATTAAGAATGAGCACAGTTTGCCGTGGTGAGCTACCTGCATTTTATTTAAACAAATTACAATAAATAATGTCAAGTGATATAGATACAAAACCTGAAATAATGTAGGAAGAACAGAATAAAATAATCCAAAGTAATTTCTTATATATGAAAATATTTGAACCAAATCCAGCTCTACCAAAGATTTTTTACGACGTCGGCGTATCAGATGTCGATAATAGAAATGAAATACTGCAAAAATATGCTTGAAAGTTTAAGTAGTTCATTAAGTATTGTGACGTACCTGGTAAGCGGTACTTTCACGACAATAAAATTATGCAAGGGACAGGTACATTTTCGTGAATGGGTCTCTAGGAATTTGGCGCAACATGGGAATAGAATTACTCTTTTATACATCTAAACGTTTTAATAACCAAAGAATACACCTCACAAATATTTACAAACAGTAATGCTTAGGCCTTGGAAACAAGCGCGCTGATCAACACTACCTCGATATTTTAAAACACATCTGCTTCCTCCGCAGGCGTCCGGGCCGTCGTTGCAACGGCGGCGGTGGTTTCGGCAAGCTTCCGTTCGCCCCGCAGCCCGTCGGGGATTCGCCCTCCCTCGGCGACCAGCTCCTCCGGCCCAACGTAACGGCTGATGATTTCGCCGGGGTCCGCCCCAGCCGGTGTGAATAATGTCTCACAAATACGGGAACGAACGACACGAGATTAATGTTCGTCGGTTATTCTAATCCTTTCAGTGACCTCTCTCGGCTTCGCACAAATGTCTGTTCGGCACTGTCCACTGTTGTGGTGTTCCAAGGCGGGATCACGACACTAGCCCACCGGCCACGCGATTTACTATCTTATTAGTCTTTCTCAATTATAGTACGTAATTTTACTTCCGCTAATCATCTAACTATCAATCCGTGGCGAACTTGATTCTACACTCGGCGGCCTCACTTATTCCAAACTGCATTTAATAACTACAGGAAATCTCTTGGGCGCATCACAGCCCCGTCCGTACTTCACTGAATGCCTCTCCGCACACTACTAACCGTCGCTCGCCTCGCCGATTCCCCCGATTTGACCGTTGGTGGCGGCGGCGGCGTTACTGCGCTGATCAACTCAAATGTTTTGTTTTAATTTAGAATTCATGATTATTTTAATAGTTCTTATTATAGGAACGTTCTTTGTTTCAGTATATATGATAATTTGATTTGTATTTTTGCTTAGAGTTTTGTACAGCACATTATAATTATGTGATTGTGTTGTGTAGGCACTCCAGGCGGTTTTCTTTAGTCTTTCTGATCGTGATAACTTGTTCTTCAAACGAAGAACAAATATTTATTCACATTCATATTCATGTAATCACTTTTAAAAAATTCTCATTTATATTTACGTTATCTCTACTGATAAAGATTTTATACGTCATTTTGACTTTCTTGCCTTACGAATACTTCTTAAGAAGAAAGTTAGGCAATCGTGCACCGAAAAACGGCGAGTTTTTTTTTTGTCAACTCCGATTAAAGTATACATAATTTTTTAAGTAGAATATTTTTCTTTTAAAACTTACTCAGTCATTATTAATATAACGTGAATATTGCCTAATGTCGCATTTAGGGTAATGCTAGCGGATTGTATGTTAAGATTGAATTGAATGCGAAGTTAGAACCATATGATAACTCAATGGGGTAATTGAATTCGTTCACCGGTTGATTAATTGATTGATTAGTTTGGTTAGCGGTTCCTCCGTACATTATACATACACATTTGGATATGCAAATGACATTTATTCACCTTAGAATGCAGCAGCTCCAGGTGAACACTCATGCATATTACGTAACTCTGAGTTGAAGCGTCGGCTCTAAAGGCTACGCAGGCATTAAGTTAACGCATGCCTAAGGTAGGCAAATTGCTTGAAGATATGTCAACACGCCAGTTTGCAAGTATAAGGAATATTTGTGGTCGCGGCAGTTTCTCTGAAGAAATGCAATTGGCACGAGTTCCAATATCAACAGTGAAGTAGTATAGTTATAACTACATAAAACAATAGTGAAATTCATCTCAATTTAACGTGTTGCAATTACCGCACAGTTTAAAATACACATCCGTGCAATAAGCACATTGGTCGAAAGTAGAATTGCCTAATAATATGACTTACATTGCCTGAAGGCAAATAAACTCCACGTGTTTCCAAACGCATCTGGTTATCATGGAGAACGAATTTATTCTAACTTTTTTCTGGACCTCGCTGCTGTGAGCTTCAAATTGAATCATAAAGAGTGGGGTGGTGCTTTGACCAAGAGAACTGAGAGGTTTGAGTTATTTCTGTACGGCACTAGAAAGAGTTCGTAAGCGGCGCCACACCACGTGGGCGACGGGGATTCCCTGTGAGAGGCGCGCGGCCCACGCTCGCAGCGACCGCTTTGAGGGCACGCCCACGCGGGTCAGTGCACGCGCCCTCTGCACCCTGTTCCGGACGCCGACAACGCTCTGTTCACCCTGTGAGATAAGAACCTAGCTAATGATTAAAAATAAAATACACATGCAAGGCATGAAATTAGTTTTCGATGCACCCTCGTAGGAAACGCAGACATGCATATAATGAAAGTATGACATTCTTGGTTTTTGCCTGAGATTGGACAAAGATTTTACTGTGCATTAATTCCTTGTGTTGACTTTCCTCTTTCAGGATAGTGTACTTGCCACAAACTACGTAATATAATTCTGTCTCTATAAACGACATGTAAATAGTCGCATTGTAGTAACTGAGTCGCATTATAGTTAACGATTTAACGAAGCCTCCTATTATTCCATCACATTATTTCAAAAAAATATATACTGATGTCAATAAAATACATATTCGCTTGCCCCTAGACGTATGTTAACTGTGTGTTAATTAAACTCGCCTATTTAATTTTAATATTTTTGTTGTGGATGTTAATATTGTTTCTTTTGAATTTATTAACTTTCTAAGTAGCAAAGTCTAAAACGTTCTTCAATAAAATTTCGATGTACTTGAACTTAATGATAACACAAACATTTTATTTCTTTAATATAAATACTTCTGACGTAGTAACTACTTCTAACGTAGTAACAAGTAGCATTATATACTTCTCACTGAAACAGTTCCCGATCTTCTAAAATTCCTTGTCGACAATATTGCTTCACGCCTGCTTTTGCGACAGGGTAAACCAAAATCGTGTGTCAATACACTAGCCCCTCTTTCCCATCTCCGCTTTGACATCTCCGCATGGCAGATCAGTGCTGGCTCATTGGAGTTGTCAAGGTAGACACTGGATTTTTTTATGAGGGTAGGTGGAAATATTCAAAAGACACTGAGTAATACCCAGCCCGTACTACCTAGGATGTGAGATTTTTACTCACTAAAACCGAACCTCTTTTCTCATCCATCCTCTCATCGAAACCGCCTACATGCATTACACCGCAGAGAGAGACAGACCACAGGATTAATATGTACTAGTATAATACATTTCATAATAATTTGAAAATAATGAACGACTCTTACAATTTTATTAGAGATTAAGAATTACTCATCTGAAAATATTTAAGAAAAAATTCATTATCGTGACTCGAGCGATATTTCCATTTTAAGCGTTTTGTTTGCCTGTGGGCCGTGCGATCTGTTTCGTCTCTTCCTGCAGATGTCCACCGCCGCTTGCATCTTTCAGGATAGACACGCCCGGCCCTACCTCGTTTCGCGCCGTATTCGGAGAGAAGGCCCAATAATAAGCGTAGATCAGTAACATGCTGAGTCTCATGCGCGTTGGACGTAGACCAGGGAATTTTCTGGCTGCCCGCACGGAAAACTCCGATCTCCATTGACATGCATGCCATGTAGCGCGTGTGTTTTCTGTTTTGTTGAGAAATTGACAAGCGGGGAAATCGATTGTTATTTAAGAAATATTCATTTTTTATTTCGACTTAGTATGCTGAGGGTTATTAGCGTTACTTGCTTTGTTATATTTAAATCTGGTTTTACATTAATATTGTGATAGATACAGTGAATGAACTACTAAGTACACCATTTGGTCTTCTTAAAGATCTAGAAAAGAGATAATAATTGAACAATAGTTGACATATTTCTATGTTGATTTAGATTGTACATTATGCTGGATAGAAAAAATGTAAATGTATTCAATCCTTCCTGGTATTATTCACAGAAATGGCTTACAGGTAGTGAAGGTAAAGCTAAGATTAATTGTTGGTCATGTTTTTCATTGCCAATTAAGATTTGGAATAGAGGTGGATATTTCTAAATGAGACTTTTATCAAGAACTACACAAAAACATGAAATGTCAAAAGGTCGTATACGATTCAATTAATCTTAGCCGCCTGAAAAAAAAGATTCCGATTTCTGAATTATTGTCAGAGCATTACAAAATCGCAACACTTTTTTAAAATCTGAATATCAATGAGATTTGCGCGTGCTTTTTTTGAAATAGTTCTTCGGAATGAAATTATATCAGTGAGACAATTGTTATAAATAGATTGAATAATGAATAAATCAAATTGAATAAATCGAATACGATGGCCCCATACTCCATTCTCGAAATCCGTTCTGGTTGAGTAATTTGTTTTGCCTACACTGAACATTCCAATGCGGTAGAGACGTTTTTCTAAAAGTGTTTGTTCCCTGGCAAAATCTCATCTCGGTCCCATCTTTCCGTGTTAAGAATTATCTTCAAATTCCTGTCATATATCTCCTTCCAAACAAAACGATTTCTTGCTATTGTTAAATCCGTTGCTTCCGCCCACTTCGCTGCCGATTATAAATACACACAATTCGATCACAAAATACATTATATTGTTTATTTTGTCACGAGAGTGTTAGATTATGCTCTATACACTACCTCCATTCCCACTAATAAACATGAGTTTACCTTTCGTATCTTTCTTACGATTGCCATTTAAAATTTTAAGGTGTGCATGAGGTTTTGCTTAATTCTACCAGTTTTTGACCATTTATATTGAAGACAGAATTTTTGCTTTTTCTACAATTTGCTTCCGCTCCTTGTCAAACGAAGTTTGAAAATATTTCCTGTTCATTGCCAATTGTGTCATCTAACGCTAGTAAATCAGTATTACGATATCTCTGCTTCAACGTGTCTAACAAATCATTGATTAATTTGAAGGCTTTGGGAAAGTAATAACACAAACCCTGTGGGTGACTGTATGTAAAGGCAATAGAAACGTCCATATTTTGAATTTCTATTCTAAAACAAAGGCAATTACTTAATTAGGTAAAATAAAAACTTATTTTACTTTTGAATACAAGTTTAAAACCAGGAACATTTGCATTTTCTATCTTTCACCACGTTTTAATAGACCAAACGTATCAAAACTTACTTGAGTAACACTGCAAGTCATTATATTCAATCTTAGTCCTTAGACCTTTGATGTTTCATCACATTTTTAAAACCTATTTTTACCTATTCTGCGACCTGCTGGTTTCCGAATTTCCGCGAAAATCCTGCTGCTGCATGTTGTTTGCCGCAGCCGCCATCAAACCGCTAGGAATTGGACAAATGCCGTGAGCATCGTCGGAAGCTCGTGGGAGACCGCCGACGCGGACGCAACCGTCTCCTGCGCGGGGCAGCGGTGTCCGCAGTCGCAATGCCATAGAGCGGGGCGGTCGCGGTCTCGGCTGCAGCCGCAGGTGTGTGCTGGAGAGGTCGTACACAGGCGTCCGGTTGCAGGGAGGGGATGTGTGCCCTCCTGAGGTTCTGCCCCTTGCAATGTTTGCGGTCTTCACCGCCCTCCCCCTCGCACTGCCCGCCCCCTAGCACCGCCCCATCGCATCACACCCTTACACGGTCCCCTCGCACCGCCCCCTCGCACCGCCCCCTCGCACTGCCCCCTCGCATCGCCCCCTCGCACTGCCCCCTCGCATCGCCCCCTGGCACCGCCCCCTCGCACCGCCCCCTCGCACCGCCCCCGCGCACTGCTCGTCTCGAATCGAATCGAATGCTGCCATCACACCAGCATTCATCCAGATTCATAAGCGTTTGTCGCACCGTCCAACTCAAGTCTTCACAGAAGCACATACTGCAATTCCGAATGAGATACTCCCGGGCTGCACGGATCAGCACCTTCCCCTTTCTGAATGAAGGCAGCTTGGTGACAGTAACGCGCGGCTGTCCTTCGCGGTCCTGTGCACGCGCCCAATGCCGTGCAGCTGCAGGCTGACATCCAGATGCTCGGCTAAATCTAGAATGCACTTTTCCAGTTCCACCTATGACTTATGCTGCTGCTCAGAGAGGACAGAAACAATAGTATTGTTACGCCGCGACTGGATCTCAAGGTTGATTACCTCGTGTGCCAACCGCTCTTAAGCGGTCTTCAGTACTTGGGCAGCATTCTTTGACGATGCCACTCTGTTCTGTAATACTTCGATTTCGTCAATCTTCTCTTTCTGGTTATTATTTATGCTTTCAAGGATAAAGCTTTAGCGGAGGGTCCTGGATTCAGCTCCACAAAGATTCAGAACGTCTCGGAAGTATCCTATTTTACTAAAATTTCATTTAAGTACGTCAATTGGCAAACAGCGTTACAACAAAATTGTGATTTTTGGAGAGACCGCGATTACGTTACACTTTACTTCACGAGGCAACTACGATTCATATGGCAATATGTAAGCAAAGTTCAGGGGCAATAGACATCCTGCAATACCGGCGTGTACAAAGTGTGGTGTGTTGCCAACAGCTTGCTAATGCATATTTCCTGAAGGATTTCATGCTTGCTAGAGTCGAAAAGTAGAAGAAACATCCCTTTCGATGAAGTGTTGGTCTGTATCAGAACCTTCCTCGTGTTTATTATAGTTTGACGCAGTGAAATGAGGCTTATTTTTCATATATTACTTTGTATTTGTCGTAGGACAATGTAATATTTAAAGCTATGTTGGATTCAACTGCTTTCACAAACATTTTATCTCCTTGTATTTGGAGAGTATGATGATAAACAAAGTATATATTATTCTAAAGATCACTTGGACACTCTTATCCGATTAAAATTGTGTTGTCCACATTATGTGGAAAGAAGGGAAAAGCTTAGCTAGAGTGAAAATGGCCTTGGGGGGTTTCATGCTATGGTGGGGTGGTAAATCCGTCCAAAAAATAAAGATTATTATTACGATTTTGCCTATAATTACTGCCTTTGACGTGTATAACAAAAAAGTTATTTTCTCTTTTTCAACGTTTTATTTTTTCGTTTTGTAAACAATATTATTTATGAATCGGCTTAATTCTACTGTATTTTAAATATTTCAGAGATTCTCAGTGAATTTTGTTAATTTTTTTCAAGATATCTTAGCCTCTAAAACTTCCCTTAGAAACCTGTCTTCTTGGTTGTCCAGGTGACATGAAGTGAAGCAGGGAAGCTTAAGTTTACATTACAAAGCTTGAAGTACGTTAAAAATCTATAGGTGTTGAAGTATGATACTACACAAGATTAGGACAAATGTAAAAATTTCAGCTAGAAAGGAAGCAATGCTAATTTCGAATAGATTTCCACAAACCGCGCATTTGATTTAGTTATTTGAACCCAAAAGGTAAAAAAACTGAAAAATTTCCCACTGCTTGTTATTTTTAACCTACTAGCTAAAATACTGGGCGTTGGCCGGTATTTATCATAATAATTTAATAGACAGTAAGAGGAATTTCCCTCACTGCAACGGCGTATACCTCTGTCTATACTCTTGCATCTCCACTCCACCCTGCCCCGCCCTCTCTGCCTTGCTCCCATCTGAAACTACCCAGTTTTTCTCGCTTACATTCTCGTACGTTGACATTTTTTATTATGGTTCCCGCCCCTCAACTACCCCCCATTTTATAATTCAAAATAATAAAAAAATCTAAACTAAAAAATGAAATGTACTCATGTGCATTCTTTTGTGCATTTGTATGTATTATACCAAAACTTTTAATCAATTGTCACAATGTAAAACTTACTTTTTTCATATTTTTCAGATGCACTTATAAAGAAAAGTTTGAAATTGATCTCCGAGGCCACGCCAAAGAAATTTATGTTTAAATATAATTAAAATGTTGTCAATTGATTTCAAGTATGCGTTTTAGGGTCCGTGATGTGTAAGCTACTGACGGAATAGTGCCATGCCACGTAGGCAATTATAATATATCCACAAACTCGAGATCACAGTGTATCGCTGATCAACATTTTTTCTTTTATCTAAAATTTATTACATTTTTGGATTTATTTTCACCAATTTTGGAAAACAGCATGAACACTCATTCAGATCCTTCAAATACCCATTTCCGATTACTGTTTTACTTTAGTAATACTTCTTGCCGAACTTACGCTCACCAATTTAAATACTCATTCTTTAACAACAGAGGTTTACTTTCACTCTCCACTAAAATGAAACACTTCCCTACAAAAGGTCATCCATGTGTCACAAAAAGTCATCCACAGCTTCCACATAATTCGTAAATTGTTCATAATATGTTACACTTATGTTCGTTCAATGTGAAAATACGTAAATGCGTATTATGCTTAGTTTACTATAGCTAAACCAATGATTATTTCACTCAGAACACGTGAGCATACAAACCGTTTATGATAATATGACGCACATCCATCAGCAAAATGACTTTTTTCTATTAAATTAATATCTCTTGTACACCTCAAACAATCACACTGAGATGCAACTAAATTCAATATCCAAATTAATTTTATTAATATAGTGAAGAAAAGATGACAGAATATTTCTGAAATAACATTTTGGATAAGACAACTAAATGTAGAATAAACAAACAACCCTCTCCTATCCTACAGATTCGCAATTCTGCACATTAATGAACTCAATCGTAAATCGTAGAAATCATTCTCTGGTTGGCGTACAGCTAAACTATTTCACATTGATGCACTCTTGAACCTGTGATGTAATGCTAGGCAACAAAAGAAATTATTTTGTAATTATATTAGATTTATGGTTGTAAACGACAGTCTATTGAGCCTTGGAAGGAAGCTACCTCAAAAGTTTAATCAATATTGGTTCAGTAAATTCAAAGATTTCTGGCTATCAAGGTATCTTGGGAAGAAAACAAATTAATACAGTAATTTTAGGAAAAGTGAAGGAAAAGAGATTCCTCCTAAAAACTATTTGGAAAGGAACATTGTGGACATATTTTCAGACATAACAATTGAAGTAGTATTTTTTAATAAAAATATTTGGAAGAAGAAGAAGAAGGGGAAGACCTAGAAAGAAAATCTTAGAAGAAATTCAAAAAAGAACTAAAATTCACTCTTTTTACTGAGTGTAAATATTAATATTGATAAACGTTTCATATTGTCTTATTATAATGTTCATAACGTAATACGAAGAATTTCCTACTTCGCTGCCGTATTGAATTTGTGATTTAATATAACTTCTAGCATTAAAATCATGCAAAGCACATTTGCAAACTGATACAATATAAGAAGTTACATTTTTTGCATAGAATAGTGCATTAGTCAAGTGATAGTGAATGTATCACACCTGCAAATTACATTATCTTTGGAAAGAGCATGAAATGATGAATGTAATGAAGTAATGATGGAATATAAGAACTAGAAACGCCGTAAAATGTATGTAACACATACAAGGCACCGTTTTTTAATTCGGCGAGAAATACATTAATACGTCATCTTTCGTAGAATTAATTTAATCTAAATTTGAAACTCCTCACTGAATATTTTTCATTAAAAACAGCCGGATGAGAGAGGTAGAGTGTAGTAGGAATCTAGAAGTTTTATCCGAGAACAGATTATAGTCGTAAGTTTAGTAACAATTTCGATTTCCTGGAAGTTTGAATTAAGAGTAAAGACGGAAGACAGCCGTGGCCTCCTGTGCACCACCACTGCAAACAAGGGAAATTTCTATTCATTTTAGTTTAATTTACGACAGTTAAAGTTAGTCAAGAGGCCCGTCTCTTCTTTCCAAATTTCTGAAAGCTACCATGTCTCTCGTGTGTTTCTATAGTGTCATAGACTGTGGTATCTGTAAGTGTATAATTACATTTTATGTACTTTGGTTATTTGAAATTCAAATTTTACGTTTAGCTATTACACCGGTATGCGTCATTTTATATTTCTGTAAAATTTTTATTTTGTTATGCGTTTTTCACGATGGTTTCAAATCTGCAATCGGTATTTCTGCATCAGCTCCAGTATTTTTCTGAAAATCAATATATAGTTTTGTCATTAGTGGTCTTTATGAATGTTGATGTTGCGCTATGTTTCTCTATTTTTAGGCAGATTGTTATAATTACTAAGTAAGCAGATTGTTATAATTACTGAGTAAGAGAATAGTACATGTTAAATATAACTACATATTATTAGTATATGAATAGAAAAAAGTAAAAATGACCCAAATATGTTTTGCTATGTATTTAGTAAAGTGTGGTTGCCAACGCAAAGATGAAACATTACTAGTGTAGGATTTGTAAAGGCGAGCTATTACGCTTATTCTGATGTAAAATTGAGAGTTCAGCACAAGACCTTTGCTCAACAGGTGTCCAACCTGTGTTAAGTAGGCTTAGACGATGGAACAAGAGAATCATAGGCAATTATCCTTCGGTATACCTATGGTGTGGAGGGAAGAAAACGATCACATAACACATTGCTACCTTTCACATGACGAAATTACTATGCTTTATATTTCAGAAGTAGAGGTGTACGGTTTTTCTAGGAGAACAATATGATGTTTGACTTTAATTGGTGTTTGAATAGAGATGAACCTGGAGTCAACATAAAATAAAGGCGCTTAAGTGATTTTTAAAAAAAATAAATTGTCTTATGTAAACTCTTTTCAAAAAATAAAAGAAGGAAAGGTGAAATAGCTGCATTTATTTGAACCATATACATTTATTACTCACGAGGGACGTACACAATGGAAAGTAAGAGAATACAAATTTCCCACAATATTTGTGATTTTAATTATGATTTTCTATTAAAAAAGGTTGGGCTGAAACTAGAGCTTAATTCAAATAATAGTTACTTTCATATAACCTGGTGTTGTTACGTCTGTTATCACGCTATCGACCGTCTATAAAAGAAAATATTCTAATGGCAAAAACAGCATGCGAAGTGGTCTCAGGATCCTTTGCACAAAAACTAAAAGTGATATTATTAACTACTATTAAAAACTAAAACTAATATTATTTTCGAGTTCAGCATGGTCAATTTCTTTAAAAACTGTTGAACAATTTTTACATCAAAATTGTTTTTAAATTCGTAGGTCAGTGTTATCACGCACATCACGCAACATCAGACATCTTTCGGGTGTTATATTTTCGTTTAAATTTGAATATTCAATAAATGGTAATGTTGCATGATATTCTTATGGTAACATCTTATTACAGTACTCCATTTGCAATTAAATTTGGCCTAACAATCTCGTTTGATAATTATCCACCTCCGTATTGTAATAAGATATCTTAGGAAATGCACTTTGTAAATAACTTCACACGCGTTGGGAAAAAGATCCCTCTACCTCATGTTGTCTATGACTCTATCTACTCTGTAATGTTGACAAGTTTGTCGCCTTTTCTCTCCAACCATTTAATTTGTTCTTCATTTTACCTCTGAATGACTTCCTGAATTATTTCCTCTCTTCAAATAAGTCTTCATGAATCTCCCTCTTTTCAAACTCTTTTATTTTTTCTATCCCAAATTCAACACTACTGATCTACCTTTTTTCTTCAAAGCATTTTTTTCGCAAATGCACTTGTATTTCAGTTTTGACACTAAAAGTCTATTAATTTATATTTACACGAGCGGTACCCGGCGTACATTGTTCTGTCCCTTATCTCATTCTTTCTCCTTCCCTTTCCCTTTCTCTCTCCATCTGTCTGTCTCTTTCCCTCTCTATCTCTCCCTTTCTTCTCTCCCTCTCACATTAACATTTAGTTTCAAATGCTGCACATATCCGAGGAGGTGGAGTAATATCAAGAAGCGCAGTACCGACAACAATGTAATAGAATGTTCAAGAAGATTGTATCCTGATTAGGTTGGGAGAAACGTTTTTTTGAGGCATTGGGACTCAATTTTTTAGTTTTTAATATCACAGAAAGCCTTTTTTTAGTTATTTAACGTATAGATTTAATACTGCTGAGTGTTGCGAGTTGCATTTGACTTGTCTATATACTTTCGTTCTACAGCACCATCTACGTGAAGTCACATCAAGATTGACAACACAAGCCTTCTAAACTCCAAATTTTTTAATTTTTTACTATACGAATTATCTTTTTATTTGTGTTTTGGTAACTTTACAGACTGTCGTTTGTGTATGCGATGATTGAAACAGAAGGGCAATTTTTATAACTCGCGGGTTTTGGGACGCCTGGAAGCAGTACTCTTCATAAATCTTACTTCTACTTTAGACTAGCTCATATCTCTTCAGATAGTTTCATTGTTTTCGTTTTACAGACAGTTGCGCCAGGTTACGCGAAATTACTCTGCGCAGCGCATCACTTGCAGGCGGCGCCGCGCGCGGCGCGTTCACTCGCTTTATTTACGACCGACCGCGATTTCATTACGATGTGGCTTCGCCGCAGTCGAAGCAATATTCCGGAGGATTCTGTCGTCATCTCCGCAGGCTTCCTCGCTGTCATTCCTGCTGACGGGGATTCCTGTCGTCACTGCCACTGGCATTCTCGTCAGCCCTTTCGACACCCCCACCGACGTTTATCGAACAACATCCCCGCCAGCATCTCCGACAGCGCCTATGCTGGCAACTCCACAGGCATCTCTGCCAGCATTTCCGCTTGCATCTTCGCCAACATCTCCGCCGGCATCACTGACTATATCCCCACCGTCATTCTCGCTGGTATCCCTTCTGGAGTCCCCTCCAGCATCTTCGGCAGCATCCTCACCGGCATCCCTTCCTGTGCCTCCTCCGGCACTCCCCGCCGCATCCTCACCTTCATCCTTACCGACATCCCTCTCCCCCATTATTCCCGGCAGCATTCTGCCAGCGTTCCCAACAGCACTCCCCGACAGCGTTCGCTCTGCGGTGACTCCGATCCATCACGTGCAGTTTGAGTCCCCTCCTCCCGCCCCTACGACGACGGGGATACCGTTTCCCCTTGCCTTCAAATCACCTTGGTGTCAATACTCCGCCTCCGCTCGTGTCGCGGTCTTTCGTTACTGCGCCGGGGACGAGGGCGATAACCTCGGCCACCCTCATGAGAAAGCGGTGCAACATTGTGAGCAGTATGGAAGGGGGAGGTGGCTGGGACGCCATTTCAGCGATAATGTGGTAATGATAGCTTTTCAGGAGGACAGCACGGTGGAAGCCCTACGAAGAGTTTGCGGTAGCGATGAGGGCGGCGTGTTTCGGTCGGGGAAGAAATGTGTATTATAGGAAAAAAAGAGAACAGGCGCTGGGTAATTTGCTGTGGGCGTTCACAACCGAGGTGGATAGTATCACAGCTTGTTTGAACCGTAACTTTCCTTTCTTTAATTAATTTTGTGGAGAACCCCAGTAATTTCAATTTCGTCTTGTCATGATTCCCTTGTTGTGAAACACTGCAGATAAGTGCGAAACAAGACAGAATGCACACCACCTACTCAATTAGTATTTCACGTGCAATTGAGAACAACTTTATTTTGACAAATATAGTACCGTGGGTCGTGTCTCTTAATGAAAAGTAAATATTGTTCACTATTAGTTATTCGTTTACGCTATACAACGCTTTAAAATGCTCATGCATTATTTTTTAATTTTTAGATCACTGAATATCATTCACTCTAGTAACTCGAAATGAAAATCAACCCTGATTTAAAAAAATCGATCTTGTCTAGCTCCTTTCTCTCCCTATACCATAAATCTCAGGTACATAGCTAGATAACTCATTTTTGTATTCAAAGTAACGATTGAGTTTTTGATTTAGACCCTTCAAAAGTAAAGTACAGATACGAACATCAGTATAAATTATTTTATTTCAAAGATCTACACAGTGATAATATAATTTAGAATAAAATGTTATGTTTCTTTCAATAACCTCTTCTTCGTGCTTATAAATGGTGCAATAATATCAGTGATAAAATAAAACGTATATATTGAGATAGATTTAGGAGAAAGTTTGGAAACTAAGAGTATAAATTTATGCATTGTAGGAATATTTACGACTTTTGTTTTGATAAATTTCATAATCATCCGGATCTTGGAAAGTGACCAGGGTAGTATGTATGATAGTGTGAGTGTGAGACCCCATCCATAATGGATGTTTGGTTGTTTTAGCAACGTGCAGCTCTTCCAACTACCATGATCAATTTTTCAATATTTTCACTCCCGTTATATAAGTAGTTACTGTCCCCATAATCGGCTATTAGAGTTGAGATGGATCTGAGGAACATCTCGCCACTCACATTATTACAAAAATGCGGATATAAGCACAAGGGCTATCTCCGAAACCGAGGAGGGAAGGCTCTTGTCCCGGAAAAGTAATGCACTCTACAGAAAGAAGCGCGAGGGAAGGAAAAGTGTGGGGAACATGAGATGGGGGAGAATGAATAATACGAGGGGTCGTCGAAAGAGTCGTATTATAAGCCATAAAAGCTCCTTCCCCACAAAAAGCAAATACTAAAACGTTCGGGGTGGAAGCAGAGGTATTGTGGTAATTTATGATGGTTAAGAACCCATGAGATATCAAACACAAATTGTATTTAAAAATATATTTAATATTATGATTAATTCACCAGACAGATGTTCCGGGAATCTTATCCCATCTTTGTGCTCCAAGTATCATGTATGTTTCCCTAATTATCCATCAAATATCGTCATCCAGTCTGGGTGGCCGAGATTGCTTAGTCACTAGTGCCGTAGCGGTTTCGGACCGAAAGATCGGGGGTTCGAGTCCCGCCTCGAGCATGGTTGAATTTGGGTTAGTCTTTTCACCCTCTAACATCAGCATACGAGAATAATGTCATCTTCACACCGTTAAATGCAATAGTGGTCGCCAATTCCTCAATGTTAATGCGATTTAAATAATAATAAAAACTTATAAATGCTGAAAATGAAGTTATAAATCTATCTCCTTTTTTCATTTACAAATTGTATCAGGAATAAACTAGAAACTAAAATAATTTTAAAGCGAATATATAGCTCACAAGCAATGCACAAATATTCTTTCAGACAATAATATAGATGAATGTACTATATTATAGCACGTAGCGACAGTACCATTAATATGAAATTACCGAGACCTCCTGTTCCATTCATATAATCCAACAACAAAAAGAATTCTAAGTATTTCAAACTTTTGTATCACAGTGTGATCATTGACATCCTGCGAAATGACATTTCGAGTAACGTCGTGCGGGAAATTCGGTTGTGAATTTTCGAATGGTCAAAAATTGCTCCAGACTCTAGATGCTTTAGATTTTTTACAATGTACGTGATATTTTCTAAAACACTGAATTTTTAGAACAGATGTCATGTAACACTCTAGTGGTGCTCATTTCTTAGAAAATGTCTCAGAGACTTCATGTAAAGTACCTTTCGAATTCCAGGGGCCACGATATCAGTCAGATTGATTGGAAAGTATCAGTGTTATGCCCAAAACAAGTACTTTTGTAAAAACAAGTATATTACAATTTCCAAAGATACAGTATAACTGTTAACAAGCGTAATCACCAATTATCCACAAGATGTACAAAGACTAGCCAGAATTGCCACTTACCGAGTAGATGTCCGAATATCACAGCAGGAGTCACAATCAACCAATTCCAGGACGAAAAATCCGCAGCACAGGCCGCTCACGTAGTCACTAGCACTTCGACGTTCACTATACGGGAAGACGCTGACTGCCTCACCGATCGCCGCGCGCTGGCTTATAGCCCTCAGGGCAAAGGGCTCGCTGGCTGGCCGGTTCACAAGGCCGGTTACGTGCCCTGTTACGCCAAGCCAAGTCAGACGGCACCGGTGCGCCAGTTTTTACCGCCCGCTTGGGAGCGGCGCCCGTAACTTCTGCGGCGTAGCTGTTCCCTCGCTGACACTTTCTGGTGGCCCATTTAACGGTTTTTACAGTTTTGGTGAAAATCGGCTGAACGGTTTAGCCTCTAGCGTTGTTCATAGAGGGAGAGATGTTTTGCGGTCAATCGATTTTTCGCTGTTAAGGACCCATATGCATTCTGGTTCCACTAGGTATTAGGGGATTGTTTTCTAAATTTAGCAACTGCATTTATCCACTTTGTCGTTACCAGACCGCGGCAATTAAGAGTTTTCTGCCGAAAATTCGCGTTTTTTTGTGCAGCATTACATAACTTTCTCTCTACCTCGTAGCGAGAAAGTAAAATGTCGCAAATATAAATTTAGTACTTTTGGAATGTTAATTTCTTGAGATTTTCGAAAACACAAAGAGCGGATTTGCGGAAAATGAGATCAGCGCCAATTTCTTCACCGTTTTTTGCTTTATTATTATGATATTTGCTACGATACGATTTGCTTTATATACGAAAAATAATAAAACAATTGGTTTCGTAACAAATCCAGAAAAGTTAAATAATATTGCAGAGAGTAGGATTGTGCTTGCCCGATTATGTATTATTGCATGGAAACCTTCACTTGGCTTTTTCTAGAGTAAAAAACTTTTCTAAGTTTTTTGTGACAATCAAAGAAAGCTAGTTGTCAAGGAAAATTGAATAATAACTTCAAATGTTGTTTTTAAAGAAGTGTGAATTGTTCAAAGAACATATTTCTATAATACTGAATAAATCTCTATTGAGAATTTGTTTCTAACTTCAATTGCATTGTTTTTATTTTTGTTTGATATTCGGTAAGTACAAAGTTACATTTATGCATTTTTTAACAAATAACACGATTCGTTAACAACTTTCTTTGATAATGGAAAAGATAAGGAAATGGATACGGAAAACGCGGGGATTAACATGCGAGAGTTCTTGCACGGGTTTCCAAATATATTCTTCCATCAATAAAAGTTTTAAAAAACTCATTGGTTGCGATTAAACAAATTATCACAACAGAAAATGGTTTTATTATCAGAACCTAAAGTATTATTTGAAACAAATAAGTCTTTATCTTTCTGCAATTATTCCCAGAGGAGGAGCAGTTCTTGAAATGTGCTTGATTTTTTTCGAGGATCTAAATATGTAAAGGAATGTGGTATGTTTAAAAAATATTTACTTTTCTTTCTACATATTTTTAAAATCTGTCAGGGTGTATCTGGTCTTACATTTTCAAGAGAGAAAATTGTTTTATTGTAACAGTTGTACACCAATATTGTAAACGTACGCAGGACCCCAGTGCAATAAGCTTTTGCAAGTAAACATTTTTGTCTAGAAATATAATGTTTTTAGTAAATAAGTAAGTAGAAGAAGAAGAAACGAGTGACAACGTGAATGCGAAAACGATTTTTATATTCTCGTTGAATATCAGAGGAATTTTCGAATTATAAAGTAAGCATTAAGAAAATAAAAAAATTAAGAATCATATGAAAGCAATGCGAAGAGAGCGTACAAAAATTTAGATGAAAAACTTTAGCAAAGCAGGTGAAGCAGAGAGCAATGAACTTTGGGAAACGCGGCAAAGTCAAAAGCAAAATTTTCAGAACCTGGAACAAGTGCCAAATCAGAATAAATTTGTCGAAGGTATAAAATGTTACACAAGACCTCAGTGACTGCAACGCGAGCGTTATTGTTTTGTTAAAAAACAATCGAAAGCCTAGACTAATTAAGAATACAGACGGATGATAGATTCCGAGCCGACAACATATGCTAGCATGTGTTAGCACTTTTTCGTGCTTTTGGCAGAGTGAATTTCTATCAGTCAGGTGTATTGGGAGCATGCGCTGACCGTAATAATTAGTTAGTAAGGAGTCAGAAGTACAGCATTTAGTAAGTTGCGTGGAAACGCGCAGTATGTGTGGAAAAATGGAAACGGTGAGTCCGCTGATGGAACTTTATGCTGAAATGGTGAATGGAACGGATTCGCGAGCCGACGCCAACGCTATCGCATTCAAGAAAGTGAACATTCTGCAGATATTACCCGCGCGTACGGGATACATTTATAAGAAGGCCAAGTATTGTAGTAAATTTAGTAAACCTTGAAACAACGTAGATGGCCATCAAAATGATGACGTGCACGTTATGTATAAGAATAGTGTGAATATTTTGTTATTAAGTGTGAATGTTAAGTTAAGATTTTTTGTTGTTATTGTATTAAAGGGTTTCTTGTTTTCCTGTAATGATTTAATCGGAGCGCTACAGAGGAAAGTGGCGACGGCGTAGATTAACTCCGCCGTATATTAAAACCGTACCACTGAGCTCGGTACTGAATGTATATTTGAATAATGTCTAAGTTTCTTGTTGATTTGTAGACAAAGACAGTTAATTTCCCCTCCCATTACCAATAAGATAACGAGAAATTTCATTTCTCTATCCTGAACAAGGTGAAACTTCAATCCCACGAATCAGTACGTCAATCATCCAGTGCCCAAGCGCTCGTACCGAATATTATATTTTAAATTTATAAACAGCTGGGTTCATGTAATTTTTGTTATTATTTTCTGCTATTTTACAATCTTTCCTTCGGAACAATAGCAATGGTGTCACCGTACATTTCGACTGAACATTATGACATGAAAATTCATTTTACAAATCGGTTGGCAAATCTAACTATCTCTCTCCTCATCTATACCTCTCACTGTTATCTAGTGGCTTGTTAAGTGATTTGGGTTGTACAATCTTCTCTGTTATCTGTCTCTTTGTGCGATTACTTCTCCAGCCGACGATTCTAGGCTCGGTATATCTCTTGTTTTTCAGTCCATGTGCGTTGCACGTTTCTTGTGTTTACTTCGATCTTTTAACATTTAATTCGATTTATGGAAGCCCCACAATTCCATACCATAGGTCCTGTTGTTTGATTTCTTTTCTAACTCTTGTCTTGTTAGAGGACAGCTGATTTCTGTCTTAAGCCATGACTTTAGACTTTAGTGCGCCTTTTCTCTTTGTTTTGATGTGGTTTTTCCAATCATGCGTCTTACTGCAGACAATATTGATCGTATCAGCTTCGTTGATTCGTGTGTTAGTTTACTTTTGGGCCGTTTTCTTTTCTTAGCTGCGCAAGTCTGAAATGTTATATGTTTTGATTTTGTTTACATTTACGGTGACTTCGCCACGATGACTCCTAATCTTCATTTTTAGCTGTCTTAGTTTTCTGATGCGCAGGAGCGTCTTATTTTCAGAAAAATAGCTGTTCGGTCCAAGGCTATTGTTTCTTCTTTGTTTAGTGAAGTTATAGATATAAAAGTCCGATACTTCTTGTGCACTCTGGATAGGTATTCCGATAGAGCTCCTTATTTCACTTTAGCACGGCAACGTAGGATTAGAAATAGTTTCTGGATCGGGGAGAAGTTTTTTTCTTTTAAATAGTTCTTCTACCATACCTTGTCGAGCTTTTGTATGTCTGATGCTGCGACATATATCTTTTTTTCGGCTTGGAATTTTTTCAATCGATGCTCTTTCTATTGTTGTGTCCCTCTCGAAGGCGATTGAGTCAGGATCGCTTCTTTAATTATAGCTTCAGGCTGTACAGAGTTTTTAATTACTTTTAGGATGTAGCGTCTCTAGTCGTCGTTAATTCCTGCAGTCTTCCTTGTTTCACATGCAATTATTTGACTATTTCCTTCGGTAATGGCTATTTCGAAGTATCGGTTGTATCTTTACGAGCTTCATCCTTCTTGCTTTCCTGCACATTTTGCCGGTAATAGCAAATCTGGACTCTTTGCAGATGCGTTGTTTTTGTGTTTTTCGACTTCTCTCGAGTTGAATTCTATGGGGAGATAATCTGTAGGCGCGTCAATATTACTGCACTTTATTTTCAATGTACTTACATTTCCGTTTAAACTGAGCAAAGTGTTTGCTAAGGCATTCTCCTTTTCTTCTGGCTTCTTGCCACGTGCCTTTCTTTCAATTGTAGATGTGCTGTTAGTGTGCTTTAGGTTTCTTAGTTGCTTCAAAGCGAATAATTGTTTCACAGTCGGTGATAGCTGAATTAATTAAGTGTTTGTTTTCGTTTCTTTATTACGTGTTAATTTCTCTGCTTGTTAATATTTCTTTTGTCTTCTGTTGTCGTTCGCATGAATATTCTCGGTCGCTTTTTCTTACCCATTTTGTCTTATTTTCTGGGTATGTTGACGATTTATTTTGGTTCTCTTGGTGTGCGGCCAGGCAGCGTCTTTAATGGTGTCATAGGTGCTTGTATGCGTCTTCTGTTTTCTTCAGTTGTTGCATGCTTTGTATCTTTATTGTTCACGTCTCGCGGTACTTTTCCAGTTTGTCTTGTTAACTTGTTAGTTTTAGAGGATGTTTCTTTCATATATTTGACTGATGTCATTCCTGGTGTGTCAGAAAAGTCGTGCAAGATTTTACTTCTACGTTCAACCCAGCTTGCCCCCCCGCAAAACCCCCTTTTTGCTGTAGAGTCCAGGAGCTCAGGCTATGCTCAGGGCCGTAGTAGGTTCACCAGTCTGTTAGTAAACTTAGTCTGTGGTTATTAGAATTTTTCTTAGTTGTTGAGGTCTGCGCCCCATGCTGGTTTTTTGCATTGAAGTCGCCTCCAGCTTGATTCTTTATTCTGTGTATTATAAGTATTCAAATTTTCTGTCGTTTTTCTATGTTTGGGCGGGCGTTCAGAGTTATCGTCAGTAGCTTACCTGCTGTCCTTACGATGTTTGTTTCTTCAGTTTATTCGTTTCTGCTAATGTTGATTGTGTTCGAATTTTTAGCTTCCTCCGCCGCTTACCGTCCGGTGCTTGTATTATATATGTCTATCCGTATCTTTATAATTTTCGTGAGTGAGTTTCATTTAGCTATTTATACTTTTCTTTGAGATAGTTCGCCTCTCATTCAACCGTTGGCGTCCAGAGATTAATTTTATTCTTGGTGCCATTATTCATCTTGGATATTTGACGCAGTAGTGAGCAGCCCCATTTGTTTCGATTTTTATATTGGTTAGGTGCTTTCATTTTGATGTTCTTTGTTTGCAAGATCTTTGTTTATTGTAGGGACGCGGATGTTGATTTTGGAAGTTACTGTACAAGAGGATTGGGTTGAAGTGGCGAACTGGCGAGAGGGAAATCTGAGGCGTTTGGACTTTGTCCTTCTTGTTCGATGGTGTTTGTTCTTTTCTGTGCTCGTTACGTTTATTAACTAATCTTGCTACTGCAGTCTTTATCGTGCTGGTCTTGACATACGCGATGTTGCCGGCTCTCTTATTTTTTATTCTCGTGAGTGTTCTTACCGCATTTCACCTTGGGTTCTTCCACTTTTTCTGCCATCTCTTGACAGCTAGATGCCCTGATTTTCTTTTTGTACGTGCTTCCATTTATTTCTGCATTTACAGTGTGTCTATTGTATTCTGCATTGTTTCACTGGTTCTGTCTATAAAAAGGCGTACGTCTTTTTGCTTATCGATGAGTCATTTGCTTGTTACGACTTGACCTTGTTGAGTTCCTCTTCTCTATTGTTTGCAGATGCACGTATCGAAGCACTACACGAATGCTCTCTCTTTTTTGTTGTAAGTGTGTTTTGGCTGGATTGTAGTTGCTTAGTTTAGCTCTTAGCTTCAATGGTTTTCGGTGCACTTTTCATCCTCGCTGTCATTTTTGTCGTAACTCCTCGTCTTTACTTTAGTTAAGCATCATAATTTCGATACTTAGGCCATTTTTTGCACGAATTGGCGGTATTTGATTTACGGAGGCTTTTTAGTTTCAACTTCTGATGTCTTTAACCCTGATATTGATTTTGCGAAAACTGGCGCATTAATATTCGAGGAGTTGTATTGCTGGTCGTGCCATGTTTTTTTCTTGTCAGTTTGCACTCTGATCTCACGTTTTTTAGTGTTCGCACCTCGGACCTTCTGTTGTTGGACCATTGCTTGGTTGGTTCCTGAATTCCCAGGCTGGCCATCCCCCCCCCCCCCCCCCCCCCCCCCCCCCCCCCCCCCCCCCCCCCCCCTTGATCTGCTGAATAGAACCTGTTTTTTCTCTCTAAGTGTTGTTTTGATTTCTTGGCATCAATTGTGATCTGATTCATTCATATTTGTTCTCTATTTTGTGCGCTTTTGTTGTACTTTGTAATTTAATT
>BOPP01000019.1:4785184-4807866 GCA_017312745.1 Gryllus bimaculatus | reverse complement strand
AATATAATCCAACAACAAAAGAATTCTAAGTATTTCAAACTGTTGTATCGCAGTGTGCATCATTGACATCCTGCGAAATGACATTTCGAGAAACGGCGTGCGGGAAATTCGGTTGTGAATTTTCGATATGGTCAAAATTGCTCCAGACTCTAGATGCTTAGATTTTTTACAAGTACGTGATATTTTCTAAAACACTGAATTTTTAGAACAGATGTTCATGTAACACTCTAGTGGTGCTCATTCTTGAAAATGTCTCAGAGACTTCATGTAAGAGACCTTTTGAATTCCAGGGCCACGATATCAGTCAGATTGATTGGAAAGTATCAGTGTTATGCCAAAACAAGTACTTTTGTAAAAGCAAGTATATTACAATTTCCAAAGATAAAGTTATAACTGTTAACAGCGTAATCACCAATTATCCACAAGATGTACAAGACTAGCCAGAATTGCCACTTACCGAGTAGATGTCCGAATATCCAGGCAGAGTCACAATCAAAATTCCAGGACGAAAAATCCGTAGCACAGGCCGCTCACGTAGTCACTAGCACTTCGAAGTTCACTAACGGGAAGCGCTGACTGCCTCACCGATCGCCGCGCCTGCTTATAGCCCTCAGGGCAAAGGGCTCCTGGCTGGCGTTCACAAAGGCCGGTTACGTGCCCTGTTACGCCAAGCCAAGTCAGATGGCACCGGTGCGCCAGTTTTTTACCGCCCGCTGTAGCGGCGCCCTAACTTCTGCCGGAGGCGTCGCGTTCCCACGCTGACACTTTCTGGTGGCCCATTTAACGTTTTAACAGTTTTGGTGAAAATGACCTGAACGGTTTAGCCTCTAGCGTTGTTCATGAGGAGAGATGTTTTGCGGTCAATCGATTTTCGCTGTTAAGACCCATATGCATTCGGGTTACACTTAGTATAGGGATTGTTTTCTAAATTTAGCAACTGCATTTATCCACTTTGTCCTTACCAGACCGCCGGCAATTAAGAGTTTTCTGCCGAAAATTCGCGTTTTTTGTGCAGCATTACATAAACTTTCTCTCTACCTCGCAGCGAGAAAGTAAATGTCGCAAATATAAATTTAGTACTTTTTGAATGTTAATTTGTTGAATTTTCAAACACAAAGAGCAGATTTGCCGGAAAATGAGATCAGCGCCATTTCTTCACCGTTTTTGCTATTATTATGATATTTGCTACGAACGATTTGCTTTATATACGAAAAATAAGAAAACAATCGGTTTCGTAAACAAATCCAGAAAAGTTAAATAATATTGCAGAAGAGTAGGATTGTGCTTGCCCGATTCTGTATTATTGATTGGAAACTTCACTTGGCTTTTTCTAGAGTAAAAAACTTTTCTAAGTTTTTGGACAATCAAAGAAGCTAGTTGTCAAGGAAAATTGAATAATAACTTCAAATGTTGTTTTTAAAGAAGTGTGAATTGTTCAAAGAACATATTTCTATAATACTGAATAAATCTCTATTGAGAATTTGTTTCTAACTCAATTGCATTGTTTTATTTTTTGTTTGATATTCGGTAAGTACAAAGTTACATTTATGCATTTTTAACAAATAACACGATTCGTTAACAACTTTCCTTGATAATGAAAAGAAAAGGAATGGATAGGAAAACGCGGGATTAACATGCGAGAGTTCTTTGCACGGGTTTCTAATATATTCTTCATCAATAAATTTTTCAAAAACTTCATGTGGGCGATTAAACCAAATTATCAACAGAAATGTTTTATTATCAGACTAAAGTATTATTTGAAACAAATAAGTCTTTATCTTCTGCAATTATTCTCAGAGGAGAGCAGTTCTGAATGTTCTGCTATCTTTTCGAGGATCTAAATATGTAAAGGAATGTGGTATGTTTAAAAATATTTACTTTCTTTCTATTAATTTAAATCTTTCAGGGTGTATCTGTCTTACATTTTCAGAAAGAGAAAATTGTTTATTGTAACAGTTGTACACCAATATTTGTTAAACGTCCGCAGGACCCAGTCCAATAAGCTTTTGCAACGTAAACATTTTTTGTCTAGAAAATTATGTGTTTTAGTGAATAAGTTAGTAGAAGAAGAAGCAAAAGAGAGAGAGAAACGAGTGGACAAGTGATTGCGAAACGATTTTTTATAATTCTCGTGATAACAGAGGAATTTCGACATTGAAAGTAGGCATTAAAAAAATAATTAAGGAATCATATGAAAGCAATGCGAAGAGAGGTTGTTCAAAAAATTTAGATGAAAAAACTTTAGCAAAAGCAGGTGAAGCAGAGGGCAATTGAACTTTGGAAACGCGGCAAAGTCTAAAGCAAAAATTTTCAAACCTGGAACAGTGCCAAATCAGAATAAATTTGTCGAAGGTATTAAAATATTACACAAGACCTCATTGACTGTGCAACGCGAGCGTTATTGTTTATGTTAAAAACAATCGAAAGCCTAAGACCTAATTAAAGAATACAAACCGATGCATAGATTCGCGAGCGACAACCATATTGCTAGTGTACGTAGGTGAGGGAATAAGAAATTTAAATTTCAATAACCCAAAATAAAAAATAATATAGTTCAAAGATTATGTGAACAAGTTCAATGAATTGCCTAATATTAAAACATCCGGCAACCTTTTCCTTTCAGAACACTGCTTAGCCGCATAAAAACAGATAAAGCCACGCGTGATGCGCGGTGTCGACCTCCGTCGTGCCAATTACCGTGACCATGGCCTGACGCCAAAAATTTAACCGTCGTGGCGACCGTGGCCTACAGCACGCGAGATTGTCTGGCCCTTACTCTCCGGACATCTGCCCACACTCCTACAGCCACTTGTACACCACGTACAAGCTTCCGATGCAAAACTGAAATGAGAGCGGCGGGCGCAGATGCGCCGCGTTAAATATGTTGAGGCTGACACCCCCCCATGGTTTCATAGATAGGCTCGCCGGCTGGCGCGAGACTCGCAGGCCAGCCTTGGTTTACGCCACACACAGGATTCCTAAGGGTTTGGTGCCTGCTTCCGTAAACGAGAGGTCGCCGCAGCATCCTCCGGAGTTTACAGCCCTCGGAATTTTTGGCTCTGCGCGCACTACTGATGTCAACGCGCCGCGAGCGCAAACTCCCGGAAGTTCAGGCTCACCCCTTCCTCCCCCGCAGCGGTACTTTCACCGACCTAACGTTCTGGCCCTCTGTTAACGACGCCACACTAGGCACTGTGTTAGCACTTTATTCTGCTTTGGCAGAGTGGAATTTCTATCAGTTCAAGGTGTTTGGGAGCATGCGCTGCGCCGTAATAAATTAAGTTAGTAAGGAGTCAGAAGTAACAGCATTTAAGTAGTTGCGTGAAACGCGCAGTATGTTTGTGGAAAATGGAAAACGGTTAGAGTCCGCTGATGGAAATTTTTATGCTGAAATGGTGAATGGAACGGATTCGCGAGCCGACGCCAACGCTATCGCATTCAGAAGTGAACATTGCTGCAGATATTACCCCGCGTACGGGATACATTTATAAGGAAGGCCAAGTATTTGTAGTAAATTTAGTTAAACCATGAAAACAACGTAGATGGCCATCAAAATGATGCGGTGCACGTTAATGTATAAGAATAGTGTGAATATTTAGATATTAAGTGTGAATGTTAAGTTAAGTTTTTTGTTTGTTATTGTATTAAGGGTTTCTTGTTTTCCTGAATGATTTAATCGACGCGCTACAGAGGAAAGTGGCGACGGCGTAGTTAAACTCGCCGTATATTAAAATAACCGTACCACTGAACTCGGTACGAATGTATATTTGAATAATGTCTAAGGTTTCTTGGGTTGATTTGTTAGACAAAAGAAAGTTAATTTCCCCTCCCATTACCAATAAGAATAACGAGAAATTTCTTTCTCTATCCTGAACAAGGTGAAACTTCAATCCCACGAATCAGGTACCAAATAATCCAGTGGCAAAGCCGCTCGACCGGAATAATTATTATTTAAAGTCTTTATAAACAGAGGGGTTTGGTGTCATGTAAAATACATAATAGATGTAAGGAAATAACTGTAAATAAAACAGGAAGGCACGAACGGGACGTCACGATATGTTATATGTGATAATGATTGCATTAGCAAAGTTTCGGAAAATAATTAAGGTCTGTAAAGGTAATATGGCCACATTAAGGATCTCAAATTTGGCTGTTTATATATTTCATCATTTGGCCACATTAACAGCATTGAGATAAAATTTGCCACTTTTGCTTCGAGCATAAATAGCTATATCCCAAAGAAGTGATTCAGAAATATTTTATTGTTGTTTTACAAAAATAGTGTAATTTGAAGGTAATATGCTCACATGGAGGTTTTATGGCCATTGCCTGTTTTCTTGTAGCATGATCATGGAACTAGGGCTAGCTATAGTAATATTTAATATAAATTACCTTTTTACACACTACTTTCACAAAAATTTGGTCTGAAATAAATACTTTTTTAAAACAATAGCATGAGAGGCTGGGTTCGTTTTTCTTATTGGTTTGTCTCCGAACATCCCTTTTATATGCAGGGTTAATGTTCTTGAAAGTAAGACGCAAAAACATTAGGGTTTCAATGATATGAAGTTCATAAAGCTGTAAGTGCTGGTAATAAGCTGATCCGTCAGCCTTGGCCATATTGACAGTAAAACAGCATGTTATAAAATCTCTCCCAGATTGGCAAAATATTGGACAAATTAAAACTGAATTAATCTGATTCGATTGTTCATTAAAATTAACTTGTTCATTAAGATTCATTGCGCTAAAAGTTGATGTGCATTGTCAAAATACTAAATCTTTCTTTAATTGTATCTGAAAAGAAGTTACAAGGACAGAACGCCTTCAGCGCATTCTTGACAATGGAGGCTCCAGATTGCGAATGCGCGAGTCAAGAAGGCTCGTAAGGGGTAAAGCACTTCTTGCACTCTCCAAGACTACATGTTTGTACTATCAATCGGAAATAGTTTCAGCTAATAACATAGCCGCTACTTGGCCGTATTACCTGCACTTGTCATATTTACATCACTTACCATATTTCCATCGTCAGCCTTAAATATCAAAACAAATATAATATTTTTAACAGTATGAATGTGGTATGTTTTAACATTTCTTCAAACCATGAACCTTAAGTGAGGAAAATCGAAGAAAAAAGTAATAAATAACAATAATATTAATAATTATAATTTTGCTCTTTCGAATAATCATTTTGAATGTTCTCTATACAAAATAAAACGCAGTTATATTGCTTTATAAAAACAATTTCAACCGCACGGCACTATGATTGATTATCACGGCACTATGATTATTTATTATTTTGTTCTGTGGAATTCAATTTCAATGATTTTATAAAACATATTTATCATTCTTTTAAATGTTGGGTGTTTGCTCATGTTCGTCATTTCTATCTGCTGAAATAAAAGTTTTAGATGAACAATTCTGAATTATAGCAACTCGGCAACGGAATTTTGTTAATGAAATGCAATTTTGTATAGAACTCTCTCCTCACCAGATACCTAATAAAGTTGCTAAACTTTGTTTTCTGTGTCACAAAACAATTAAATCCCATTTCAAAACACAGTCACATTTGACACAATTCACATGCTTAATTTATTCTACACGTACTGCAAATCCCTCACTCAATTTGCAACCAACGCGAGAGGAGTGGACATGGGTTTCTAGTGTATAGCGCCTTCGCGCCGACGCATTGAAACAGACCTTCCTAAAATTTGCATGGAAAAGTTCTCAAAAGTATGAAAATTAATCAAACAAATCGTTAACTCTATGTGTTATTATATGCGACAAATGTAAACTGTTTTAAAAACGACAATTTTCATACGCAACACGTTTTTTAAAATAATATCCGAAATGAAATTTTTCGTGAAGTTGTGTCAGCAATTAAAAGACATTTCAGCGGCAAATAAAAATAACTACAAGTGAAACTGTAGCATATTTGTTTCTTATTAGTAACAAGTTATCTGAATATAAGCGAAATTTTTTCAGATGAAATTCTAGAGGTTTGAAGCAGAGCTTGTGCGAGCAAAACAACCTCGGTTCGGGGGGACGGGGGGTAGGGGGGGCGGTGACGTGCGAAGCGAATGGGAAGGGCGCGTGGTGCGAATGGGAAGGGCGGGGGCGACGTAGTTCGCCTCCAGTGCCGCTAAAATGCGTCTCCTGTGAAAGGCTCCTAATGAGCCTCGGCCCTCCTCGCTGCCCCAATTACCTCCCCTCACGACCGGTCCACATCGGTCCTTCCTCTTCTCCATTCTCCTTCACGCGCTCCCGTTTGGCCGCACTTTCTTCTTCGAGGTTTTTAACGTGCTCACGACATCTCTTCAAGGATCAATGGTTCTGTAGTGTGGAAACTATTAAAAAATTGATTCTTAAAAAATTAAATACAATTGAGAACTTTAGTTTGCACAACTAATTATAACCAACCAAATATCCCAAAGTCTTAAAATGTCACTGTAAAAAATTGTGTTATACCAGATACAGTATAAGCGCCACCTTTTCACAGGGTTGACCCTAAATTCTTACTCGGTATTAGTCTTTCAAAACAAAAGTTTGATAACTCCAGTATTCTCCAAACGTTTTGTATCTTGCTTTTAGATTTCTGGTGGTTAGTTTGAAAGTGAAAGGAAGGAGAATATTTCATGCTTGGTATTGAATATTCATATTGGCATTGGTATTGAACGTGAATATTGGCGAATATTGGCAATATTCGCATTGGTATTGAACCTGATATAATAATTTAATCAAAATAAGTGATTTGTATACTTCAATGAAAGTCAATAAGACTCTAAGTTAGTAAGTCTGTAAAAAGTGTATGACACACGTGGTAAAAGTGATTTTATTTTGCGGGTAGAATTGCATCTCTCGGCCTATTCACCTCGTGTCGCTACATTTTCTACTCGCAAAATAAAAGGTCCCTTTTACCACTCGTTTCATAAATAAATAGTATGCAGCATCATATGCAAACATTTTTTTCTCCTTGTGCAATGAGAAAAATGTAGATTGCTAGAACACGTGCGTTGCTGATGAAAGTAGCGACAATTAAAAATGTAGAACAAAGCAATGAATTAAAACTTCAATGAGATGATGGTTATCAATTAGTAATGTCTAGAGACAGTGATGTACAGAAAGTAGAGAAATAAATACTAGAGAGGAAATATTCATTTCCCTTTTTTAACTGTAGCAAAGTGCTTTCGCAATAGGAATAAGGCAGGAAGTACGTAATTGAGGATGGAAATTAATGAATAGAATATTCTGTAATATGGAATGTAGAAACAGGAGTCTCTGGAACGTTCGTGGAAGCCTTATTTAACATACCAACATTTAACATTTAATTTTTAAAACGTGCTTAAGCGCATTCGTGGGAATCACGCTATTTATTACAATTTATATAAACTAGAGTAAAAATACCACGTAGGAAAGTTTGAAATAAAGCCTTCACAAATTTAAAAAAAAGTTATAATTGTTATATGAAAGCAACCTGATGGCTTATGCTGAAACGTTGCGATCATTTTCCAAGTACCATGGATTTTTAATCTCATCAAATAGTTCCAAATTCGGCACAAGTTGGGGTAAAAACGTGCGTGTATGAACTGAAAGTATATATAATGATTAACAAAATATTTTTAATTACGTTTCTTTAAATACGTTTTTAATTTTTTAAATTTTATTCACTTTTTTTTCCTAAGTTTTTACGCTTGATGCATTCAAAATTTCACAAACATTATAACTTTGACACGAGAGTGGGTTAAATTAATTTGAAATACCAATTCTTTCTAATAGTGAGGTAATGATCAGGAAACGCATACGCGAAATTGCACACAGAGATGACATACACCCATGCATTTACTTTAGGAAAAAATAACAAATAAATTAGACTAAAAATGAGTTTGATTATACATTTCTGCGGATATCACTGCATAAGGATACAAAATTGCTATATACATTGATAGACCCTCTGTGCCATCAAATAATGTCATTAGTGTCCCTACAAGATGTTAGTTACCTTTTGATCTCGCGGCAACTTGTGAACACAGATCTTATATATGTGATCTTAGTATGAGCTCTGGTTCATCCATTGCCACTTTGGCACAATGGGCTGCCGACGCGTATATGCAGTCCCCTCAGACATAGCGGCGGTGGTGGCAGACAGCATTTCTAAAGAATGCACCCAAAACAGTCGCTTGTGTCAGTGGTTAATATTACAAAGCGCACAAAGATGTGAGGACAAGCAGAGCGCCAGCGAATGCTGGATAAACCTGCGCGTCCTCACTGGAGCGGTACCCAGAAGAGGTTGACTCGCGACCCATTCCACAAGTCATTGGCGGTCGTCTAACGTAACAAGGATTCTGCTCTGTGGATTCTACTGATGTAAGTTAGTAATAGAGTTTCCGCGAGTGGCTGGCTTTGCTATGAATGAAAAAAAATGCCTCTCGACCCTTACGATGATTCTTATCCACAGGGGTCGAAATAAATGTTACAAACTTCCCTTTCATGTATATGCGTCGAAAATGAACACCTTTTGCCAATGAACATTTATTAGAGAAATTGCATATACCGGGACTATGCACTTGGGAATAAGGCACTAGCCCCTGATTGTAGGCAACCCGAATGCACGGGTGTTCGGCGGCAACACGAGATCTTAAAGTGATCATAAAGTGACCTGTGGAAGATCTTTGCATACAGATTGTCTAGAAATCAGAGGACAATACCGTATGTAAAATGCTTATAATTCCGTTGTATGTATTTATTGATTTATTATTGGGTGGTTTATTTGTTAAGGCTGATCATTGTGTGTGTCCGGGTGCATCAAATGCTGTTGATTGATCATTGGGTGGTTTATTCGATAAGACTGATTATTGTGTGTGTCCGGGTGCATCAAATGCTGAGGTCATTAGTCCCAATAGTATAGTGTATGTTTTTCTCGGGTTTAGGAGTGATGTTTCTTCTGGAAGGTGAGATACGGCACTGACTTACACATGGGCTAGTGGGACTTTCCACAACCAGGTATCTCCCACCAGCGAGGCCACTCCCCTTCTGCGACAAGCTCTAAGTTCCCGACTGGTCTCCTGGTATGTATGTGCATGTAAGTGAGAGGTGAAAAGAGGGCGAGGACGAGGAAGGAAAGATTCCGCGTGATCAGTTGATGCTCTGAGCCACCAAGTCGGTGTACGCTCGAGTCATGGAATGCCACTCACTCCGAAGTTTCGCAGATGGGTGATTTTCCTGCTCTGTTCAACACTGTAGCGGAATGCTTCCCACTTTCTCAGAATTTTCGCTCTCTGTCATTTTTCCGATACAAACGTGTGACATATGGCGAGGGAAGCGCGGTGTCCAATTAAGTTTTTAACTAAATCCTCGTCGTGGAAGGAGAAAGATGTATCGGTGGGTCGCAGACCGCATACATGTGTGGAGGAGGAAATTACAGACTGAGTTTTACTGAGACTGAGTTAGGTAGGAATTCGACCTTCGGATCAGATTTTGGATGATTAGTGTTATGCGCAGAAGCTCATCCAGCTCGTTTGCACATTACATTTATTCACTCTTGTAAGTATAATTGCATCTTTGAAAGTAGAGAAGATCATAACACAGTGGTTCGCCTATAAGGCTCCCACTGCTAGAGACCTGGTTTGATCCCCGGCCGGCGGAATCCATGAGGATAAATTGATGGCCAATAGGGAGCTCTCGACATATTTTCCCCGAATTTTTTCGAATGATGTCTCTCATTACATAATTGGTTCAATATCATTATCGTTATTAACTATTCTTTGCAGTATAAGTGTTACCCACGTGCTACATTGATGTTGGTAGTGGAATGGCCCGTAAACCCCATTAAATAAAGATATAAACAAAACTTAAATTACAGGAGGTTTATCACGTAATCTATTAACATTTTCGCCACTGATAATGTATCATTTAATTTTGAATGAAAACATATCAATGAATCAGTAAAAATGTATTACCTAATTCCATTTTTGTACACAACTGTAAACAAGATCCGTATGCATGAATATCCAGTTTAGGAGAAAACAAAGGTATCTATTTGTACGTAATAAATGTTTTTTACAAATAAAACGGCACTTTTTGAGTATGGTGGCGCATGAGATAAATATTTATTCTAGACTCATTTTATTTCATACCACAATGTTTCCATCTGTTATATTTTTAGAACAGCGCAGTCATTACAACGGAAACCAAACAAATATAAATAAAAAGGTAATTTCCACAACATGAACAAAGCAGCATAATGACCTGCAGGTGGGGGAAAGGCCAATCTCATTCCGAGGCCCCCACCGCGTGGCGTGGCATCTGCCGGGCCCCTCGCAGCGGCGCCGCATTGTTTGGGCCCTGACGCTGCGTCGCCGAGCTGCGCCGTTTGCCGGGAGTGAGCGCACCTCCTGCCTCCCCCCCCCTTGCCCCGCTGCCACAGCAATCGCTCACCCCGCAGCTACCGCCACGAGTGCTGCGCTATTCACTGCTGTACCTCTGCCGGCGCCGCCGCCGCTTAGAACCCCACCGGCGCTGTCCTCGTTCCAGCACTCGCTGGAGCGTTACCTCCGGCCCTTCGCTCCCCGCCAACACTTCCAACCCTGACACCACCGACGCCCCGTCTCATACTGGGGCAAAATCCTGAAAAGAGTCTAGTCCCAATGTTAAAACGCTATTCAATTTGTATGAAACACTGTATACAAGGGGTTATGAGTCTGCTGATTACGATTCCGAAGTGGAAATTAAAAAAAAACGAATCCATTACCGTAGAATGAAATAATAAAAAAGTGTATTTAAATAAAATATGAAATGTAGAGCCTAATTATTATATTATCAACTGAAAAAATCATTAATTGAATTTTAAAGTAGAAATTAAACAATAAATTTTTATTTATAACTTAATACAAGCACAAAAATACAAGTATATCTTTTAATTTTGAATTATCAGTATCGAAGTCTGTTGATGCTTTTGATGGAATGGTACAATATTTGACCGAATGAGAAGTAATAATGGTATCCCAATAAGTATCTTGATTTCCCCTGTGGTAGTTTTCATAAGCTCGAAATAGTTATATCCGACAAAATGATTAATAAAAAATTATTATGAAATCACATTAGTTCAATTCTTTTCACTCTGCCACGTTTACGGAATAAATATTGTAGATAATGTGTAATACACTTGTTGAAAGACTCTTACGCAACTCCCTACAAGTACTCATTTGACCATTAAAAGGAAGTTTTTATTTTTTCCTCATGAATAAAACATTTGTTCACTCTATTTGGCATAGGAACCAAGAAAAAAGTATAAGAATTCAAGAGCCTTTTCTAAGCAATATTCGTGAAATCACCACCAAAAATCGAAAAGTAATAACTACACTTTCCAATGTAAAAACCTACACTCATTGCATAATTGCACTATATGGCACTCTTTTTTTAAAACAAAACTAATTAGACAATATTTCAGGCAGTAGTGGCTGGTGCGTATGTTGCATGGTTTCACAACCCCTATGTAATTGAAAAATATCTTCTGATATGTTAGGAATATACATTTTACTTTAAATTATATTCAGTATTCAATATATTGCAGAAATATCGATGTTAATGAAATGATTTTGAAATCAAAGAGCACTCATTTTGAAACCCAAGGTGTGAACTCTTTGGCATCTATTGCCCTCCCAAGAGTGCATCACGGCCTTCGATGTGCCAACGGACTTCTTCCATAGGGTGGAAGAGGGGTTGTCTGGCCGCCGCGCGCGGCGCTGCGTCCGCGGGAAATACCAATTTCCTGTCTTCGTCTGACACTACCTGCAACATAATTGAAATACGGTAGTCGTTGTGTGGCGTCCATACAACAGAAAATTGATGACGAGATTAAGTCATCGAAATCTGCTATTGAAATAAATAAAATAGTCAGCAATGACAACTCAACTAATAATTTTATTTTACATGCCAACGACAACAAACCACAAAAACAATGCAACATAATTTTATGAATTTCATAATTTCAGTCCAGCTGGCCCTTTTGTCATTCTCGTTGTGTACATATGGGTGAATACGAGTGAGTGTGGAAGATCTTTCATTATTGCAATATATACTAGGGTAATGAAATTTTCGGAATAAAATAGCTTTATTTGTGTAAAACGTGTCCAAACAAAAGTGCTTTTGCAAAATGCTGAAGTAGAGTCACCGTATTTTCGAAGTTCTTTTTTGTTTTGTGTAAATTCTATTACCATCAGTTGTCTCAATGCATGTCTAGTACACAAATTCGAGGGCCCTCTGGAAGCCAAAACTACGTGCGCGGGGAGATAAATATTCCTGACACGAACAACGCATACAACTACGAGTAATTAAGAAATGTTTTAACATCAACTTTTATTAAACGTAGTTTAAACTAATTTATATGAATTCCTTACAATGTATCACACTTTTATATTAGTTTTCAGAATTTATTTTGGTATAGCTGCAACCTCCACTTTGTTGAGGCACCAGCCGCCACTGAATTCAGATGGCAATCTCCGTATTTTTTGTGGAACTCTACGATTTTGTAATCTTTTATATATTTTAAGTCAAATATTTATTTTAAATATTAAATATTCTACATACCACAGTGTATTCATCAATCACGAAAATTGAAATTATTACATAGTTTTCGACGTTTTTCAAGAACCTTTATTTCCCTGCTTTTTTAGATCAGTAATACACAGGAGCAGAACGTTTGAACTAGTGCAGAAGGGCAGGCACAGAAGCAAAAGCTCTTTTCTAATTATAGTGAAATGTGACACTCGGAACATAAGTCCAACCAAATGTCATGAATGGTCAAATACCCTAAATAATAACATCGTTTCTTACATGTTAGCCGTTCTTTGGAAATTGACCTGTGCGCATCGTTAGCACCGCCACCGCAGGCGCTCCCACTGCCGCTGCCATTTCGGCCATTTTCGTCGTCGCCGCTGCAATTTTCCCATCGTCTCTGACGTTATCGCCGCCGCCGACCCCTCGCCTCTGCCGCGGGCGACGGGGGCGCCCACGCCCGCCCATCAGCCTGCCATCGGCTGCCGCCCTCGGCCCCGCTCACCGTTCGCTTCCCCCTCGAAAACGGCGCGTTGTAAACGCGGTGTCCGGCGCTCGACGACACACGGAAAATACAGGAGCTGCAGCGACGGGAGCTGGCTGGAAATGTCCTCGTTTTTTCTCGGAATAGAAGGTAATGTAATGGATTCCTGGGGGCGAGAGGAAGTAAATGAAAATACATTTGGGATTCACAGAATCCCAATAATTATGTGGAAAATGGTCTGGGTCTTTATCCTTTTGCAACCTGCGGTAGTGAAAGATACTGGATTAATATCGAACTCAGGTATTGTCTTATTTAAGAGTTACCAGAAATTCAACATGATTTAAGATTTTATTATATTAAATGAGTGTAAAACACTGGTGTGATCCGTTATGTAGTTGTCACAGATATGATTAAGTGTAATAATATATTATTTTTAAAATGTCAGATTGTAACGTAAAGTGTTAGAAGAAGAATATGTGTTGAGCGTTGTTCATTAGCTTTGAATTTGGCAGAGGCCTACATATTTATTACTTCTGGATATGGCATCAACGCGTTAGCATCAATTAACTATCTCGTAATGGCAACAGCAAATTGTTCCTTAAAGAGAGGAAAGATTCGAATCATGAAATTACTGTAAGTCTTTGAGCGTTGTAAATTAATAATAAGAGATCAAAATCCTTTTATGGTCAGAAAATCATTTTAGAATGTTTATCGGTATTTGTTTTCTGAAATGTATAAAACTAAAATATTTTAAGTTAAGAAACACCATGCAAATAAAAGAAGCTTTTATGAAAGACAAATCCACATATACCCTAGATACGAAATAAATAAAATAGAACATGTTTTTTTCTGTATTCAAAATGTTACATTTCTGTTTCAAGAATAATCTTTCCCAACCTCCGTGACAAATTATTCCAGCGTTTGTTTTCTCTCTCAATTTGTATCATTACACATTACAAGGGATGCGTCTAAGAGAGGCTTTGCTAAATACAATGCAGAATATTTTTCTGAAAATGGCAAATAACGGGAATCTGATAACTCAATGAGAATAATTGACATTGTTATCCTTTAATTATTACGCCCAGGGTTTTACAACTGCAATTTGAGACTCCTTAAGGTATTAGATTGACATTTTTTTATCGTATGTTTGTGTATTATAGCATTAAAACCTTGCTATTTCTCTCGTAAGGATCGATTTATCTATTTTAGTTCTACGAACAATTAATGGTGTGCCATTAAAATGACAATACATCGAAAATTGATGAATTTACGTAATGGTAGTCTAGTAACCTGCGTTCGTCCGTCACTCAGATAGACCCCTTCCGATCTATCAATTGAGGAAAGGGGGGTGGTTTTCGGTCTATTCATGGGGGAAGTGACAAACAGATTGGCACAGATCGTGACACAGATCTTAGCCAGATCCCTCAGGATATTCTGAAACACTTCTAGAAAAACATGTGCTTAATGATTTCAACACATCTTTGAGTACCTTACTGAATCTCCGAGATTTAATTCAATATCCCTCATTCCGGCATTTATATGAATACTTACGCCGTGGTTAGACTCATTCACAGTAATTAAACCTTGCAATGAAACAAAGATGTAAACCAATATTTTAATAAATATTTTTTCATGTAACTTTCTGTGTCCGAAAATTCACGAGCCGCGCAATTGAATTATATTTAAAATATATTTTTGTTATGAACACACAACACCCAAATAAAACATCTGATAATGAAAATAATCGCCAGAGGCGATCCGCCAATACAGTATGTTACATTGTACTAGATGCCTTAGTTTTTATATTAAAACGTTTAGAAAGTTCACCACTCCCGCGCATAAGATCGCACTTATGACACTTATACCGTGAAAATCCGATAAGTGATGTTAGTAGACCAGAATCTACCTTTCTACACCTTCAGTTAAATATAGTTGTACATTACAAAACTATAATTTTTTTAAATTAATTTTGAGTCATTAATACTTTCGTTCGTTAATTCGTTAATATACTGTCAGTAATTTATATATATTAGTGCATTTATGAGTACAATAGCTTAAAATAATTTATTGTAAAGTTTATCGACTAAGAAAAAGTTTTGGGTGAAAATGAGCTTCAAATTGCAAATTTTGGAATAAAGTTTTGTCAGAAACGGCTCCAAATTTTTCAACAAAAATTTTCATGTACGAAAAGGGTTCACTCGTCTATTATAGTCTTAAAGTCATGTTTCAGTTCTATGATTATGGAACCGAAATACGGAGCAAATTTGAAAATACGTACTTCGAACGACGATAGAGGACAGCTAATATACGACTCTTATTTAAACATCTCTCACGCCGTTAATAATCACATTTTCAGCAATTTGTATTCACGTGCTTATGGGTGTGTGGAAGTGTTTCAAATAACTTCCAATGAAGTTTTTTGAAAAATGAAAAGTTTTCTGTGAAAAAGAGCCTCTAATTTCTCATTTACAGTAACATTTTAATGACATTTTCTAAAAAATCGCTCCAAATTTCTCGACGAAACTTTCCCTATATGATGAGGTTTACTCCTCTATAATATTCTTCGGTTTTACCATTAGGAAACCGAGGAATTGGAAAAAATTAATAAAAGTTCTTTGGTGATAGATGACAGCAGGGAAGAGGACGGGACAAGACCAAAAAGCTAGCAACACCAAAGAAATTAGAAAACTAACTAGTACAAGAAAGTCTGTGCCACTGTGTAGCAACACAAGTTTTGTTTCTATCGCTTCCTTTTTTCTACCTTTCTTCATTTATATCTCCAAAATTATGCAATTTATGAAACAGGCATCTGTGAAAAAATTATAGTTAAAAGTTCCATTAAAATACATGTGTTTACTTTAAGTTTGTGAAAAACGGTGAAGGTAGTAAATCGCACTGAATAACAGTGACTTCTTGGGCCGTTGGCCAAAATGAAAGAAATAGCTATAACACGGCCTCTCCTCCTATACCACGCCGGTGTTATAATTTCAGTACATTATGTTTCGAAATAATTCTGAATTAATATTGGCACTGTTATAGTTATTAACGTCATTGGAACGATAAATACAAAATAACAGACGCGGTTCATGTTTGTAAACCGAGACGACACCCGAGGTTTCAATTAATCCAAGTCTTAATTGTGATATCGGTCTTGTGTCATTCAATACTTTTCGTAATACTTGCCATTTTTGTTTAAGAAAAAAATATAAATACCTATGCTTTTAGTACGTAGAAGTGCAACACATTCCATTTCAATTCTATACGATTCTTGCTTCAGATATGACAATTGTATTTGCAGATGGTATGCTCAATGTGTGGGTACGAGTTGTTTGTGAAAAGGTCGAAGAAGCGAAGTTCCCCTTTTCGAACAAAATAGGGGAAGGCGACTATTCTATTTGAAGATGGTACGCTCAGTGTGTGGGTACGGGTTATTCGTGAAAAGGTCGAAGCAGTGGGCGTCCGACGGCGGCAGAAACGGAAGTGAATCGGAAAAAGGAACATATCTCTGTAGCCGTAATAAATCGACAAGAAGCAGCAAGGAATTGAATGTACGTCAGAGTACATTGTGACATGTGTTACGTAGGCTCTTTAAAGTAAAGCCAAATAGCTTACAGCTGCGCGAAGCTTAAGCAAGGAATGACGAGGCCTTACGTTTCAATTTTACTTCTCAGCGCAAGAGTATATTGAAGATGGTTTTCGTTACAAACCTTTATTTAGCAGCGAAGAAACCTTAAACGAATGGGAAAGTGAATAAATAATACGTTCGCATTTGGGGAACCGAAAGGGATGAGGAATATGAGACTACCCCAAAGTGAATGTTTTCTAAGGCGTTGCAAAGTCGATGGTCTACCCACTCATTAGAAAGGATCAGGGATGACGTATCTGGAGACTTACGGAATGGCTATTACTGCAGTTGAATGACGACAGGGACGATTTCCAACTAAAACAGGATGGTGCACCACTTCTTTTCCTCAAACGTAACATAACGAACAACTACGAGTATAAACTAACACCTCTCACAGCGACGGATCGGGCAGCGATCAATGTTCCCTGCTTTATTGATATTCAATGAAAAATAATAATCGGTTCTGAATATAATGGAAATTATTTTCTCGAAAACGGTTTTCTCCTTTTGAGTAGCCGGCGAGAATAACAGCTCCACTTAATAAAACTGAATTTATTTTTAAAACTTTAAATAGAAGTTGTAATCGCTTATTACATTCAATACATGATGCATACTGTTGTATATTGAGCCAAAGGAAACAACAGTTCGTATCAACAAGTCACTTTATTCCACAATCAAAACATAAACCAATATTCAAGCCAGGTCGCCGTTTGCCAGATGTCCCATAAACAAGCGCACATCACAACCACCAGGAAAAATAGCCTTACTATCAACTAGCCACTTGCTAACACTTGACACGAGCTCGCACGCATACTGCACTGGCTAGGGATCAACTGTCCTGGCCTCACGGGCCGGCCGCTTTATACGTCCCGAGCCAGTTGAGCGAGTCTTCATGGCTCGCCGATCCGGCTCAGTGGGCCGCCTTGTCGGCGCTGCCGCCCTGCCACCTAGCGGCGTCTCCCAGCAACTCTCCTTGCTCGCACCGTTCCGGCTGAGTGGGTCGCCTTGCCGACGCTGCCGCCTCGCCACCTAGCGGCGCCTCCCAGTAACTCTCATTGCTGGCCGGTGCGCCGTCAGTCACGGTGCGCTGCTGGGCTGCTGACGCGACCATATCTGCTCAAACCATAACACATACATTCCAAACCATTTCACTTAAAATATTTCGTTGTAATGTAGTGTCTCTCGAAACAAGTTATATTGTGTTTGGTTTATTTACATTTTTAAGTAATATGAAGCGTAGTCGTATTTTTTGCTATAGCTTTCAATGAGATTCGCGCACATTAATCAGGTTTAAAATTTCATTTAACAATCAAAATTGTAGTTTTACGTTTTTTTTAATTTTTGCAATTTTCCAAAAGACAGTGAGTTTACAAAACGAGGACCACCACCATACGGGAAACATATTTGAAGAAATAATTTGAAGCCGTTTTTTAAAATCTAATTGTTTACTAATTTATTTATTTTTGTGATTATACACAAGAGAATTGCTTAACCGTTATCCGAGGTACATGTTAATTTGAAATGTTGGTGTAAAGTTAAATAATATTTTTTACATAATTTCTTTATAAATAATAAATGAGATTTGGATTCTACTATTTTCTTAAACTCTCAACATTTACGAGATGCTGTGAGGTCTAAAATGTTAAAAACATTCATGTATTGTCTTGTTAGTTTTCTTTCCTTAACTTCTGTCTGATTTTGTTATGAATACAAATATTGCTCTATTTTACGTATTAACTCTTGCGGCTATCCTTTCAGTATTGATTTCAGAGTAGGCCAAGGGCGAATACGATAAAAACTTCTATCCAAAATAATTTCCAGATACAAATAATTTATGAGAATTGGCCATCATGTGATGAGCAATGAATTTTGCACAAACAAAGGTTAGGGGGAAAGAAATCACGAGGGTATACAATATTCGGAAACAGAATTGTACATGGAAAAATACAGCTTGAGAGCTCAATTCTCCCGCGCTACAACTACTGGCTAAAGGAAAATAATCTTCAATATTTTAATAGGAAAATGCCGAGATAATGTTGAACTTTGGAAATTTTCAAAGTATCAGAGAGTTTAACAAAAATGTGATCTATGGCATTTCTTTAAACAGTTTTTGCTTTATTGGAATAAAAAATGTAGCAAAAACGAGGCATTTTTTTAGAAAATATTAAAAACGTTGAGACTTTATGTAAAGTACACCCAAAAATAAAAATAAAATATTCGTTTCAAATTAAAGGTCCCGCGATATCAACCAGATATATTGAAAAATCCATTTCGGTGAAAATACTACCTGGTTTAGTCGCTAGCATTGTTCACAGCCGGATGGACTGACGTTTTGTCGAAAATCACGTTTTTTATTTCAAGAACCCACAAAACATAGGTTATGATTATTATGCTTGTTAAAGTAAAAAATGACCATATTACAACAAGATTTATCCTCTTTTAGTGAATCAGGGCCACACAATGCGATTTTGTCTGTGGAAATATCGCATTTTTTCACAGCACATTATAATATGTTCTGCGTAAACAGTCTCCTAGAAAGTAATATAATAGGAAAGTAACATCTATTGTGCATTCTCTATTGTCATGTTGCATAGAATAGAAGAGAAAGTACGCGTAGGAGTTAACGCAATATTTTTGAGACTCTATTATGAGATTTTCCTATATTGCGTTAGTTTTTCGGCTGCAATTCTCTTCTTCAAATACGCCGTGAATTCGTTTTCGAACCATTTCACATAAACATATATAACTGTTAAAAGACCTTGGAATTTTTTGTCGTTGCGAGAAGTTCCTGAAAATGGCGTTCAGTCTACATCTAAAAGCCGTGCACAGACTTTAAAGCTTCATTCAGAGACCGAAAGATTGCTTTGAAGATTTGGGCTCAAATTCCCCAAAGTTTCGACAGACAGTCGTTGGAATTTTGTAGGCTCTCGTTGGCTTCAGAACCCTTCTCCTGTTCCTCCAACGCCGTGCCATTAAATGTGCTTCGACTTCTCAATAATTGCTTCCGCGACTTATCCTCAAAGCAGCTGTGCGTAATAGTGCTTGTAACAGAGAAGAGAAAGTATTTCACGCTGTTCAAAGGGTGAAGTTTACACTTTTCCAAATTGAAAGTTACTGGGCACAAACTCGTTATCATAGGAAAAAGTCATTGCCGAATTGACGACAGACCGATAGGATACATAGTGTAAACATGTCTCCAAAAAACGGGAAAATGTACGAATTAGTAAATTGTAAACTCACATTTTGCTCATCTAATTCTAAGGGGGGGTAATCGTCCGTTGCGCATTGCATCATCTATTTGCACTATTTTCTTATTTTATTTGCAATTATTTTTAATTTAAACTGTGTTGGCATAAGAAGCAAAATCTCTTTTGAAGAAAATATGGAAATCTTGTACCACAAGTTAAATCAGCGAGAAAACTATTATGATTCTAAATACTATTACTGAACAACTTTTTAAAATAGTATTGCAAACTCGATTAGGAAATCTTCAAAATTCCAAACATTAAGATATGTGGGATGTTTCAAGCAATTCAAACGTTTTATTAAAAATGAAAATCTTAGTGTTAATAAGCGTACTTTTCAGATACGTCATGTAATATAGAGTTATCCTCAAAATTTGTGAGAAACGATTGGTTGGCCTAGTATCGACAGTATAATGTCAATTTTGAATAAATATTCCTACTTGCGTGGTAAAAACTATTATTCGAGGTAGAATTGTCATTTTCCGAAATCGATCTAAGATGTACGGTGAATCTTGCGTTGGCATCAGCTCCGAGATGGACTTTCCAGTTGAAAAAAGACTTTCTTAAGTATTTAGGAATTCTGATTATTAGTTCGTAACATATGTTTCCTAGAAAAAAAAACGTGATTCTTTAAAGCTGATTTTTGAACAAAATTGTGCACGCTAGTACTCGAAAGAAAAGTCCGTGAGCAACATAAGGTTAAGTAATAAACAGAAAAATCTTGTAATGTGCAAAAAAGAATCTTGAAATTTATATTTTCTGACCTGGAAAACCGGGGGGTGGGGGGTGGAACCTTGAATTCTGAAGAGTGAGATCGCTGGTCATCCTGTAATATGTTTGTTACATTTTTATACAGTATATTTTACAATCCAGATACTCATTCTCAAGAAATGTTATCACATTAACTTTGGGTTGTGTTATATAAACAAGTAATGCCTTTGACATCCCACCAAGTGTATTCTTTCACAAACAGTCATGGTATTACAGTTCTCAATCTGCTCTTATATAGTGTAATTAATTACACAGAATTGTTGAAGTCAGTTGCGTTTGAAACACAGAGCTCATGACGTTCCAGCTCCAAGCAGAGCGCGCCTACCGCTTGTGTTTTAGCAGTAATAACCGCATTCCAACGGCGTAGACTTAGCTCTCCATCGTCTGCTTTACTCGCTCATTAATGTCGAGACCCTCCCTTGTGAGGTCTCAACGTCGAAATTTGTAAATCGGATGTACCTCTAATAAGCCCAACATTGAAAATAGAGACCGAGGTCACAAGAACAAAAATTTCAGGAGACGAACAACAAATTTTACAGAGGCCGACAGTTACGACATACACAAAGACTACTACCCCCAGAGTCGCCCATAGAGGCTTCTCTTGATGCCCATCAGTTCGGCACATTGGTCAACCCCCGCTAAGTGTGGTTAAAGACCACGTCGAAGTTCTAAATTCTATTTCATATAAATTTAGAGGAGCTTGCCATGTGACAGAATTATATATTAATAAATTAATAGTTTCGAATAATATAGTAGGTAAAATCGACCATGCCCGCCTGCGTTGCAATTGATTGCGCAAGTAAGGGATAAAAGATAGTGACGGCTATAACCTCCCACACATATGTATAGAGCAGAGGATTGGTCAAACCATCAAACGAGGGTATAAACGTGTATTAATTCTCTGAAAAATTAGCAATTTGGTGGTAGAAAAAACAATACCCTGGGTCAGTTTGTCTAGCACTTGAGTTTGATTACTTACGTATTTGAAAGTTATGTTACCGAATATTCATCCCATTACTTTCGTGATCTGGGACAAGAAGATGACCACTTTATATGGGTTTAGTTTGAATAAATGGCGACATTTTGTATCTTCTATGTTAATTGGATTGTTGGTGAGGTAGATACCTTTTTATTATGATAAATAAATAAAGATATTGTCAGGTATCAATATTTTAATTTAGTGTGTTGTAGATAGTGTTTTGATAAAATCGAATACTTTGTTGTTGCATTCTTCCTTATCCAGAATCACTTTAGAATTGCCTTTGTCCGCTTTCGTTATAACAATATTGTCTTGGGAGATTTTGTCTTTTAGTTTTTTGGCAGTTAATTGTTCTGACGAGATGGGCTTTGGGTGCGAGTGGTGTTCAATATGTTGTTTGATAGTACGTGTAACAGTGTGCTTGATTTCTGTGTGATTATTATCATTGGGAAGGGCAGTGTCTAGGAGAATATACAGATTTTTTAGAGTATTGGCGTTGGGTGGAGAAGGAGGTGAATATTTGAGACCTTTTTTGTAGGAGTGTGGCTTCTGTATGGGATAGAGTAGAGGATGAGAGATTTATGATACGAGGATGAAAGTAGGGGTGAGTCACAGAGTCAGATTGTATTGTATGTGTTTGATATAGCGCTTTGCTGCAAGATAGACGTTCCAGCTTGCTTACCTGTTTTTGTTTCCGGCGGTTGCATATTCTGAAGATGCGGCTTCTAATGGAGTCCAGGAGCACCTCCCACTCAGCAGGATGTAGTGAAGAGGACAGGTGTAGAGATAGTTCGTATTTCTGCAGTGAGAGACGGTCACGAGTAGCGTACCATCGTTTCCTCTCCCAGTGTAGCCAGGAAGAGCGGGCTGCAGCGGTTGCTTTTGAGGCGGCAAATGACGAGCTTTTGATTAATATTGATGAATTTAGGGGTTACTCCCATAACGATGCATTGTGTGATGAACCATATATGTAAGTTTTCCAGACCAAATTTCAGGGATGTCTTGTAAAAGTCGGAGACCAACGAGGCT
>BOPP01000019.1:4770295-4785159 GCA_017312745.1 Gryllus bimaculatus | reverse complement strand
GAACTAGCCCGACATCTTAATCTGGATGTGTTGGTGAATGCTTAGATACTTTTTTATTTTTGATCAATAAATACGAGATATGTCAGGTATCAATATTTTTAACTTACACTACATGATCATTTCGCTCGCGTAGCGATCATCCTCAGAGCAAAACAAATACAATATACAATGAGAAATATTACATGTTGGTTATGTATACAAAATGCGTAAGCAAACTGGATCCGTCATACCTGCAGCTTCTTGGGCCGAAAACAAAGTTCTGCGACTTTTTGAGCTGGTGTCTTGTTTAAAGAGCAACCAAGCCGGTCGCCAGCGGGAGGGGCGGGAAGAGGGTGGGGGCGGGGCGACAGGGTCGTAAAATGTGGGGGTGCTGGTGGATGCTTGAGAGACTGGTCGGGCGAGCGAAGGTTAGTGGGTGGGGAAGGGCTGGGGGTGGGTTTAACGGGCTGTACTTTGTGCTAACTTTTAGCAGCAGGTGAAGAAGTTTCAGGGATCTTTGGTTAACGACATGTCATGTTCTGTTTTTTGAGGGTTGTTGTGTATGTGTAAGGCTCTTAATTTTTTCTGTTCCAGTACCCTGTTCTCATTTCTAGAATTCCGGAAATTTATGTGTTTAATAAATGTGTGTTGTTTTAAATTCTAAGGTGATCCCGCCAAGTGGTGAGACTGTGGTAGTGTTTATTTTTCCCATGCTTGTTCGTGTTCTTTGATTCTCTGTGTGAATTTTACGGCCTGTCTTTGTCCTATGTATATAGCATTGCAATTTGTTGCAGCGTGAGAGCAATAGACTCCGCATAAGGATGTAGGGGATTGTGTCTGTAGTGGTTGCAATAGTGTGTTGTAAATAATCGTATGAGTGTTGTTGAAAGAATGTTTTTAGAATCCGAATTATTGAGTGTGGAGGCTATTTTCAGAGAACAGGGTTCCCTATATAAGGGATTGTGAGGTACTTGGCTGTAGTGTTCTGTCAATTGGTTGTGAAGTGTCGTGATCTCTCTCATCACAACAATTTATATTATCATGTAATTGGTGTCGACAAACATAATTGAAGTTAGGGTTCTGTATGGAAAGCGTGAGTTACGTATACAAAATATTTAGTTGACTAATACGTTAAATTCCAATTTATTTAAATGCAATATACTTAAGAGTAGTTAATTTAGCCGAAACCTAAGAGTAAATGTTGGTATAAATATTCCACACGCAAAATGTTGCGGAAATAATTTTAACTTTTTAACCTAGAGGTATAATTAGGCAAAACTCTGCGTAATAAATCTAAATACAGCCAATAGAACGTATGTACTGACAGTATATAGTGACATTATTTGCAAGAAATATATCCTGTGTATTATTACTTAAATATTGCTAGACATACCAGGCGTTGGCACATGGGGGGCCAAATTAATTCAAATTTGCGCCATGTTTCCAAAATACAGTTTCGCAATTCTTTGAAAGTATTTAAAAATAAAATATCATACATTTCAAATTTGGAGCTTTCCATATATTGCCAAAAACACAGCGGATTCTCTTACAATTAGTGGAAAATTCATTTCACCCAAAACACTTTGAAATTGACCTTCAATCGCCTCCAAAAATGATCGAACGATCGATAAGATCGCACCACCTTCTGGCCTGCCGGAAAAAGTTTTACACATTGTCAGAGACTTCCTGGAATCCAATTTTTTTCCACAGAAGTCAGGATGAGATAGCATTTTTTTGAGAATCTGGAGTCGCGGGCAGTTTCGTAGCTATCGTACAGAGAAGCTAAGCAATACTTGTATTGGGTGCATGGAAAGTTAGGTTCGGATCGTTGTCAAGCAATTGCCAGCACATTCATTCAGTCTCCGTGGCCCTCACTCCCTCCAAAACGCGGCACGAAAGCACCGTGCACAAGCACCAAGCGTGACATTCGTAAAAAGAGAATGTTTATTTTCGTCCAGACCAAGGTAACCATGACAATTTCATCAATAGTTAATGTTTCAAACGGCAAAGGTATATCTTGTCCAGTATGTGTCGTTTTTTCAGAACTTTCTGGTCTGATGAGAACACGGAAGGCGATGCACGAAACTTCTCTCTTGAACCATGTTTTTCTAATTAAATTTCAGGTGTATTAGTAGAATATTGCTTGCTTTACTGTCGTAATAAGCTTTATTTATTGTGCTCCTTGTAGTAAACGGACTTAAATCTTGAAACATTACCTATCTTACGAAGTAAAACTTTTATGTATTGCCTACCAATGGCATAACTTTCGTCAAGAAAGTTGTACTAATATGGCGGCGCGCGCAATTGTGTCGGCTTCACTGGAATGTACAGAAAGAGGTACTCTATATATAGTACTCTTTAGACATACATTAGTATGAGCAGAATTACAGTGTCATCTGTTGCGTAATTGACATACGACGTGGAGAGAAGCCTTTTTTTGGGCGACTTCTCATGGGATTAAGCGAAAAAGTATTTTTTCAAAACTATATCTTAGGTCTACAGGTATATCATTTTCAATCCTTCAATTAGAATGGATGCTCCGGCGTGCTATCTCTCGAACTCCTCCTACTCCCTCGGTCGCTATTTTCCTTAACCTCATCGCACCCCTCATCCCTACCGTATCATACCCCGCCCCGCCTCCTCCTCACCTCACCATACTGCATCCTGTATCTCTCCTCATCTTGCATCATCATATTCATATCTTATCACACTATCTCTCCCCTATGCACCCCTTAGACCCAAGACCCCGGTCCCCTTTCGAAACCCACCGTATCACACCTTCCCCACCACGTTCAAATGGCCTACGCACGTCCCATCATCCCCGGTCGCATTGCTCTGCAACCCACCCAATCTCTTTCCAACGCAAGCCGTCTCGCTCTGTCACACGCCGTTGCATTCCAACCCCCTCCGTCGCACGCGCTCACCCCAACCTCGTCGTTCGCACGCGCAAGCGATCTCTACCCACGCGCTCATTCAACGCCGCTCTCTCTAAGCTTCCCGCTCGATCCCATGTCCTGCTTCTTCAAAGCCCATGTTCATTGTTGATTCAAATTTGTGATTTCTCTAAATTATTCGTAGTCGCGGTGATCCATATTTATTGGTTACTTCCTAATGATTTACTTGCAGTATGATATGAATTTTCGTGAATTGATTGATTAGTGATTCCGGGCGCGTCAACTGCGACGATATTTTGTCACGTAAGTGTAGTGTATGTTTTTCTCACGAAGTGGCAGTGAGTTGATCTTCCCCCGAAGATAGTGCATGTTCACATCCGGCGCCGATGTATTCGTCGGATAGCGGGGTTTTCTCCAACTGGATATCTCTCTCCAGCCGGGTAACCCCCCCCCCAGTACAAGCTCTAAGCTGCCGACAGATCTCATGGCATGTGGGGTAGTGTAGTGAAGGTATGTGTAAGTAAGGGTTGAGGAAACGACAAGAAATGTGAAAGATCACGCGCGGTCCGAGGTCCCTCTGTGACGGCACTGCTCCGCCATTCGCCTGCTAGTGGACAAACAACGGAAAGCAGCCGATCAGAGCAGCCAGCCCTTAGAATTTGCCTCCAGACAGCAGCTAAACTCGACCGAAGTCGTGCTGAAAGTCCTTCAACCGTCGAGATTAGAGCCCTAAGACCTCCCGGTCGTAAGCGCAGAAATGACAAAAGTTGATGTCCTGAGCCCACCACATATGCCGGTAATTTTCGTGAAATAATTATTTCATGATAGCCACGAAAATTAATGTTAATAAATTAATATTTGTACACTTATATCAAACATTTGCGAAGAAAATGAATGTAAAGGATTTGTCAGAGATGTAGAAAATAGACACTCAAGATATAATCCATATACGTTGGAGTTATCTGAAAATCCCTCTTTACACATTGTTATGATTAAATGTAAGTAATACGTCCAAACGTTTTCCTTATAGTTGCATGCTCGTTACGTTATTCTATACTGTCTGATAAATTAGTTTCAATAAGACACTAAATAACCAAATTAATAAAGCGCCTTGAATTCCTAATTAATTAAATTGATTTTTTTATATCGTGTCATCGCACACAACTCCGATATTCCATTTAGCTCTGTTAGCAATGTTTCGAGAGGTAAAGGATATTGTGCTAGAAGATGTATAATTGACTTCATTATATTATTCTCCTCTTTCCCGCAACATCGCCAATTCCACACTCGGCGCAAGGATAATTATTCATCCCAAAATTATAGGTACATTTGAATTCTCTCTTAATCACCGTTCACCTGTCAGTCGTTCTGAATATTATTCTATTCCGAAAAAAATCGCAAATACTGCTATATGTCTGTCAATCTGAAGGCAATAAAATATTCATGTACTCGTGTTATTGCGCTGAAACTTCCAGCGATCTCTTTAATCATGTTTTAAAGTAGGATAATGTAATATAATTTGAATAATGTTTTGCACATGTTACTAAATATTCTAAATACATAATACTATTTTACTAGATTAAGAAACTCCCCATTGCTCGGGCAATTTTTTAAAAATTGTGGTCAGTACACACTCAAAAAAGTAACATGCAGGGGTTCTTTCCAATTATATCTCTACCATGATGCATAGAACACACTACGTCACACGTGTTTATAGCCACACACATGTTGTGAGTACTATCTACGAGAAGATAGAAAGCAGCAGTCGAATGCTCGGCATGTCGATTGGTCTTAATCGAATGTATTGTATAGTACTGTCGATAACTCAATGTCGATAATATATTTACTTATCCCAATCATATACTACTTGTAGATACTTGGTCTACATATTCTTGCACTAATTTTGCCTAAAGATATTTCATACTAACACGAATAACTGAAGTGCTTTGCGTTTTTACATGGGCTAGTGCTGCTACAACAGCTCATACTTTCTCCCATTAACACGTTATTATCTATTGAGAAAATGTCACTGCCAAACTCACAAACATATACATTCTTTTAATATAGCTACTTTAGCTACATGCTATAACCGGAAGCGTGGCACCAAATCCTTCCTTTTTAAAACCACGAACGTGACTGAGTACACAATAAATCTAGATTCTCGCGTTTGGAATTCAGTTGTTGTAATTGTTGGAAGCATGGCACATAATCCCAACTTGCCGACCAGAGCGAAACACAATATGATTAATACAGATTTCCCGTATTCTCTGATTTCGTCTGTTTCATCGAAGTATCAATTCTAATGCCACAAATTCGTTATCAATGATAAGTTGGCATTCATTACCGAACAAATCGTTTCTGGGTGCCAGAGAAGTGATATCATCTAAAAGAATTTCAGGCAAATATTCTAGCAATAAACAAAAGATATTTCCACAATTACTCATGAATGGCGTTTGCATTCATATGTATAAAGTATATTTTTCGGTTTGAGAAGCCAAATATTTGTATTAATTGAAGTTGCAAGAGGAATGTGTCTCATTAGGAACAAAAAAGCAATACAATATGTATTAATAACTTAAATATAACGGAAAATGGTACATTAACACAAAATGCACTGAATATGCACTAATATGCACTATGCTATATAAAATAATCGAATTTCTCTTTATTTAATTGTCGTATGGACATTTTGGAATTAGCATAGTAGGGAGCTCATAGCTACGCAAAAAATCTCGTATTTTCAAAAGATTGAACATTTCACTTTAAATTTAACACTGGTTTTAATGAACAAACTTCATTAAGAAAATAATATCTTCGCAATTAATGTAGGGAGGCGCCGAAAATGTTTGAAACTCCTGAAATTTTTCAAAAATAAGGGATTTCAACGAAAATGAGACCTCTTTTACGCTATCCAACAACAAAATTTAATTACTAGAATTTGACCCTTTTTTTTGAAAATTTTAAAAATATCCCAGAAATTTATGTAAAGTGCCCCTCAAAATTAAAAAATATCACTTTCAAAGTCAAGGGACCGCAACATCCGCCAGATCAATTGCAGAATATCAACTTTGGAGATAATCGGCTGAGGTGGTCAGTCGCTAGTTATGACTACTGACTGACGCACAGGACGGAGAGAGACGTTTTGCCGTCAATCACGTTTTCGGTATCAAGGACCCACAAAACAATAATCCTGGCTATAAAACGTGTTAGAGGAAGTAATTTACTACATAATAGGAACATGATTTATCTACTTTTTTCTTACCAAAGCCCGGCAAAGAGAATTTTTCTCTCAAAAATTCGCCGATTTCAACATAGCAAAACCTTTTCCCGCTCAGATCCTCGGAGTTAACTCACTGTCATTCACAGTCACTACGCCACAGAAGAGCAGTGTGAGATGCATTGAATTGAAGCTTTATTTCACCTGGCGAGACTCAGGCCATTAGGTCTGCTCTTCCGTCTGACCACGCAAATTTCGCTACGCTCCTTTCAACAACTAGCAGCGAAAGGAGGTATTTCTTGGGAGAGAAATAGGCGATTTGAATTTAGCTCAGAGGCGTCATTTAGGCTTGATGATCTTTTACATGCAACTAAATCTACTAACTTAGGACAGCCGGCTTTACTTCCCCTCTGAAGGAAGGCGTACGAAGGATTTTTTCGCCCTTAAAACTTCACGGCTTCTTCGGGTTTGAACCCGCTAACATGGGTACAACAGTCCGAAACTCTAACCGTTACACCATCCCCATGCGCTGGCTTCAAAATTGGGTTGTCATTTTTGAATTTGAGGCAAACATCTCTACCTTCAATTTTGTAGTTTTGAAACGACACTTTTTTACAATTTTCGATAAAACTGAAATCGTAGAACATTTAGTCCAAAAATTAAATTGTTTCAAGGAATATATTTTTTATTCAAAGCTTTAAATGAAAATATCTTTCTGGTATTGAATTTCTTGTGTGAAGTGTGCAGTATATTCATGAACTTAACCGGAGAATTTTTAGTCTTATTGTACGTAAGCGGAAAAAGTAAAATAATTAAAAGTTGATTAATAACATGATGCTGTTAGTGTTGGCAAACCAATGGAAATATATCAAAAATTATATAATATCAGAATATATAAGCAGTAACCAAATAGTATTGTAATATTCTCCAAATATGCTCGTTTTAACACGAACTACATGTTACTTGTATTCCTTGTCTGAACAGGCAATTCTAAATGCTCTATGCGTTTTCATACCTAAGAAAATTTCCTAAAATTGTCTTTACCAATGCTTTTGCATTCAGAATTCAACACGTAAATGGGTTAGGGTAGGGATACCACTATTTACGAAAACGTTCAAAGACTACATTTCTCCCTAGAATAGGTCACACTCAGTTTTTCTTTTTTTGACGAATAAATAAGTAAATAAATATGTGAATAAATAAGTAAATAAATAAGTAAATTAAAAAAAGTCTCATAACGGTTGCACGCCAATGTTCAACAAAGAGAACATTCAACACATTTTTCACACTTCATTATCTTATATTTTTGTCGTTCAACAATGAACATAACATACACGCTGCATTATTTTCCAAGGCAGTGCATGTAGTAATATAAAATTAAAAATTAAAATGTAACTAGAGGTGCTACAAGAGCACATTCTTTCACACGTAATTGAAAACAGCTACGTAATATTCCAAAATTGCATTTTCTGCGCCACTAACACCTTACCTGTTATTGGCAACGTTCAATTCATCCAGTCCAAACAATGCGCTTGTGATGCAGGTAGCATTCGTTTCGGTAGTCAGGTCTTACTTTGACAAATGAAACAAACAGGAATACATTTGAATGTAAGTTACTTACAGTAGCGAAAACATTTATCCGAACTTACCTTGTTCTTTAGAACATTTTTTCTAAGAAATTTAGCAACTAGACATTTTTCTGACTAGGACCCGACAATAATAGTGCCGAAAATCCGCCGTTTTCTGGCCCACAATTACAATACTTTCTCGTCTTAAATAAGTGCGAGGAAGTAAAACTCAATATTACACATGTTTTCCATTTTTTTCATGTTAAGTATTAGTAATAATGCTAATGTAATCCAAACGCAACCAATTAAATGGAAGCTTTGTGGTAGTTATAGTAATAAAAAGTTTGTGGTAGATATCTGCATTTAATTAGATAGCCAGGAACAGTAGTCATTTCTAACTTTCAGAAATGAAACACCACAATCAGCAAATAAAATATCTTGAAGTAAATAAGTAAAATTTTAGTTTTATGTTAAGTGTGTTTCTTTTTATCAATATAATTTCTTTTATAAAAGCAGCAGTAACTTTCAAACAATTCTGAACTAATGCTCACAAAGCTCAGGAAATTTGGAGTGAGCCACTTTGTAGTTAAATTTCACAAAAAGATACTCATATTTTCCAAACATTCAACTTTGCCTTCCTTGAAGACAGGTTTTCATGGACACATTTCTTTAAAAAAAATAATTATATACTTTAATGAAATATCTACAAACTTGTGTGAAATTGTTCTTGCTTTTCTGTATTATGTGCTGCAGATATTGTTACAGTTAAATTTAAACGTGTTTGTTTCAATTGTAAAAGAAATGAATATTTTTCCTGATAGTTTTCATAAAAACAGAAATGCCGAATAGGCGCTTAGTTGTAAACAGTTTCACTTTTATATATTTATTAAAAAGTATTGCCCAAATGAGAAATGCCATTATAGTTACCTATAGTCTGAAGAGTAGCGTGAGTGGGTTTGCATACACGCCCAAGCTAGTACTGAATGCGTGGATGAGTTACAAGTATCTAGAATGACATTCTTTTACCATTGTAGAGTCACGACTATTGATGAATAATAAAATATAATTGGTTCACGGAATTAGGATGGTTGGCAAGGCCGCAGACAATGAAGACAACATTGGTTTCTATCACAATATAAGATCCCTCTATGACCTGATGAAGAAATTAAATATTTTGAAACGTTGGAACAACTAATTGTTTCTTTGCCAACACTGACCAATCCCGTGAACCAATTTTATTTTATTGACATTCTTTTATTTAAAAAGAAGTATATTTAAAAAAGAAATTTATTTTTGAAAAATATCATTAAGTAAGTATGTCAATCAGACTATGTGTGACGTAAAACACTGCCTATGGCCACAAAATAATCAACTTTGCTCACGTTAAAACTGGTCTGCAAAATGAAACTTTTTAGATGTGTCACTTTCATTTTCAGTACTCAGGCCTGAAAGATACTTACCTTCAATCTTTTCAAGAAATTGGACTATACTACACATACTTCCTCGCATTATATATAACGGCTATAGAATATTGTAATGTTACGTCAGTCTGCAAAACTTTTTCCAACCCAAAAAAAAAATTCTTTGCGATGGGATTCTAATTCAATTTCTTAGAACAAACACGCAAGACACGTAACCTTTACACCACCTGCTCCAATGTAAACTATACCTTCCCGACCCTTAAAAGCGCCCACGCCTTTTTACAGTATTTGAATTGGATCTTCAAGACCAGTTTGCTTGAGTTGCGTGTCGTGAGAACGGAAAGAGAGTTTGCCGAATAGATAAAGAACGGCAAGTCAAGGGTGCATTTGATAGTAGCGAATTTCAAGGCAAACATACCTTATTTGGAAACAATTACCACAGTTACACTTTATGAACGCTCCTTGTGACCGCATAACTCTTATTAGGTGACTATATCTTTTAGCGGTTACAATGCAGCTTGTTTGGTGCATCTGACCTTAAGGCCTGATTTACACGCTCCTTTAATGCGCTCTTAACGAGCGCAAGTGAACGCGCGCGAACGTACTGTCACTTTAAAACTCTCAGAAAACACACTCAAACTAAAACGCCGCTGAAATTCCGAACCATTCGTAAAGAAGCATATAAATCTGGACTAAGATAAAAGTTTTGCCAAGAGTGAGTCACGACGATTTCGTATTCTGTAAGTATTATTTCTCTTTTGCAAAAAAATCTGTTCAAAAAACTAATTATTTCAAATTGTTCCAATTCTAATTGTTCCAATTCTATACAAACAATTGTATTTAATATTTTTTTACACGAGTAGTTCGATTTAGTTGGCTGCCAACAAGATTTGGATGTAGCATTTCCCGCTTTCAGGGTCCATTACCTCCCGTACTCGCCCCAGCAACGTCTGAAGTAGTACTAGCGTCGCCGGTGCGAGGTCCTCGAGGCGCAGAGGTTGAAGCAAAGGGAGGATTATCCCAGGCAGCCGCGCCCACGCCTTTTCAACGCGCTCATTTGCATGCCGACGCTCCCGGACGGGAAGGGAGGGGGAAGGGGAAGGAGGAGGAGGAGGAGAAGGAAACGGATCTGAAAGAAGGCAGACGTTAAAGATTTATGACACATTATGAAATAAAAATGTTAAATTATTGCGGGTGCATTAAAACACTTTCTAGATTAGATGTGATGATGTACGATGTATAATGTTCTGGAAATGTAATTTTGTGAAGAAGCAGTACAAGGAGAGGGAGAGAGATGAGAGAGGAGAAAATCTCATTAAACAAATTCTGGAAACTAAGGAAACGGAGGAAGTGTCGACGAATGGCGCAGAATTTCTAGAGGTGAAGTGGAAAAGGACGAGGTGATTGTGGACCATGAAGTGACAATGCTGTTATACGGGCTAAAGAAAGAAAGGAAGAAAGAACAAGGAAGTGGAAAGGCGAGGGATGGGTCGTCCGGGCCCAATCGAGAACCTCGCAGCGAGTCCCTTGTGGACACTAACAATAAGGTTTCTGTGAGGTGCCTTCGAACGAAGGACTCTCGCGAGGGCGGGTGAATGGGTCTTCGAGGGAGATCGTCTACTATTACTCCGAACCACAATATTATCTTATATAAAATAATTATTAACAATCAAATATATTTGTACGGTTAACAGGAACAACATTGAAACATTCTCTTTTAAATCTTTTGCACTGTTTTATCCAAAACATGAGCAAAGAAATAAATAAGAATACAATAATTGCTACAAAATAATATGAGATGGTAAACGTCAATTTCATTTTATTTATTAACAAGCAAATAAAAATAAAGTAGATATAATTCTTATTTCCTTCAAAACTAAATGTTTGTTATTAATTAAAAGTATAAGAACTAAATAATTATGTTTATGTGAAATTAATTGTAGGAAGTAAGTAGTACGTATTTTGCGAGATATGCAGCTATTTGTGTGTGTAAGGGGGTCAATGCACTCGTGAATGTGTGCGTAGTTTGGCGAAAGAACAAGCAATGCAATTCTTGTCAAAACATTATAATGTGACAACTCTCAATAGTGTCTTTTACACTTTTATTTAATCAAAAATTATTTTACTCACTTTAGGAGTTGTCATTTTATGTACAAACTTACTATTTTCATTCATTTTTTGAATTTTTAGCAAATATAGATCATTTGCATTATTGTGATAGCTCTAATTTAGTGTGATTTATCAATGACTCATTCAAGTGTATAAAATATTTGAAAGGGAGCAAATAAAGAGGTTCGATGTCACATTTAGCATGTGTTGTGTTAACGGTGGGAAACTGTTCTTAAAAAATAAATTCAACCTTATGTGCATTCGTTGTTCGTCACGTCTGTGACATCTGTAGAGTGTCCTTTGATTATTAAAGTTAAGAAAAAATGTTTGATGTGTGAAACTTAGAACCTTTTTGCTTGCTCTTCAAAATTTGAAGCTTTTAGACATCGAAATATTTTGTTTTCTCCGATTCATTTAGGGTCAGAATGTATTTCGAGTTTGAAACGCTGTAATTTAGAGGCATCACAGAATGTCGAGTGGGAAAATTGTGAGATTGTGTTTTACATTTCTTTCTTTTTCAGCTACAAGTGTAAATGCTGGTAATATGGTGTATTACTTTAGTCTTTCGTATATACTACATAGTGGTTAATAACGCGTTTTGAAAAAAAATCCAATATGATGCCATAATTGGGCGCGGACTAAGTGGGTCAAGGCAGCATGTACTAGTAAATTAATCTACTTTAATTAATGGAATTACATGGAAAATAGGCGGAGCTGCTTCCCCTCCTTCATTTAGATATACATCGATTTCTTTGAAAAGCCAGATACTATTATTTACACACGAGTGTATCATTTGCGAAATGTAAGTGTACGTTATGAGAAGGGAGTTACATGCAAATGTCACCTTCTATAATGAAGAAATAGTATTACACACATTTCGGGGAAATGCTCACTGTGTGAGGATTTAAGGAGAAGTCAGTATAAGTTGCAAATGTGACAAACACAAAAACCGTGTCCGTGTCATCTTCGCGATAGATCGCTAACAAAATAAGAGCCTGTTACCAAGAGCCAAGTGCGGCGGCCGCAATCCCAAACAAAAGCCAGGAAAGGAACAGGTGGGCGCGGCGCCGTAATGAATTTCTGTCTGGAGGGCCGCGGTGAAAGACTCGGCGTTCGGAAGACGAAATTAGTTGCGAACTCCCGCCCGCCGCCCTTGAGTGCGTGCGACGGTGGGTTTCTGTTTCTTTTTGCGCTGCAGCTCAGGCACGTAATGTGCCCGGCGCTGCTCGGCCCTCTCGGGCTGGGATGGGTGGGCAAGGGAACGAGGAAGGCGCAGAATGCAGGAGGGCAGAGGGAAACAAAACCGACAACGGAGGGGAAGAAGGAGGGCACATTGGAACGGAGTAGAGCTGACGAAGGTGGAAGGATGTGGAGGAGAGCAATAGATGAGGAGATGGTGGAGAGCAGATTAGGAACGATGAGGAGCATCAAACAGGGCAGTATAGGAGCGGCGAGAAGAAAGAAGACAGGCAGGGTAGGAGTGGGGAGGAGGTTAGAAAAGACGAAGAGTAATGAGAAGATAGAAGGAGAGCAGAGTAGGTATAGTGAGTAGAGCGGAGGACAGATGAGGACGAACTATTTCTTCATCAAATCAAAGAAAAAAGGGAAGAGAGAAAGAAAGGAGGTAAGAGAAATGAACGGAGAGAGAGTAAAGAGTACTAGGTGCACTATTTTCGGTGTTCAGCGCAAAGAGCCGTTTCTTCCTGCTTCTGTTGCCCTGCTCTCGCTTCTTTTGCGCTTTCGGTGCTTGCGAACCGTGCAAATTTTGTTAGAGCACTATTATTATTTTTCGGAGAATTCAGATCTATAGAAGTAATTTCCAGGAAGAAAGGAGACCACTCTTCATGTCAAGAAGTAAGATAGGAGGCCATCTCGAACTAAACTTCCTGAACATACGCTAATGATACTTTACTTCCAAGAACTTGTGATTCTATTGAATAAATAAACAAAAATATAAACACTCCAAACATATTCATAATATTGTATATCTTTTAATACATTTTTATTTGAACTCATAATTTTATCACTTCTAAACAGAATCCCTACATTGTTAAAGTTGACATAAGCGTTGGAATATGGAATAAAAACCAGATCAATATTTCAAAAGTGGTAGCTGGTGAATCGAGATATTCCTATGTAAAATGTTCCTAACAACTTTAATTTATTGAAATTAGTGCAAGTATTTTAAAAAATCTCAGGTAATCTTATACGGACATTTTGTTGTTTATTATAATCAAATGAGAACTTTTTTAGACATATTTGCCAATAGTAAATGGTATGTATTTTCCTTCATTTACCTATTCTTTTATTGACTGCTCTCTACAATATCTCTTAAGCCTCAAGTTGCATGTGAACTTCATTTTACATGTTAGGTGCGCAGCAAATGCCGGAGTCTTAAGAGAGGTCGGTAGTATAGGAATTTGAAAAGATTTTAAAACTAGCCCGAAGGCCCTTTAAGGCCATTACAATACCTACATCCTTTTCGCGTTCTAATCTTTCGAATTCTGGTATTCACCCCAAATGGTCTCTCCATCGCATCCAAAAGCGCGGAAAGAGACCCACCAAGGTACGGCTCAGGAAAAAGCCCCTGCGAAGGGGAAAAAACCTTCCGTCAGAAGCCGCAGTACATGTCTAAATCTATCGACATTATTTTAGCTATTTATTTTCTGCGCGGGGGCGTCCCGCCGTCTCCTTCTAGTGCTTTGGCCTCTTCAGCACCTGAAATCAAAGCGCGCCACAGAAGATCGTCCGCACCAACGCCTCTGCCCTTACATTTTCGATCCCCCTATCCCTTCACCCCCTAATGTGCTGATTACTATGCCAGTTTATTTTTATTTGATTGTATTACCAGTTATTTACCAAATGACTACAAAACGTATGACTTATTTCTGTTTACTGACTGTATAACGTAAACATAAAATTACTACTGTATTGTTAGCTTATTGACTTTATTATTCTCTCCAGTCTAGGCTCCGCTCAAGCTAACCAGTTGCTGTTTTCCCACTCCCCAATTTTCAGTTTCCCAATGGTCCGGACCCTTTCCTAAAAATGTTCCTTAATTCTTTTCATAAATTTAGATCTTTTGTCACCTTAAACATGTTTGGGCGAGCGTTACGTTCCTGTTTCGGAAGTAGTAATTTCCCATTCCCATCCATTTTTTGCTCCATGTTCGGTTGCCACAGCAAATAAGAGGATGTGGATCCAGTCTTCCCGATCACCGCAAAAAGCACACAGATGAACATTACCATTGCGTCCTTTTAGTCTACGCTGCAATCCTACCCGCCAACCCTGAACCAAGCGTATCCTCCACTCTGGGCCCTTTCCGAGGTATGTATGTAACTATTCGCAACCCCATAATGGACTCGCAGGCGATTTAGAGCTACCAGCGAACGTTTTTCAGCCGTTGCTGCCCAGACTCTTGCCTCTTTATAATCCGCAAAGTGCTATCGGAAATCAGCCTTCTTCTCACGGGTTCCCCTATCTCCACCATTTCCGGAAGAACGTCTCCCAAACCGCTGCGCGGTCAAGTAGCCGTTTAATTTTGTGCGCCCAGTAGCGATGCGTCGTTCCCTGCCATTGCGCTCTAAAAGCACCTATGTATAAGTGTGTCAGCCTGTCATCTCGCTAATTTATCCAGAGTTTAATAGGTTTTCATTTTAAAAATCTTTCAAATTCC
>BOPP01000019.1:4755751-4770270 GCA_017312745.1 Gryllus bimaculatus | reverse complement strand
TAGCCACATAGGATCAAGTAATCTAATTTGTTTGTAATAATTACCTATTAAATAAATAAATAATAATATTTTTGTTCTTCATTATCGCAGAATATGAGCATTCGTTAGAGGTACACAGCTTGAAAATGAGAATGAAGCAATGAGTTCTGAGTGGACTCTTTTCTGATTAGATAGCTAATAATTATTGTCTCATGAGATGTTGCCCAGATCATGTTGCATGAGATGTTTCTGTAGAACATCATTTAACATTTTGATATTGTTTCATAGTTACTTATACTGGTAGAGGTGGTTCAGAACATCAACTAATGTCAGTACAAGGCCTCTGACGGAAAGCCCTAGGTTCAACTTCCTTCGCTGCCAGGTTTTTCGAATTTTCGGATCTTGCTGGGTCGAGTTCAGTCGTTTTCTGGAGAACAAGTCTAGCAGCAGGCTGCTCTGATTGGTAATGTTCTGTGGTTTCTCCTATCAATACTAGGCGAATGCCGGAGCAGAACTCTAACAAACGGGCCTTGTTTGTCCTTCATTTTCCTTGTCCTGACCTCATCCCTTACACACGCGCTAAAATGGTAGACACTACCACAAATGCCGGAAGACTTCTTGAGACCTCAGAGCTTGTCCCGGCAGAGGCGTGGCCCGCTAGAGGCAGATACCTAATCCCACTAGCTGATGGTAGGTTGACGCCGGATCTCACCATCTAGCGAGGAAAGATCACAGCAACCTCTGAAGAAAAAAATCACTACACTTACTGGACTAATGAACTTACTAATTGACGCACCCGGTATTACTCATCAATCAACCATACTTATTCAAGACAAAAATATCATCTAACAAAAGTCCGTCAACATGCCGACATTGATTGGTGACTGGAGGGTTGCATATCATGTAGATACAGGTGAACGTCATCATGTAATTATTATTATTATTATTGTAATCGCAAATAATTGGCGGACCATAAAAATGATATATGGTTTGGTTCAACGTTCTTTTTAGGCATGAAAAACATTATTCCGATAAGATACCATAATTTAACAGTATATAATATCACATTATAATTTTAAGACAATTTCGAAATAGATATGAAAATAATAAATAAATAAAAAAAATGTCAACTAAACATGAAATATAACTTCTTCAACGTATCTGAGATGTACGTATATGAATTGTTTATAAGAAATATGTGTAAGAGATAGATCTTCCGAGGAAGAATCAGCAACGAATTTAATTAAATTGTTAAGATAAATAAAGAATGACTTCACATGGTGAAATAAGATATCTGTCTAGAAGACTTTGTGTTTTGAAATTCAGTCATATCCTTGCATGTTACTGCATCACAAGCAGAATGTATGGTACCTTCTTTAATATTGGATTACAACATTGCAATAGTCTTTAAATAAAGAAAGATTAACTAAATAAAGGTAATTTGATCTTTAAGATCTGATTCTATAAGAATGCCTTCTACATTAAAACTATTTGTATTGAAAACTTATGTATTCTCAATTACAATCAATAAAATTGATAACAAACACAATCAAAGAAAACAGTAAATCTTTGAGTGAGAAGTAACACGAAAAAATAAATACTGACTAAATTTAATTTTAAATGTTTGTTCGTTGTGCTACAAAAAGACAAATTTTAATAACCACAATGATGCTACAAAACCACCTTCACATTAAATATACGAGCACTGCACACCATTTAAAAAATCTGAACAACGTAACGGAGGTGACGGACGTTCGCGACCGCAAATGTCATATTCATTGATGTGCTGTAATGAATTTATGATCAGTTGATTTTCCAACATACATTTACTTTAATTAGAGCTTTTTTGCATTCGTTATGCTGCAAACATCAGAGCTCTCCGGGAGCTTTATTTATCCTATTGTACTACATGTCTCGCACGACATACTACATATTCACGGATGACGTATGCCGTACGTATGTAACGTACTTTCCTCATTTCTCGTTCCTTAGGGCACCTCCACCACATTTATAACAAATGGCATAATTTTTAAAACTAATTTCATTAAGATAAAAAGCTCAATCATTAATTTTGTAATTTAATTTTGTAAATGATTCATCAACGTATCACCAAATCTGCTTATATCTAAAAAATACACTCTTTACTTTTTATGAACTGACGTTCAGTAAATTAATGACTACTCTCAAACGAAGAATCCTTTCACACAGACATTTTCACGCTCTGACCATTCTCGCCTCTGACTCTACAAATCCACTCATAACCGTCTGTTCTATCCTTTCTCTCAGTAAATTTCACAGCATTCTTGAATACATTACATACACGTCGAGATGCAAGCGAAACCCACTTTCTGACACCACTGGATTCAAACTTCCCTCCCGGCGCAAATCGTAAATAAATCCTGAATTCATACCTTCCATCTCGGCAAACACACAAAACTATTAAAAGACAACTTGAAATGCGAAAAAAACCACGCAAATTAACGCCAACAAATTCTTTAGAAACTTATACTTCATCAATTTATGAAGTAAATAATTTTGTTGACATAGTAAACTAAATGTGTTATTAGAAGGCTGTTTAATTAGTAAAGTCTATATTTATACTGAAATTCAACCAGCAAGCAAAAATCTTATTTAGAGCATTGTTTTTTGAAAGAGTGTTGTGAAATGTAATTTTAGATGCAAATTGAAATTTAAAATGTGTCATGAAGAAAAATGTTTGGTAATAGCAAAATGTATAGCTTCACATGACATTGATTCATAGTCATATTGTGTATATATTTATGCTTCGATTTAACAAAATCAATGCCAGCAAAGGTATTCTCTAGTAATTGAAGTGAACTGCGCAACTACAATCTTGTAAATCACGAGAAATAGTGAACCAAATCAGTGAACCAAAGGAACCGTGTCACTTTAAACTCCGGATCAACAGTATATTTTTCCAGTTAAGTTTATGTCGAGTGTCTAAGTCTATGTTGAGTTAGTGGTATTTAATTGTGCAATTTGGAGCGAGTCAGGTTGTTGTTTCGTTATTTAATGTTAAGGGAGAGGGTTGGCTGATGTGTGATGTCTGAGGATGAATATTTGGCAGCGGGTTTGTGGTATTAAGTTATGAGTTTTAATTTACCGGGCCCTCTATCAACAAGATTGAATTGCCCAGCCTCCTTTTTATTTCTATCAGCTGTATAAATTGTATAATGCTGTGTAAAATATAATATTCTGGTATTAATATTCTATTATGTTTGTTAGATTGCCTTAAGTGCCTACTATCTAAACACGTTATGAGTGGAACATGAAGTAGGATTAGTTCTATTTTTATTTTTATGCAATTAAAATTCCAATTTGAAAGAATTGTTTCTTTAGGGGGATGCACCGTCATCATAACTGTTTTTAGGTGTGATGTGACTGAATTTTGTATTGCGTAAATTTAAATTGGGATTCGAGGATTTTGATGTTAATAACGCAGGAAAAAATTGAGTTAATGAATTGTTGGAGTAAGAATATTAAGCTCAGGGGGAAGTTAAGGGTTATTTCGATGCTGCTTTAGTACCTGCTTAGTATTGAGCGTTCGCGATTTGGGTGATACAGGGATTGCATAGGTATTGTTGGGGAATCTGCAAGGAATTGTGAGAGGCGGGGTGCTAGATTTCACGATGCCCATTCACGGAATTCCTGGTAGACACATTTTCTTTTACTGATTTATTTATAGTGGTACAGATATGGTTTCTAATATCCACCTTATTGTTACTTTTACAGTTAGAACTCTCCGGATCTTTATTTTTGCGAGGATAGGTTACTGAGTAGAGGTTACGAGTGCAATATGTGCAGACAATATTGAATTCTTTTAACAATCATAAGAACTCTGCCTTCTTCAATTATACAGTGTTCTTCAATGAATCATTTTAGGTTTATATTTGCTTCACTACATGTTTGTATTAATTCTAATATCAATAGCATTTTTATCTTAACAAACTAACTAAGCTCTCTCTCTATGGATTAACGAAAGCTGCACAAACCCGAAATCGAGATGATTTCCAATTTATGCCTTATTGTTTCTGTTTTTAGAATTATATTTCAAGATTTTTTTACGAACAATCAAAATTATTACTTAACAAAATTGGAACAGAAAAAAACAACGAAAACTACGAGAGGAAAAAATCCGGAACTAAAGAATGGCCTTCTAATGCAATTTTAATCCGGGACTCCTAATGTAATTTTAAAGTATGATATTAAAATTTTAAAGATAAACTTCAATAAGTGAATAAGTTAGTCTTGAGAAATACGTACTCTGACGATCTCCTAGGAAGTACATATTAAACATTGGTGTATCAGTGATATAGCTTTAAAATTGAAATACGAAGGACTTACGAGTGAATTATGGATGTGTAAGTCATTTTAAGGATATATTTTTAATGTAATAATAATAATAATAACAATAATAATAATAATATGCCTTTATTAATATGGCGAGGCTCGGGCCATCAGGCCCGCTCTTCCGCCTGACCACATGTCACAAATATACAGAGTAATGTATTAAATAGTAAAATTACAAAAAAGTAATGTTATTTAAAATTTAAATTTAATATAATCTACAAGTTGTAAGTAGTTAGTGGAAAGCAAACGTTATTTAAAGCAACTTATAATTAGAGAACATCAGAGGTTAAATGGATAAAATGTTACAATAATAATTTCGAAATAATTTTAAAATCAAGTCTGAGATTGAAACACAATTTGAATTAAATAAGATTATGTGCTTTAAATATCTGCGGGCTACGCGGCAGCCTGGTATTCACCCCAAGCGACTGTGATCTATTAATACAGAAAGACACCATCACACGTCGCTCGATCCTAGAGGAAAACCCGCTAGTCGGGGAAAAACCAACCAGGCAGACTGTGTCCTAATACAATGGAAACTAAGCTAACATGAAGTAACAGGTCTTGGGGATGGTATCCTCAGCAGCAGTATATGCTGTAAAGGGTGGTTTTCTTGTTTAAAACCGCCTCTGCTCCTACGGATGAAAATACAGTTCCGGCAGTATCCAACAGGTCACAAGAAAGTAACATTATTTTACAAAGAAACATTAATGTTATTTCTAAAACATATTAATCTTAACACTCCTAAGGAATAGTTTTTATTTGAACCGTAATCTACTGTGATTTTAATAGCAAAATGGTGTATTTTACGTTGTAAAATGTACACGTTTTATCACATTATTCTGAAGTGTTAACACCTTTACGTTGCATATAGCCAATGGGATTCTCAAGAAGAGATAAAAAGGGGGATGTAGATTCAGTATAAAATTTTAGAAAGTCACTACATTTGGATATTTCTTGGCTTCAAGAATTCTTTTAATCCTTTCAGAAGGGTGTAATCTTGCCCAAGGCTGCGTACTAAAATTTTAAAATTAATCTTTACATGTCTTAAATATATTAATGTAATTCTAAAGAACGAATTACCTATAAAATATAATTTCAAAAAATGCGATGTATATTTTTAAGCCATTCTAATTCTTTCACAAAGTGAATGACTAAAACTGATTTATTTTAGCACTACCTAAAATGAAATTGCCAGACAAAAATTGCAAAAGATTTTTAAATATATAGAAACCTTAGCAATCTGAGATACAAAAAATAACGTAATTCACGAATAAAATGTATTTAATCAATAAATGACAGTTTATAAGTGGTAGGCCCCGCTCATCCTTTCCATGTTAACAAGTCAGGATTCATCTGAAGCACGCTCTGGCTGTAATGGTTATGTGCCAACAATGGCGTTGCTCAATCGATGACCAGAAGACCCGAAGGGCATCCTATCCTGACGGCGCCGGATTTCCGACAATAGATTCACACACACACACACACACACACACACACACACATACATACATAGACTCTACCACCCCAGTAGTTTGAATACCAACAGTAGCTCAGTGCTTGTCAAGGCTGGGACGATGCCCCGTCCAGGAGATATCTGAACGGGGAAACCTCTTTTGCCGACATCTGCGACAGATCTTGCGTTCCAGGGATGGATGAACACCACCACCACCTAACAAGAACTACATTTACGGAACTAATGGACATGGTAGTTCACGCGCTCTAAACACCAAATAATTAATCAATCAATCAATCAAGTTGATGATCTTACTTCATGGAGGGCGCAAGGGAGCACTGCGGTGCCCAAAGAGCGCGCACTTGCGGCCCGTCAGCGCTGCGCGTCGCCGCAGTCTTCGGGGCCCCGCGCGCCCAAGGAAAAGCCTGTCAGCTGCGCTGCGCGGGAAATTTATCAGCTGCCGCGGAGGGACGCGGGCAGCGCTTCGACCGGCAGGTGGCCGTGTTCTCCGCGTCACTGGTCTGGCAACGAAAATGTTATCTTCGCTTCTAAAAAAATGGAAGAATAAATCAAGTGCTTGGGGAATAATTTCATTCCTAGTTATCGTTTAGCTTCGAATATTGGATGTCATTTTGAGAGACGTAAATAATTATTTTCTGTTGTCATCTGTCACTGAACCATCATGTTGTAGATTACAATCTAAAAAAAAATATTTTGGCTTCTTTGGAGTTCTCGAAAACGGGGAAGCTACAACTCACAGTTTCCGTTTTATGGTGATGATTATGTGATGGTTGTCTTCTAAATTCTTGATTGATGATCTACACAATTCTTTATGTTTCGTCTTCAATTTGTCTCTCCGATCCCTGAAAGTTAGCTTCTTATCAAGCAATATTATATATTTATGGAGTTTTGTAACGAGAGATTCTTGTTATTCGTAGATCGACAACGTTTTTTAATTTCCTTATCTGATGTAGAAGACATCAATTTCTTTGAAATTAGTATTTAATTTATTTAAACGACTTTCTCTGTACTTTGATATAATTTCACCGACTGAAACAATGACATCCCTTTGATAATGAACCTCTAGACTGCTTACTTCCGACTCCACCTTACAAACGTCACTGTGTCAATCATTCTTCCCTTTGTGGATAATTAAATTACACGAGCAATTGGTCATGAGAAGAATCAATTGATAAATTGATAGGGTGCTCTCTTTCTGGTGGCCCCAATATCTTTTCAGTTTGTGGAGACAACTCTGCAATCTCAAATGAATGAAATAAAGAAATATTATAAACACTTAAATATTCACAGAGGTAGAGAACTACCACAATTAAACATGAGGAGTTTCGACGAACTCTTGAGATCGTTCGGATCATTGTAGGATTTTACCTTCACCTAGCAGCCAACATTCAACGATCGCCTTCAAGGATCTCGCGTCTAAAAAAGTACATATGTATTTATTCTTCGCGTCAACTTCTTAGACAATTAGTACCAAAGGGGTAATGCATTTTATATCCCGGAAGGTGGAGGTGCTCCTCTCCGGCAGAAATGTGAGATCGGACGGCGACCTAAACGCCATCTTACAACGATCCTCACCCCAGGTATCTTCCCCAACAGGGCACTCCTGAAACCGGGACGAACTACAGCCCTCGACTCGTCTCTTGACGTCTGTGGCAATGCAATTCATTCTGAGTGTGTAAGTGGGAAGAAATCGACAATGATGAGAAAGGAAAGATGGCGCGCATTTAGTGGCCCGTTTGTTAGGGTACTGCTCCAGAAAACGCCTTAAATTGATCAGACAAACTACGTAAAAACTACGACTAAAAAAGAGTACAATGAGAGCAAAAAAATAACATATATGTCATTAGTACGACCCATATTAGAATATGGCGTGGTATGTTAGGACCCATACAGAATCTTGCAGCAAAGGAATCTAGAAAAGATCCAGAGTAGAGCATCAAAATTTACTTTCAGGGGTACCAAGAATAAAGGAGTATGAGAGTCACTCGAAAGGAGGAGATTAAAGTCTCGTAAAGCGTACTCAGGCCTTCGAGCCTGGAAAGAAATTCAAAGTCGATTAGGGAAACTAACATATTTCGGCAGAGCGGATCACATGCACAAAATTCAGACAAGAATTCAGAAAACGGACGTTGGGAAATATTCATTCGCGAATCGAACTATTAGAGACTGGAACGGTTAGCCTGTGACAATCTTCGATCACTTTCCTCGAAGTCTGAGCAAATTTAAAAATAAATTAGTTTCCTTAAAGTTGATATGTGTTATAAATATATTTAATATTATTCAGTGTTCGTAACTATATCTTCTATGTAATTAAGTATTATTATTATTATTATTATTATTAATTATGTGCAGTGCGGTGAAGTGAAGTGGAGTAATATGAAAGATTGCACGGTGAAATGTTCAAGGTAATTTTGAAAATTGTGTAAAGTTGTTAAGTTCTGTAATGTTTAGTTAGGTTTTCTACACCAAGTTCTCAAACTAAATTGCGGAATTATTAATAAATCTAATCTACAACTACCCACCAGATCAGCGATTTGCTAGAATTCCCATCCAGCCAGCTACGAATCTAGTGGCGAAAGTCCACCACCGTCGGGAATCGAAATCTAGACCCTTCCGGTCCATGATGCAGCAGAAGCACCGGCCATGCCGCTGAGGTATCGCAGACGGTCTCACGTCCAAGGGAGCAGGGGCTCTCCACGCCGCCGCCCTCGAAATTAATCACCTGCCCTGCCCCACGACGCAGGAGGCATGCGGCCTCCTACGTCACCAGGACGTGCCCTCGCGCCTGGGCGCCCTCCTCGGGGCGGTATGAAGGCGACCTCCTCGGCCCGGCCAAAGCAACGGAATGGAGTACGGTGGCGAAACGTGGGATGAAATGAGGTGGAAAATAATAATAACAGTAATAATAATAATAATAATAATAATAATATATTCATATAATTTTTGAAAACGATATGAGAAATTAGATATTATTGAAAATGATTTTAATTATGCCTTGAAGATTATAGCCGCAAATTTTAGTAAAAACATGTTAATTTGAAGAGCTACATTTGAAACTTGCTGCCACAACTTGTGATTGTAAAAATGACTGCATTGGGAATCATGGGGGGAGGGGGCTGCAATGTTGCACTTGCAATGTCAGAAAATTTTTTACTCCATTTCAATTTAGTAAATCTTACTATATTTCTACTAATTCTCGAAAATTGTAAATATTACCGAATTGAAATTCAACACTAAAACTCTAAAAGACTCATAGTTTCGTATTTTCAGAAGGTTATATGTAAAAAACACTTTATAAATAAAGGCCATGCATACAAGTTGGGTCATGAATAAAGGATATAATTTACTTACCAGGAATCCCCACCACTGCTCGTGTTCCGTCACAGTACCAATCTCAAGGATTATAGAATCCAAACGTGGACTAATTGAGCTAACATAACAAAACTAGGTGATTTTGTATAAGCAAACTCAATGAATATCCACGAGTAGAAAGACGTTATATTTTCAAATCGAATTTTAATATTCAAATTACTTTTAAGGTCCTGATACTCTTCTCTACGAATATCGAATTTCACGACGAGGCTCCAGTCTTCGGCCTTTGCGATTAACAATAATTATTCTTGAGCATGTCCGACGCATTTGCAACATAACTAGGAGACTCCGCCTTCTAAATTTACGTAAAATATTTTGTACATGGAAAACGGACTATTAAGGGCACAAGGTGTGTACTTGACACCAAATTACACAAGACTTTTCGTCTTTCGCAATTTCTTTAGTTACATCCACCTCATCATCAATAATCTCCACCTCTATTAAAGGGGCCACACACCACGCGCGATGTTTCCTTCCCCTTCCTTGTTCTATTCTTACCCCAAACTTAGGCACTTACACCCACATGTACAACACTACCACCTCTTGGGAGACCTTAAAGCTTGTCCCGGCTGGAGCGGTGTCCCACTGATGAGAGAAATCCTATTTATTAATGTAGTCACCTATCAAACCACAAGAGGATAGCTCCATTTGTTATTTCCATTTAAAAATTCATTTTCTTTTGTAAATTACAAACTATACTAAAGGTGGCTGGGTAAATCCCGCAATCGGACGTAGAGGTCGGCGCCGGGTCCTACCGTCCAACGCAAAAACTCGCTGCCACCACCCGCGATAAGACACGTAGGCAGTACACTTTCGTTAGTAATGCACATAGCAGGTGGCGTGGCCGAAATCAGGAAATAATCAATCAATTGAACGCATGATTTTAACAGAACTCGCGAAACTGAAAGATCTATGCGCAATGCCACGCGCGTGCGTAGGCCCAGTGCAGCCCACTGTGCGGCGTCTCGTCGCGCGCCGCGCCGGCGTGCCACAAGGCCTCGCGCGGGGCCCCTGGGTGGACGGCGCGCTGCGCGGTCTGCGTTCGACGCTTATTGACGTGCCTTTGCGGCGGACGCTGCCGGAACGGGAGGGGCAGGCGGGAGCGCCCCCCCCCCCTCCGCACGTGTGGCGGCGCGTTTGCAGGCGCGCGGTGACTTCCAAGAAGAACGCGAAGCCCTTTAACTAGCCGCCGTGCAGGGGTTCGGGCTTGGACGTTTTGGGAGATGTATATCTTTAAGGTAACTCACTGTCTGCGTAGACAGAAGCCTGCTGCTTTCATTTTCTTTATTTGGAAGAGTGTCTTCTTTGCACAAACGCTTTTTAAACCTAACGGTAAACAAGCTACTAGTTTAAACATTCTCAAAATAGAGCGGTATATTGTCTACAATATTCTCAAAATTGTACGACATCATAATTAGAAATTTTGCTTTCTTGTAAATGAAGTTTATAAGTGCTCCGCGCGATAAGCCGTCGCAATTAGTGTTGTGACAGTCTTGAGATAACGTGCAACAAGGCTAAGTGGTGTAGTATTCGCAGCTTTCGCCGTTATTAACTAGTGTCAGCCTTTCATTCAAAGCGGCAGAATAGCTTCAATTTGTATAAATAATGCATAATAAAACCAATCAATCCACGGGGTTTGTTGTATCGCAGGCCCTATGAACACTACACAATGTAGACAACATCAATAATTTCTCCAGCATTGCAATGCATCAAGTACAACAAGAGTTAATAACCAGTATACCTATGCATACTAGTGGTCATTGCGCATACAAGCGTAGAACCCGCCCCTCGCTGAAGACAGCATGGATACAGGCTTCACAGTTGGTTTGCTGCAGAACAATCAGTCATTATCATCATCATCATCATCATCATCATCATCATGAGGAAATCTACCACTGGAAAGGTCAGAAAGTGATTTTATTGATTTTCACGAACATAAAAAGAAAAGTCATGAAAAAGATATTTCTGATAATACGTTAGATCCCAGATTACATAACTGCAAACTTGACAACCAATTTGATGTATTGAGTAATATACCTTCAACTGAAATCAATCGATTTCAATACCTCCGAGATAATCTAAGTGAACAATCAAAGTTACTAGCTAAAATCTCCGCAATTTTCGTTGCTACTATCTCCAACTAAAACAATTTCATCAAGAAGATGATAAATAAAGAACCACTACCTTTCAAGCAGACTTTTAAAATAATAAAATAAAAATCATTGCAAATCAATAACAGACTTCCGCAACATCAGTAAATAACTCATAGCGACTAACAAAAGTTTCCATTCCTTCAAGGACCCATCAAATAGATAATTTTTTGTTGTCTTTAAAACTGCACCAATCGTTAACAGAAAAATATTTTTTTACAGATCTTAAATTACGACACCAGTCTATTATTAAAATCACCAGACTGCATTAAGACAATACCTCAATACAGGTATTTGCGGCCGAGTTTAGGGGCAATGAACGCATAGACTTAATTCTTACAATCACTCAAATATGCGAAGATCGTGTGACTACTGAAAGACGTCGAAAACTAAAAGGTCCCATCCAATGCCAACGGTGCTTAGACTACGGATATCCGAAAAAACTGCAAACATGTAATTAATTGGGCGTACTGTTCTGAAAAATATTATTTAGTATTTTGACTGCAAAAAACTGTAAACCAGGGTTGTATTATCTATAATGCTAATCACATGGGCGATACTAAAAACGATTCATGCCCATATTATAAGAAATCACAGAGCCAAAAAGTGACCAGATTAGAAACAATAGTAATATATGAAACTCCAAAAACCTTCCTCCTCATCTAAACCAATCAAGAAACCCCTTTCCACTACTGCTTCAAATCCATTCCATTCAAAACTTCACACATATATCATCCTTGAACAATCCATCTCCTCGCAATTCGCAAAACGTCCACTCTAATGAGACCTCTCCAATCAAACGCCTCACTCTAATGAGATCCACCCTAACAACACAATAAGCACTACAATAATTAACTCCATCTCATCCTGCATCATTAACTTCATCAACTTATTTATCCTATCTAAAATTACTACTATTAAAATTTCTGTAACCGAATGCTTAAGCAAAAATAATAGCAGATAAAATTGAAAGCAGTATATCAACTCAAACGCAAACAATAAAACTGAACACATCCATTTCCTCCACCACCACAACGTAGAAATATATTTTATTACCAAAACGCCCTTGAGCAATAAAAACAAACTGTTTATTCCCAACTTTAAAATATATAGATCGGATAGAACTTTTCGAAAGGAGGGGGCGTTCTCATCGCTATAAAATCTATCCACATACACAACCAGGAAACTCTCCAGATAACACCACGGTTAGAAACTAGAGCAGTATCAATAATAACTAACAATCAACCGCACATTGACGAGTATAGCTTCATACAAACTTTCCATAGGAAAATTAACAAATACAAACCGTCAAAACTTATTTAATCCCAACGACAAAGTCTTGCTAATAGGAGAGATCAATGGCAACATGTCAAATGGTGTTGCTAATGTAACAATCATGATGGTAAAAAAACTAGCTCAATTAGCAAGTAATACTAATATTAAAATTCTCTTCCACACTTACTATCCGCATGATCGCTTACGCAAACCTGACATCCTCCACATTGACTTAATCAACGCTAACTTCGACCTCAATTAGTCGGTAATATTGAACGTGAATCTGACCATGTCCCTTTATTACTTACATCAAAGCAAATGTCGACGCAACATGATCCATTGCCTAAAGCTAATTCTTTAATAATTAACTGGAAAAAGTTCTCCGAAACAATAAATAATTCAATATCCAACATTAAAATACTAAATACCCTCCTCGAAATACATCAATCTTAAATGTGGTTAATTAAAGGTGTCTAGTATCAAAGACTTATTTTCCTAATGATCGTTTATTCTGAATAAAATTAGAATCCCTACATATACACAACATCCTCAAAAAACAGAACGTGACTTGTCTTAACCAACAAATCCCTGATCTCTCTTCACCTCTGCTAAAATTAGCACAAAGTGCACACCCCTCCTCCCCTAACTCCACTCCACGTCGCTCGTCCGTCCCATCCCCACGCCTCCAGTAGCACCCCCGCGTCTTACGACCCTTCGCCCGCACCCCACCCATCTTCCCGCCCACACCCGCTGCCGCCCGACGCTCTGTTCCGCCCCACACTCTCTAAAAAACGCAGAACTTTGTTTTTGGCCCGGAGGCTGAAAGGTATGTGCGACCCAGTTTGCTTATGCATCTGGCATTCAATGTCCATATTTTGTATATAATATTTTGTACTAACTTATACCTATTTTTTATAAAATGTGTATTAATGTAATTTTATTTCGATAATTCTAATTTCAGCTCTGTGGATGATCTCTAAGCTATCGATACGATCGTTAGCAAAATAAATATTTGATACCAGACGACACCATTAATTAAGCATATTTAATTATTAGAAGGAATCTATCTCACAAGCAATCTAATTAATAATATGTCAATATGTTAACCTGCTAACCGACATCATTAGAGCAATCATAAAAAATGCGAATATACTACCAATCCAAACACAAATCTACAAATAAACTACCCCCCGCCATATTAAATGCAATATCTGTTAAAAACAGTACCAAAAGATTCGCACCTAAGAACACGAGAGTTAAACAAAGAACTCAATCTAATTATAAATGTAGTCTGATCAAAAACCACAATAATCAGCAGTATATTATCTTCATCCAATACCTGAACAGCAGCAACAATACGTTATGAACATTCACAAAAAATACTAAATAAAAAACTTCCACCCTACCTTTAAACATACTATCAGGTAAACCCTTATAATGAATACATAATAATAGAAGCCCTAGCAACGCATTTCGAGAGTACTTTCTATGAGAACACGAGTGCCCATCCCTTACATACTGTAGCGTCGTGATAGCGTGCGGGGGGGGGGTGCAACTCTGGTTTCCTCGTGGCGAGTCCACAAACCTTTGGCCGCCCAGACTGGTGCGGAGTGCCGATGGCACACGGTGGTTCGATATGTTCGGACCAAGTGACGTGTTCTTCAAACACTCAGGCAGATTGTCGATCTCCCGGGGCACACCAGATGCCAATTTACGTCGCGGCCTAGCAAGCCTAACACAGGTGTCGCTGCAAGGCGCATGTAAAGAGAGGGGGCTGCAGTGGTAGCTCTAACAAACCAACTTAAGAGTGAGGATTTGATTACACGTACATATATATATATATATATATATATATATATATATATATATTGAAACGAAGAACGTTTCTGCATTGT
>BOPP01000019.1:4699956-4754918 GCA_017312745.1 Gryllus bimaculatus | reverse complement strand
ATATATATATATATATATATATATATAAACTTGTATATACTCACTAGTGTCCGTTTCCTTGTGGTATAGATCCCTACCCACTTCATTACAGTACTTAAAATGAAACATAACATAAAATTAAACTTCTTCGGTACACGTCAGAAAATTAATTATTTTCTCCCACTGAAATTAAAAAAAATAATAAGAATATTCCCAATAAAAAAGCTCCAGGACACGATATAACTTAACAAAAAACTTTCATCTTTGGACATAGCTTACTTAAACAACATATTCAAATCATGTTTCAGAATAGGATATTTCCCTCATAATTGGAAATATGCAATCATCATCCCATAGTAAAGTCAAACTAAACGACAACAATTCCTGAGAGTTACAGACCAATCAGTTTATTATCAACTTTTTTCCAAAATATTCGAGAAAATCATATTAAAAAGACCTACAAGCACCGACGCCATACCCAGGGCACAATCCTTTTTTTCCCAAGAAAATCTCTACACAATATCAATTACTGAGAATCTTAGGGCTTATTTATTCTGCTTTTCCAAACAAATAAAAAATAATTCAAAACACCATAGCTATATTTCTTGATATCACACAAGCTTTTGACCAAAAGTGGCATCGAACTCTAGTATATAAACTCATTGCAATAGACACTCCACAGTACTTAAAGTCAATATTAATGAATTTCTTAAACATTAGATCCTTCTCAGTCATTGTCAACAACCATTTATCTAACCCTAGAATCATAAACGCAGGACTTCCACAAAGCTCTCCGTTATCACCCACTCTATTCAACCTCTATGTTGCTGAGAGACACACACTTAACGATGGCCATACACTAGACGACACAGCCATATTTCCCTCCGATCCAGACCTCCGAGAGGTGAGAACTCATATTCATTTTTATTAAAACATGGTAGACAATTGGTAAGTCAAAATTAAAATTCAATTAACCCCTAGCAAAACCGCTGCAAAAATATTTACATTAAAAGCTTACTCTCCCCGTGCCCCCTCATGTTAAATAACAATACAATAGGTTGGCACCCCCGTAATAAACCAATTAAATACTTAGGTTTATACCTAGATACAAAGTTAAATTGAGAAAAACATAAATGCCAAGGCGACACAAGCCAAAATAAAACTGTCACAGCTTCGACTTTTAATGTACAGAAACAGTCCAAAATACTACAAATCATCCATAGGACTTTACAAAACAATCTGAAGACCGCTAATAATATATGTGAGCCCAATTTGGATTGACTCCGCCAAAACTAACATAAAAAAACTACAAGTCCTTCAAAATAAATTCTTAAGAATAGACGCCTATGCTCCATGGTATACAACTAACAATCAACTCTATAATAAATTTAACCTCGAACATCCTAAAAACACCACAATCTAGTCTTCCACTTTTATTTTAACCTACCTCAAATACCATTTCACCTTTCAAAGTAGTCAAAACAGTCATGTTCCAAACAAGAAATAATATACTTTGGCAGCTTTCAACTCAGAGGCCCACCGCGTACTATAATGCGTGGCGGACGCATTTCCTCTAAATCTACAGGGAACGTCACTATTACTTTGGGAGAATTCAGTAGGCATGTACTCATTAATAAGAAAAATATGTAATTAAAACTAAGTAAAATACACTATTACAATTATGATTACATCTAAGTTGACCATTTAAATCATTGCAATAGCCATACGCATTTGCAGTAGAAATTATTATTAGCATTAAGAGATAAAAATGTTTATTAATTTAATAATGTTTATTAACTTAATGTTTATTTATTTATTTATTTCAATAAATAAACATTAAAAGATAGCAATGGCTATAGACTGAGCATAATACACTAGTGCTGAAATGAAAAACATGGTACACTGAACACAAACGCAAAATTGATGATGCAGGGTAATCTTGAAGATTGCACACGTATGCAGGCACGTGTTGTGAACCGCCTGCAGAGAAGTTGGGGCGATGGTTGTCTTACGCTGGTGGTGACTAGAATCATGAGCATTCAGCATGATGTGCGTTGCAATACATTGTGGCACAAAGAATTTATCATGACCACATTAACTGGATGCTTGCGAAGGTGGTTTTGAATTAACGCGACGCATGTTACAATACATTGTTATATAGAAAATGCACTGTCGTCACATAATATAATAATATTATTTATTTGGCTACAGTTGGCTGATTGCCAGGTGGTAGCTATAACCCTAGAGTTTTACAATATATGTACATTCACAATCCAAAAATAATTTACAATACATACCTACTCCCACACATAGATACACATTCCTATACATGAATGCTGACTCTCAGGTTACACATAACACGAACGCACACTTGCCCTACATAGTATACATGCCTACATTTATATGAAGAAACATACCTTAGCTACTCCGAGTAAACGAGTATATATATATATTTATATATATATATATATATATATATATATATATATATATTAGGTGACACGTACCGGACGAAACTTTACTCTCCGACAAATAAAAATTAATATAACGGACGGCGTACATTCTCGTGAATGCGGGCTTCCAGGGGAATGATTGCTTGCAATTAGAAGAATGATCGAGGAAACTCTTTTGTGTGCAAATTGAAGTTTGAATTTGATTGACACACTATAACAATAAATTCTTTACAATACGCAGTGCGCAAGGCCTTTTAATAATTCGTGCACGAGTAACGCTACATTGAAGCTTCCGAAGTCCACCGGCTGGCTGGAGGCGAACGTGGCCACCGTGGCAACGGCGGCGGCGCGTTCGGCAAACTTCGGTCCGCCCCGAAGTTTGTCGGGAGACCGATCTCCCTCGGCGGCCGACTCTGCAGACTTCCCAATGCGATGGCCAGCGAACTCGCCGGGATCCACCACCCCAGCCAATGCAAGCAATGTCACATATACTAACTTGCACAACGCGCAATGGCGTCCCGTCGGCAGCTCCGATCACAACCGTTCCTCTCAATTCCACTCGACTGTTCGCACGGTGCGGCCCGCTGCTGCATCACACCCGGGCGGACATGGAACGCGTGTCTGTCGGTTACTCCAACTCCAATAACAATGTTTTCACTGATCCCGGTCCTGGTTCGCACTTCCTTTTCTCCTAATCATCTGATAATCTATTTTAAGCACCTCTAATCTCCCACTTAACGGCTACAATCAGTTCCACACTGTTGATAATGTTACTACAAACTTGCTTGGGGCAGCACAGCCCATCCGTGTTGCGCTCGCGGCTTCTCCGCCGATACTCTCCACCCGGCGCTCGCGGCCTCCCTGCCGTTACTACCCAACCGTCACTCGCCTCGCCCGTCTGCCCCCCGGTTTGACCGTTGGTGGCAGCGGCGGCGGCGGCGGCGTTACTACTCTGATCGATTTAGTGTTTCTTTTACTTAGAATTAATATCAATTTTGCTTGTTATCACGCGGAAACGTTCTTCGTTTCAATATATATATAATTAACTAGTTATACAATTTCTTTTTTAAATAGAAACACCATATGAATTTTTTAATTTAGCTGTCTCACTTCATTTCACTACACTACATCTTCACCATACCACTTACACCTTTTTGGTTATGCCATATAACTAATTAAGGTAGCTTTCCACTGCACTTCACTACACTAAACTTTATCTATAATACACTACAATCCACTTTAGTTATGGATTCTGAGCTATGCGATGAAATACATCATCTACGTGTACTTATTAAGTCGTCATCTTAAAACACCAACAGAGCCAGGAAAAGGCTCTACGACTGCTGCAGGGATTTCATTCCAATTTTTTACAGTACGATTTACAAATTAATATTTCCCTACGTCGGATCTTTGACTTCTACTTTTTATTTTGCATTTTTGATCGTTTCTCTTACCTCTTTAGGGGAGTTTAGGTTTTTCGTTACTTTTGCCTCTGCAGGCGACTTACTGTACGCCTTGAAGAGGCACCACCTTGGATTTTTTTCTTTGCACACTGAGAGCCTGTATAGGTTTTGGTGGATTTGAACTACTCGAAGATCCCTTATTTATGAATTTCATTGCTTCTTTTGATTTTTTCTAATTCTTCAATCTGACCTAATCTGTATGGGTCCCATGCAGCTGATGCGTATTCAAGAATCGGCCTAACTAAAGATGTGTATCCTATTTTTCGACTCTCCATGTTCCCCTTTTTTAGTGTTCTCATTACAAAGTGTAGTGATTTCCACGCTTTTCGGGCAATAGAAGTAACGTGTTCCCCCATCATAGGTCTTGGAATAATATAACACCCAGACACTTACAACACGATACTTGTGGAATGAATACGCCTCCAATTTAGTATTCTAAAGAAAATTTCTTTGCTAACTTCGAAAAGCTTAGTGATTTACTTTTGACGGCATTTATCCTCATTTTAAAAATGGTTGACCAGAAATGAATGTTATTTAGATCGGTTTGAAGTGTGAGAATATCTTTATCCGAGCCTATTCACCGATAAATTATGCAGTCGTCCTTAAATAAACGCAGTACTGGCTTAATACAAGATGGCAGATCGTTAATGAATGCTAGAAACAACAGCGGTCCTAAGACACTTCCCTCGGGAACTCCGGACATAATTAAGGTTTCCTCTGAATGTTCATGTCCAACTCGAACTTTTGAACTCGATTTATCAGGAATTCCCATATCCATGCTACTACACGATGGTCAACTCCCGTAGATGCAATTTTCGTAAGTAGTATATCGTGCGAAACAAGATCGAATGCTTTAGAAAAATCTATAACAATTGCGTCTGTTCTCTTTCCAGAATTTAAAGTTTCAGAAATATCTTTACACATAATAATGTGGCTTTCATAAGAGAAGGATTTTCGAAAGCCATGTTGTCCTTCGTATAACCACTCTAATTTGTCTCATTCCCGACGCAAGAAATCAGCTACCAGATGTTCCATTTGTTTGCAAGTCACTGACGTTAGGCATACTAGTCTGTAATTGGAAATGTAAGAACTACTTCCGGTTTTAAATATTGGAACCACTATCGCCCTTTTTCAATCGTGAGGCACGCTACAATTATGTATGTTTATTTTAAACAATCGCGTCAGTATGTAATCATTGGTTCCACTCCAATTTTTAATAGTTCTCCGGCAATACCATCAAACCCTACAGATTTATTACTTCCTGTACTGCGAATTCTTTGTCTAAATGAACTTGAAAATGTTCTCCTTCATTCATTCCAAAAGTACTGGGTCTATCCGATACTGATCCGAATACCGATTAGAAATATGCACTAAAATGGCGGCTTTTTCTTTATCTGTTAGTACAAATTTCCCGTTTTCATCTTTAATAGGCGGAATATATTCTTTGTTACCCCTTTTTTGTTTTATGTGTCTATAAAAATTTCTCCAATATTTTCGCTCGTTTAATAGAATTTTACGGAGATAATTTTCTTGCGTTATACGTTCTTGTTCCATTAATTTGTTACGTAGATCTTTAAAGAGAGTCGATAAGACTTTTTTTTGCAATTAGCTTACGTTTTTCTGACCTTTCGTTTGGGTTTTCTCATATTAGCCGTGTAATACGCCTGATCACTATTTTCTTTAACTATCTTAGTGGGCACAAACAACTCTCTGCCTTAACTCTTTAAACATTATTTGTTTAAAGAAGTTCCATATTTCTTCTACTGAACACCTAAAATCTCATGTACATCGTCGGTAAATATTTTAAAACTGTTCATGTTCTTATTACGCAAATGAAAATGCCCCCTGCTATTTAATTTTTACGATCCTTTCTGTATGTAATGAAACTCGATCTAAATATTTCTGCGTTGTTCATCTCCTCTGTGAGTCAAGACTCAGTACCTATTATTACATCAGGCCTATGTGTGTCAATTATCGTTTCGAATTCAACTATTTTCGAGCGGATACTTCTACAATTCCCCTGCAACAGTCGCAGAATACCCTCACCTGAAATGTCGACGTTCCGCGCCGCCGTCTCGACGCGCCACCGTCTCGTCCCGTGCCGTACCTCTCCGCCATCTCGTCCCCCTCCGCCGCCTCGTCCTGTACCGCCATCTCGTCCCACGCCACCGTCTCGATCAGCGTCGCAGTCTGGCTGGTTCCGCGCCGCCATCTCCTGAGTCACCGTTTCTCCGTGCATCGTCGTCCACTCGTCTCTCACCGCCGCTTCACCTCATACCGCCGTCTTGTCCTGGCTCGCTATCTCCTCGCCATCGTGTCCCATCCCGCCATGCTAGTCACCGCTATCCTTTCTCAAACAGTACATAGCATGAAGTTGCAGACACGTGAATACAGCTGTCTTAAACTGTCTGCACCTCTTCGAGTTAAGTGGAGCCCTTCGCGACCATAGACGGAATCTTGCACCCAGGAGTTGGGATCAACAAAACTGATCTTGTGTCCTTCGGCAACCCAGCTCATTAATTCATTCATGTGGCCGGTGCGCCTCCAGGACTTCGTCGCGACGTAAAACACCACTTAATACGATAGAAGCGCACGGAAACTTTATCTTGGTAGCACTGACAAGATCGTGGATTTCTTCCTTAATGAATTCATTCGATGTTGCCTTTAAATCGTTAGTGCCTACGTGAATTACTATTTTATTGGGAGTTCCAAGGTCGTGATTTTCCACAAAACGCTTCAATTGATCCGTACGGATGGGATGCCCAGCAAACACTCCACGTCCAATTTGCTTTATTGCGCAAAAGTCTTATTTTGCCACGTGTCGAACAATAGAGTCTCCTATTACAAGACAGGAGCCTCTAGCGTTCTCATCTTCAGGTTCAATCGTGGATGGAGTCTAAATTGTAGCTCCAGTTGCTCACTAAGAGCTTTATTAGCCACTTTAAGGTCTACGATTTCTCTTCGAATGGATCTGAACTCTTCTTCAAGGTGTTTCACACGGTTTATCTAGCATTTGGGACAAACCCATCCTTCACCATTCCCTCTTTTACCGTTGCCAAAACTTTTGGGGAACCAGTCGCCACAGGATTCGCATCGCCTGCCCGAAGAGAGGTTCTTGCCGCACCCACGACACACGATTTGGATTTCTTTTATCACACGCACTATCCGCAGTACTGACCACTAGACCGGGATTTTGTTCGATTCCTCCGATTACTAGCTATCACCGTCGCACTGAAGGCGTCCGCGCCCAGCGCATCGCCACAGCGCCACGTGACCGGTCCCTGGTACGCGCGCGCCGCACACGAGGAAAGGCGCCCGGCCCACGCGCCGATCCGCGCCCGGTACTCTTGCAGGTACGAACCCATCCTAATCGTCCGGAGCTCTCGAAAGGATCGTCTGCACACAACAAGACTGATAACATGATGCACTGATGACATGATAACTGTTTTGTAGTGAATTTTATGGAGAAACGCACAATGCGTGCTTCAGAATGGCAGAGAGAATGGACGAAAGCGTGCTGCCTGGTAGGTACTTAGCAACCGACTGAAAACGACACACTGATCGGTGACAGCGAGCGCGCTGGCGGGGCGGCCGGCGTTCGGTGGGGAGCGGGGTGGCGTCGGTTTCCACGCTTCGCCGCGCACAAGTCGGCACCTGTCTAGAGTCTGGCGCGGCCCGTGAGGTAGCGCACCAATCGGCCAGCGGGAGAATTAGTTGAAACATACAGACATGTATCGTACTTGTAGGCGTAACTTGAAGGCGAGTGTGCAATTTTCATTTAACTAGAATGCTTGTTATACTGCAAGTTCTAACAGTATCAATAAAAATCAATAACAGTAGTTACTTAATTTCCCTTTTGATTGACATTAGTAACACTAAAACAATAAGATGGTATTAAAAGAGTGGAAGAACGAGTTACACGATCTTACCAATGTTAGCTACCGAAACCGTAGGATTTATCAGAGAAACAAAATACCTAATTCGTACGCTTGCCTTTGAAACAGATATTAGGCTGCCTGATCCCCTTAGTACATTTACATAATTTAAAACAACCACAAATCTAAAAGTCACATGTGTGCGAAATTTGAATTGGAGTTTTAAGGCTATTTATGGTAATGTTTTACTTAGTGGTTAAGTATCATTGTAGGGAAGTAATTATCTGGTACAGCTCCATCACTAAGTATCATCTGGTACAGCTTCTTCACACGCAGCATCTGATTCTATAAGCACAAGAAAATTAGAACATGGCTAACACGGAGACATACAGATCTTGGAACACGATAACAGGATTACAACCTAACTTTTCATAATGAAGAAACCGATTAAAATACATACCGATTGGAGCGAGATCTTTGTTAAAATTAAAATAAGGATATTTTAGAGGACTTTATTAGAAGTAAAACAATAAGCCGGGGTTGTACATTTGAAAAAAGGAATTTAATAGGCTTGTTTTAAACGTACCGTGAAAAGTAACTTATTAACGTGCGTGAAGTTGTAAAAAACAGCTACCCTGAATTCGTTCATTTCAATAACCATCAAAGAAGACTCTAGAAAGATTTAGTTTTGCCGGAATTCTTGAAAAATTTTGTTATTTGGAGAGTATTTTAAAATTACTTCTGTTGTATCTCAATTCTCAGAGGATACTCTTCAAATAAAAACTAGGAGAGTTGCAACAATACTTACTTTTGCATATTTTAATTTTTACTTAACTTTATAATAATTAATTTCAGCTTATTTATAATAATACGTCCGATTATTTTAAAAAGTTATTCACCAAACAAACCGCGGGAGATGCAACAAAAAGCTCTACTTAATGTTTGAAAATATTTGTCTCAAAAGTTTTTTTCTAAATTTGAATTGAGATATTGTCATTCCAAAATAAATTAGTTTTCTCAATAAGAATATAGCAATAATTTTACTTTATTGGCTTTTATTCGGGAATATCATATTGCTCTTTTATAATCAGATATTGCACGGATTAAGGCATGCCGCGGAATCTTAAGCTGCCTACTACATACTAGAAGCGACAATCACGTCATAATGTCTCGCAGTAAATAGCTAACAGTGAACTTCAATTTCTTCTATATGGTTACATTTCAAAATTTGTATATTTTTTCTATATCTCGTGAATATTTTTCGAAAATGTTAAAAAATATTTATTATAAAATCGCTTCTGCTTCCTTTCAAAACTTTTCTCACGATACTTTTTCTTGAAAGAACCTCTAGCTATTATTGTTAGTAACCGAACGCTAAACAAGTAAAAAAACAGAAAGTTTAACACCTAACTCGGGCGATACACGAAACCTGCAAACGATAAAAAATATAGTCATCTTGGATCTCTTGTGTCAAAAATAAGCAATGTCAATAAAATTATATTCTTATTTCATTTAAAATGCATTTCATTTAAAATGTACACTCGTTCATCGTATTCACATAGTAAGACCGTGAAAGCTTCCAGTAAACCATTTTCATTTAACCTACCATATGAACGTTCCACTTTAAATTGTGTAAATGAAAAGTGAATATTCTCATAATATTGCAAACTAGTATCAAAGGCTATTAGCAGCTCTTCTAAGATATCTTCTTAATATGGTTCTCTCTAATTCTCTACAAAACGTGTTTCCACTCCTCAGAATGTAGGCCAGGCACTTTTCTCGTGACCCACAAGAATACGTAAAATACGACATCCCAAATACGAGAATGTAATATTTTGTCTGCAAAACCTCTCTCAAATCCATCTCTCACTGAGTTTCAAGAATTTCCGAAAATGAAAAATGCTGTGATTTATCATAAAAGTATTAATTAGCCCTTCAGTGGCAATACAATGGTAGATAAGGGGAGACAAAAAGGGTTGTCGCGTTTCATAGCTTTTGTATTGGGCCAAACCTTCACGTGATGAGCCTCACCTTCTGTTTCAATATCCCACAAATCTACAAATAACCTCCATCACTTGCGTTAGGTTTCAGACTGAAGGCAACATCAATATCAATAATGTTGCAGACAGTTATATTGCGAGTAATTTCGTTGGCAATAAAATCCTACAACTTTTTTCGACAATGGCAATATATTCAATTTTTAGCCTATGTTCAAATCGCTTCACAATTTGGGCCTAGAAGCCAGACCAGTTCAGACATTACCTTTCTAAATCTTGTATTCAGACATTTAAAAAATATGGCTCTGAAAGACTTTGTGACCGAGGCCCATCGCATCGGGCAGGTCATATTGTACGACGTATGAGTTAAGAAGCTATTATATTAAATGTTTTTCTTTCTCTTCATGTCATTAGATGTGATATGCAAATAAATCTGTCCTTTTTATGGTTTGAGGGTTCCGCCCAAATCTTTGAACGGCATACGGAATGTCATTTATCTACCAGTGAAATCGTGTTGCACAATAAATACACCTACTAGAGAGTTATAGATTTCAAGCACAACCTAGTTTGCAGGGAGGACTGCTTCTGCCAGCTGCTCTCCCTTACAATTCCTGCTGCTCAAGTACTGAGGAAACTTCTCTTGAGAAACACTTGAAATAAATAAGGCTTGGATAGGTGATGGGGTGAAGAAATAAATGTTTAACATTACAAAATAATTTACTTACCATTAATAAGTAAATGATCACAGTTCATCTTACATTGAAATCAAGTATGAAATTATTGAAGGCGACTGAAATAAAATTGAAACGAATGTGTAGCATGAGGCACAACTATAAATTCAAACAATTGACACATTAAAGAAAGCAGTTAAGGTAGCCAGTTAAAGCAGTATAATATGTAATTTGAATTAAGTTACATATTGAATGCTATATAAGAAAGCTTAGCAATGAAGATACACAATTAATAATGAACCAATTACAGTAAATTGTATTACTCGCGCAACTTTTCTTGAACGATGGATTGATGAACCCCCGGTAGAGTGGGGGTATTAGTTTCGTAATCAGCCACTAGATTGTATGAAGCAATGCCAACCTCTGGAGAACCAGTCATGCCTTCTCAACTTTCTCAATCGTTTGCGTTCTAACTTTCTCAGGACTTCGAGGTATCTGTTGTGATGTATCTTCACCTGCTTTGCTCTTTTCTTTAGATTTTTTGAAGAAAAATACGGACAGAAGTTCTCGTCTTCAACAGAAAATAGTTTCTATTTTGCGCCAGTGAGGATGTGTTTGGAATGTCATCAGTGCTCGCTGCGAGCTTTTGCCTTCAACTGTTTATTGTGCCAGAGAGTGGAAAGCAAGGCCATCGTTCAAGAAAAGTTGCCCGAGCAATACATAGCATTGTACAACGAATCATAACAAAGATAAGCAATTGAAATTTTGAGACATTACAATTGAGTTGCATGTAAAACCGCTTTAATGTTGCATAAAATACCGCTTTCAAATCGGAGAAGGGTCACTAGGCTTAGCGCTTTATATGAGGCGTATGTAGATTTCTCTGTGTGGAATGAAATTCGGTGCAGACTACCGAAACTGATGTATTTTAGGAAAGGGGAACATCCTTTCAGAATTCGATCACAAACGCTGCAATTTCATACATGGAAATTTTCCTTTGGAAATTGAGCAGAAAATACAACAATTTACCTACTGAAGCATCTGGTATTGGATGTGAAAGTGTACATGCATTTACAATATATTATTGATGTAAAATATAGAAATAATAAAGTGTTGAGCGGATTGTAGTATGTTATTTTAATGTCCTATTTATACTTCTTTTTAACTATTACGTATCGTAATGTAATTCTATTCGTTTTATGTGCATTGTAGTACATGGTAAACATCTACTAGACAGTAAGTACTTAAATGTCTTATATGTCAAGTACTTATATGGCAATCTTATTCAATTCAATGTCAACAGTAGTATTTTGCTAAATACCACTGAATTACTGAGTTGAAGGGTATGCTTTCAAAATATGGGTTTGGACATTTGTAGGAGAATCAAGATATTTCTCAAATAGTAGATGAAGAACAGCATTTCTCACAGATATTAAAAGATAAAATTTCATTAAAAATGTGCACCGTGGAATGCTTGACATATAGTCAGATTTACAGAGAAATAAAAAAATTAGAATCACAAAATAGAGAATACTTGTATCTTGATCTGACTCGTCCATGTACTTCCTTACCGATTTTAGCGAGACTAGTGGCCTTAACGAGACTAGTGGTGTTAAATCAACTCAAATTTTCTCGCCGTTAGTAATGATTATGTTATACTATTAATGCCACAATTTCACTCCAAATTATTTTTTTACTCATTTGAAATCGTTCGTACATTTGTACATTTGGTACAAACAATAAGCAGTATGTAATAAAGTAAAATAATTAAAAGTTAATAAATAAAACGATACTGCTAGAATGCGCAAACAAATTCAAATAGATCTAAATATACATAGGAGAAGTTATTAAACCCTGTGGTAATATAATATTCTATAAGTAAATAAAAGTATTCGTTTTCATTCCCACGAACGAAAAGCAACAGTCATTATCGCCTTCTGTTATCTGTGCGGCGTTACATCAATGGGTAACAACTTACAATTACCGCTAATCTATTTTGTTTTCACATTTAACACAATTAAATGAAGTAATTTAAAAATGAAATAACATATATATAATAAATAAGTAATAATTATAAATGAAATATGAAATAATATACAAATTCTAATTAAATAGCATCGAACTCCGTAAATTCCAGCGGGTGACTGAAAGATGGCAATCTTTATTTCAAATAGGTTTCTAAAATATTAATTTATAAATGTATAACAATTTCAAGGGTGTTGCATTTCAAAGCAAATGACGGAACCATGGAGAAACGAGTCCATTATGAGTTACTGCCAATGTTCAAGCATTATCAAAAATTATTAAAGTTAGTCAGGATACACGAGACCAAGTTCCTCGCTGCAAACGCGCCGTGTGTTCAGAGTAGATTGTATGTCCGCCGAATTGTATGAATGCATCAAAGCATTAGGCACTGGCTTAATACCACAGTAATAGCTAATACACCTAGCACATATTAAAGCGTGTAAAACAGTGCTGAGATGAAAATGTATCATAACACTGTTACGAGCACAGCGCTGAGCGCCCGGACCAACGCCCCTTTAAATGACGACTGCCTATTCATTATCGAACATGAGAATGAAATAAATGTAAACTTTACCACCTGGGTGGGTATTCGCTGATTCGCTGCATGTCCGCGACACGTCCGCGTATTCGTCTTTGGACGTTTTTAAGTACACGCGTAATAAAATTGTTCCGTTAAATCCAAGTAAATGACTAATTTACTGTAGAAAATCAAATGAAAACGTCTCAAATAAGTGTTAATTTACGTGATATGTATTACTTCAAACAAGAGGGGTAGGCAAATATGCATATCAAGCGAGGAAGTAGTTAGTCGATATAATAGCGGACAGCGTAACGCGTGTGCTTATCGTGAAGTGAAACTATTAAAATTGTGCAGAATGAATTAGCGTTGGAAAATTTTGCATTACAGGGTCGTGATCAGTTGTTTAAAATTGTGTGGATGTGATTCTTTACGTGGCGTGTTGATCGAGTGTTTTCAGTGTAGAGCTTTCTAACACTCTCGCTACCGCTTACGCAGTAAAGAGAAAGCTACGAGAATGTAAATCTGCGAGAAAAAAGGGCGAATTTTTGGCAGAAAACGTCTTATTACAGGAGCGTGGTTACGAAAAAGTGTATAAATCCAGTTTCTAAATGTAAAAATATAAACCCTGTAACACGTGATGTAGCCATAATCCATGTTTTGTGTCCTTGATACCGAAAAATCGGATAATGGCGAAACGTTCGTCCGTCCGTCTGCCCGTCCGCCTTGCCGTTCCTCTAGACGATCGTCTGGCCGTCTGTGAACAACGCAAGCGGGTAAACCGTTCGATTTTCTCCAAAATAGTTATTCCTCAACTGATCAGGCTGATGTCGTGGCCCCTTTAATTTCAAACCGATATTTTAATTTGGTGGTGGGGGTACTTTACATGAATTTCTGGGTCATTTTCAAAAAAAATTGCTTCATCGTTTTTTATTAAATTTTTCTTTTTGATAGTGTGAATGACGTTTAAGAGAATGGCCTCCCTTCATTTTCGTTGAAAACTGATTTTTCGAAAATTACAAAAATTCACAAAATTTTCTGAGTCTTTCATCAACTACAATTATAAAGATAGATTTTTTTCCTTTAATGAATTGTATTCTTTAAACAAATATTATGAAATGAGGTCAATTTTTGTCGTAACATTATTCGAAAAGTATAGTACTTTTCGCGTAATTTTGTGTGAAAGTTTGGGTGCGGGTACGGGTACTATTTTAGCACCACTAGTGTCACTTAATTGTCGTGACTGAAAAATCATATCCATCACCACCAACGATTAAAATTGTGAAATATTCACTGGAAAAGACGACAGAATGTGGCAAAACAACTGGTATTAAAAAAAACTTCGTCGTACCATATCTGCTCGTTTATAGCAAGTACTATACCTGAGGTCTTTTTGGACCCCAAACTTTACTGGTAATTGGCAGTGGTAAACATTCATGTACGATTTTTAATAACATAATAAATAGTATTTATTCATATTAAATATTTCATAAAAAGACGTACGTAGCCTCCATTGTTGATTCATATTGCTTGAGAAATGTGTATGAGAGTTCGGGACAATTATTTCGAGATGAATCAAATTTGAGACACAAATTGACGGTATCAGACACATTTCTTGAGCTTGATGACAATAAGTAGGAAATGTGAAAATTAAAGACCATACCTGAGTTCAAATCGGTTATATGGAACGGAAAAAAATAACATAACAATAAACTCTCTAATAACATTTGGAAAGTATGTGAAAATGTTTTGGTAATTGTTTAATAAGTGCACATATGCATATCTTGAATACTGAAATTATCCTGCAAATATTCAGGAAAACATTAACAAATTAATCATCGTGGGGTCAAAGAGAGCCAGATATTGTATGAGGGTTAAAAGGGTTTAATTTCTTACGCAAGAAGAATATGTAACTTGCAATTGTTAGACAAGAGAGCCACTGCCAGATTCAGAATGAAAGTCTTTTGCTCGTAAATAATGTCTAAATCTCGTGTTTAATCAATAATAGATTACTGTAGTGCTAGGCGGAAATTGTCTTAGATGGAATACAAAATAGTATCATATGCAATCAATGTAAGACAAGCTGGCTGGCTGGCTTAGCTTATGAATGAATTGAAAGAGGACTGTATAATGAGGTGGGATTATACACTTGCCAAAAAACTTAAGAGAGCTTAGTAGGGTTATTTGAATGGGATGTGGGTCGCGGAATCCTTCGTACAATATTCATGCGCATTAATACAATTAGAACAAGTAACATTTATTCCGGTAGTAGTGGCATTCTTACGAGGACGTTCACGGACATGATACAATGTTGCTCACATTCCAAATGGGGACAGTTTGTAACTTACTGTAGAAGTTATGATATTAAACACAGGAAGTGTGCTTAGTAATTGTCGCACAATTAAAATAAATTTTGAATAACATGCACATTACTCAAATGTCAAACTGCCCTAGAATAGGACTTTGAATTGCACAAAGGCCTAACATCGTTATGTTTCGCGTATCTGTAAGCCACGGAGAATGCTTCTCTTATGATTCGATTGAAAATTTTTGCGGTGCAAATGCGTTAGAGTACAGAGCAAATCTGCTGGAGTTATTGCATTCGATGGGCACATGGCGCAGCTACTAGCGTTGGCGCTGGGGGTTCCCGGAATAATGTGCGGAGGCACACGTATAGTGATAAATCTGGCTGGCCCTACCTCTTGGTACAGCAGCGCTCAGGAAGTGGGCGATTCGATCTGTTTGATAAGTCCGAGCAAATGGCGTAGAAATAACAACAAATATGAAATAACCAGTAAGATGCTCTTGCAGGAAATGCATTTATACATATAATTGCAATATGTGTTATTTTGTTCTTGTCTGGGAACCGGCCACTGGCGTTTTGTGGTGTGCAAACATTTCGTGTCACCTAATTGACAGTACTTTTGATAAGAAGTGTTAGAATATGTTCAATAAATCCATTATTTCCCTCACGCATGCTACAATGTCTTTCCCTGATTTTCAAGTAAACGTCCGTTTTTTTTCGCATCAGAGTTTTCCAGTTTGTTTATATTCCTTCATTCTCTCGTTGGATAAAGAACATTAAGTGTCTCTTGTGAAAGACAGCTGGTCGCTGCTTTGCATCGCAGAGTAGAGCCGGGGCTGACAGTTCTAGAAATACTGTCAATTAAGTGACGCGGGTTATTAAACACGCCGTGATTAACTACTGACTTCTTACATTACAATGACAAATAAATTAAGTGACGTTTTTAATAGTATTCACTTTGTTGTTAATGCACACCTATTGTTGAAAATTGGAGCCAGTACTCCGCTTATCAACAGTCGTATGGATGATTTGGGGGGACTTTACATGAAACACCCCGGACATTTTCAAAATTTTGTAAAGAATGGCTCAAAATCTTTTCTTTAAATTTCTTGTAAGAATAAAGTAAAATAACCTATAAAGATGGAATAGGTCCACTTTTTAATGTTAACTTTGAATTTTCGAAAAATTTCAAAAATTTGAATTTTTTTCAGCATCTTCCTACAGTTACAAAATTGGAGATAGAGATTTTTCCTTCAAATTAAATTTGTTTTCCATAACTAATTTTCATTAAGGTTATGTATATTTTTGAAAATTTTAATAATTTTAGCGCAATAATACGAGCCATATGTGCAATTCAAAAATTAAAAAAAACAAGATTTTCTCAAAAACTGTTTCAATTTTTTTCTTTAAACTTATAGTTAGGATAGTGCTAAATGCACTCTATAAGATGACATAAACTCTCACTATATGCTCTATTATGTTGTTTTTTCGTAAAATTACAAAAATGTAATTTTTTACATATCTCTCACGACATTAATATTTACACTATCGACAATTTGTTCACTTTATTTATGAGTACATGTGATTTATATAATGTCATATAAAGTTTCTCGAAAACTACTGTTTTCTGTGAAAATAAGCTCAAAACTCTGCATTTTCAGAAACACTTAAAAGCCATATTTTAGAAAAAGACTCCAAATTTTGTCTTCAAAGTTTTCGAACGGATTGTGCTAGTTGTACTTGTTAATATCACATAATGTCTATTTCGGAGAAATTCTTACTTTTTCAAAAATTACACAAATGTAATTTTTTTGAAAGATCTCTCACGCCTTAAATATGCACATTTCTAGGAATTTGTAAACGTTATTGTATTTGTGAGTTAATGTGCATCAAATTAGTGTAATTAAGTTTTTCGAAAACTCAAAAATTTGTGGTGAACAAGACCTTGGAATTTCGAATTTTCAGTAGGAATTAGTAGCCATTTTCTTAATAACGACTCTAAAGTTTTTAAAGTAATTGCCATTTAGGACGAGGTTTTACAGTTCTGTAACATTAAAATAATATTTCCATTCTATTAGGATACCGGCATATTAAGAAAATTTTAAAAAAAATGTACTTTGGGTGTCGATGTAGCTGGCAAGAATATGTGGCAAGTTCATATAGCTATCCGAGACAAAGGAAATAAAAAAGTGAAAAAGGCATAGTCTGTGCCATTCTGTTGCACCACTAGTTTTAAAATTTGTTACGGCCTTGACGCAAAGGTCCTCTTGAACCCGTGTTGGCCGACGAGCGCTTGCGTGGAGTAATGCCCTTTTACTTTCTTTTCAAGTCTTGTCACGTAGTCAGTGAGTGCCTTTTATCCCTTCGGCCAGAGGCTCGAGGCTGGCTTAGAATCCGGTCTCCTAGACGGTCACCCAACCAGGAACCCGCGAGTCTCGAATTCAATTAACCGTGACTTCACGGAGCGTTGTAAACGAATTCGTCCAACGACACCGGTTTTGTTAAAAGGCACAGTTTTGCTGGGTCTAGTATTTGAACCACTGGTTGAACGGTATGTAGGTGACAAAACATTCAACGCCAGCGACCGTATGATGAGGCTGTTTCAATTTTTTTAAGTAATGAGGAAAACATTCCACGGTCTCTTGTAAGATTTTGAGAAGCTTTTTAAAACCGTCTTTAAAAATCATTTGTGTGCATCAATGCACCAAATTATAAAATTCATCTGTAGTTCTCGCATTCCTCTATTGGCATGCGAGATATTGAAACATATTTTAAATGTGTAATTAAAAAAAATAAAATGTTTATAACTCTGTAGCGTTATATTATTGTTCTAATGGGCAAGAATCTCTAACCTCCTGAATGAAATAAAGTTTTTCCTCATTTAAGGCTATTATCTATTAATTTGTTTTTTGATCTCGAAGAGTTCAAAAACCAATTCGTAACATTTAAGCAACTCTATAGAATGACTAGAGCACATGACATTTTCATTGTAGTGATTATGACAAATTCTCTGACAATTTACTCAACTGTTGATAATAATAAGTGTTATACAACGATGAAAGCAATATTTACATTATAAAGAATTCAAATCAATTTCCTGACAAAATATTGTGATGAGCGAAGGCCGTGTTTGTGTGAAAAATCGTCTGAAAAATTTTAGAATTCTCTGTGGAAAGTTTTCATTTCCAATTTCCATAAATTCATTTGAACCTTTCGGAAGGTACGACTTACCATAAATGTAATACCAACACATCCTGTGAGCATGGCAGTGTCATATTATTACTTGAACTTAAACAGCACCTCTCGGATGGCTCATGGACAGCATGGTAGCTTTCTGAGGTGCGATTCCGATTTAGATTCCCAGTCACGCCAAAATAAAGATGAAGCTTTCCATTAGAATGATTTCAGTTTCTTTTGCTGTGTGATGAAAGAGAATCAAGCAGGAAAAATTAACTAGGTACGGTGATGGGAATCCAACATGCTCACCATATATCTCCTTTTCTCACAGGCATGGACCTTAAATAAAAAGAGGGCCCAGGTTTTGGGCACCGCTAGCTGGCAAAAGTCAGATTAATCCTATGATAAAATGATGAATACTTACATATTTATGCAGCAGATGATATCAAACCCTCAGTGGAGTCAACTCCCGAAACCCGTCTCAATTCACACCCTGTCTCCTTTTATCATTTTCTTTGAAATGTGATATCCTTTCTCAGTTGAGAATAACGAGTTCAAAAGGGTACAATATACAGAAGATAGTTCGAGTTAAATTCATTTAAATGCTAATGCTGTCAGTTCAAAATGTGTTCTATAATTATTCTACATAAAGACTTTCTGACTTGCTTTGTGGCACGATACTTCTGAGAAACCCCTCGTGCAGGAAAATTTAAAGGAGCACGAAAATGTATAACACAGAAAGATTAACATTGTTTCGAAATGTTAAGAAACCTAATTTCAAATGTAAAGAAAACGTATATTTCGCAACATTCAGGAACTGGCAAGCCCGTATTTACATATGTACTCTGCCTCCGTTTGATAACTTAACCCTGCTTCTGGGAACTTCATAATCCCCGTCCTGTTGGAATGTTTACAAGCGTCTCCGCTTCTGTTATCTTAAGTAGCCGCTCCGTCCTACTTTAGCGAGAGGGAGCGGCGGGCGTCTGTCGCTGCCGGTTGCTCGAAATTCTCCGGCGGAGCGCTTTGGGCGTGTTCACCTGCGTTGCAGTCCCCGCCTCCGCCGCCAGCAAGAGAGGGCGCACCACCCACGCCCCGCTTGTCGCCCAAAGCGAAGCTGAGGCTTCTGCACAGCGCGCGCCGCCGCCGCCGTCAAAGGCCGCCTCCAAAGCCTGGCCGCGCGCAGCGGCGATCGAGCTGACACGGCCCGCGCTGCCAACAGCTGCCAATCGAAGGGACATCCTATATCTCCTCACTCAAGTAATTGATTGGTCATTTAATTATTTCATGTTCCCGGACGCATCAATTTCTTTGGTGTGCTAATTCTTAAGTGTGTGTTATTAATCTGATAAGTGTGTAAATGCGATATATATATATATATATATGGTCTCCGACCCACACGTCGACTTCGATCTGTCTGTCCGTCCATCAGCCCGTCTTGTCTGTCCGTCTGACTGTGGTCCACGCAAATGCCTACACCGATCTGCTGAATTCCTAAAAAATTGACATTCCCCGATTGATCTGTTGGAACTTCGGCGTTTCAAGCAGATATTTTAATTTTTGAGGGGACAGATGATATCAAACCCTCACTTTCATGGACACATCTGAATACCTGGCAGTTGGTAAAAATGAGATAGAAGATCTTCTTTTGGAAAATGGAGGGAAAATGAAAGGAGTAAACAAATATAAATACCTTGGTGTACTTTTTAACAATAAGGGAAATAGCCAAGAGGAAATTGAGAGACGAATAAGCTGGGGGAGAAACGTGACACGAAGTATAAACTCTGTCTTATGGAACAAAACCATCACTAACACTACTAAAAGACATCTTTACTCCTCGCTAGTTAAGAGTGTTACAACATACGCTTCAGAAGTTTGGGAGATAGATAAAAGAACGAAAGGGAAGCTGCTGGCCCTTGAAATGGACTTCTAGCGTAGAAGTTGCTGTTATAGCAGATGTGACAGAATCAGGAACGACGAAATAAGAAAGAAAATGGATGTAAAGAAATGTATCCTTGACGAAATAGAGAAAAAACAAAGTGTTTCCGAGTACTCATGTGCTAAAGCGCCCTCTCAGGAGGAGCTTCGTGAGCCAGAATTCCCGGGAACGCTGTTCTCCTGCTTTGGACCACACGGAACATTATGCGGTGCGCGCTAGATATACGGTAACGCAAGCGAGAAATGGCGCCTGGCTTCCGCACCGCCGCTTAGGAGACCTTAATTCTTTTTTATCTGCCCGCGCCAGCCCCGCAGGCCTTCCAAACCCATAGAAGACTGCCTGGAAGGGAGAACAAGCGGTCTGCGCCCTGGCTGTGACACGGAGTGAGAGGTCGACCTCCTCGAATTTGGGGAACATGGGCTCTGGTATTGAAGTCTCGTTTTTGCTTCTATTGAACCAGCCTGCAATTACGCTCTGAGATTGAAGCTTCCAAGTCCTATAAGAGAAGACATTATTAACGAGAAAAAAAATTAATAATTTGAAACCAGCATATTGCAATTAAGTGCAAAATAACGGCAATTAAAACAAATCATAAACACAAAACTAAGACTTTGTTCCACAAATAACATAGGGCTCTAATTAAAAAAGAATAACAGGATTCTACTATGCAACCATGACGTACAACGTAATTCTTTCAAGAATCGTGTCAACAGTATTCAATTAAATATGATTCCAATTGAGTTCATAATGTTAAATAATCTGAATAATGATGGTGTCAATGAAAATAATATCAGTGACAGAATACCACAAATTTCCGATATCATCAAAGGACACACACATGACATCTACAACATGGATGAAACGGATCTTTTATTTAAAGTATTACAGGTGGAACGCGTGCAGTGAAAGGTGACTAATGCAAGGGGGATGAATCAGGAAAGCAGAGACTAACAACTGCGTTATGCGTCAATATATGCGGGGGAAAAAAGCAACCTAACGATATTTACACATTTGTGTATCTGCGATACTGCAAACATGATGACAATACGCTGAGAAATATATTGTTGCGCGCAAATAAAAAAGCATGGATTATGTGCGAATTTTTTTTGTTTATGGCTGTACAAATTAAACAGGAAAATGCAACATGCTACCAGGAACATTTTACTATTCTTTCATGAGGCTCTATGTCATTGCAAAGAAAAACTTTCAAAATGTAGATATAAAATTATTTCCGCCAAATACATCTTTCTTGCAACCCGTAGATTAAGGAATAATTTGAACATTCAAAATATTGTATAGGAAAAATGTATTTAGATCGTTAGTTCTTAGAATGAATGATGCCACAATAGTTAATAAATTAGCAAAATCCATCACAGGTTCAGATGCTGTGGGTTGGGTGACGTGTTTGAAATGAAGTGCAACCTAAGACAATCAGATATTGCTTTACAGACTGTGGACGTGGAAGAGCTGACTTGCTTGAAAAAACTGTACATGACAGCATGACAGTACAGAAGTCATCGAAGATTTGGCTCAGGTAATCAATATTGATGTTGACATTGATAACATAGACAAGCGGGCCGACCGTTTCAGTGTTAATGAAAGCTGGGATGACGTGGTTTCGGGAGTTACGCCGGTCGATAACGATGAAGAAACTGACGGAGGAAGAAATAGGTTCCAAGTCCAACCTTTCCACTCTCCAGTATTAGAAGTAATAGGTTATTGGCAAATAAATTGCAAAATGACAACTTAATAAATTCTTTTGGTGAGATTGAAACAGAATATAAATCATTATTGTAGTTAAACGTCTCAAGAAATTCAAACAGACAACTCTATCAAATTTTATGTTCAAGACAAATGAATAATGTAAGAGTGTCGTATGTACAATAGCATTTGACTAACGAAATGAATGTGGGTCCGCCCGCTAATCTTTTATCTGTACCTCCTACAAAAATGTGTGTAGTAATCGCAAGTAGTGTTAGTACCTTTAACTAATTCATATGTATCAATCTATGATTACTACACAATCCTAAAACTACGCTCGTAATTCTTTCAATCGCAAAATCTTCAGCCTAGAAATAAGCCCTCTTTTCCATGGGTTCTTCCTCATTGTGGTCGTGCGATCCCAAATGTTACGCTACTGTACAATAATTATTTGTTCATAAATTTCATGTAATTTTCATATTATTTGCAGTTTTTATTTAATAAACTCATAAATATATGAATACACAGCCAATTACAGGATGCCGACTTAATAAGTGAAACTCGTTCATGACGACCACCGCTTTAGACGACTACTTTTACCACCGCTTTAGACGACGCTTTAGATGGTCACCATAAAGGGGATTCGTTGTACGTAATATATTTAGAAAAAGATGTGACCAAATTAAAACACCAGTCTTTGCTGAAGGAAGACACATTTTAAACACGAAGAAAACGATTTAGAATGGAAAATAAGAAAACACTAAATAGAAATAGACAATATAATAACTGAATAGAAAATTCATATTCTAAATATTCCAAGCTCAACACGTGTGAACATTTCCCACGTTTATTGAACGGATTCTGAAATCCTCTAATTTTTAGATCTAATTTTTTGAACATTTAAAGTTTTAAGAGACGTATTTTGAGCTCCGATGGTAATTTATGTAAAACTTAATACTTTATTTTTTGTATTATTGTAGTACATTATTTTGAATTAACATCAGAGGCACACCAACTGAGGGATCATTGAGCTTCTCGCCCCTTCCGCATGGCTCGTGACCTCAATTGCCAACACGTCAAATAATATTGTCTCCAGTACATTTATATCTTTTTGAAATGTTAAGTGAAAAAATGACATAGCAACTCTTGAAAAAACTAATGTAGTACACGTGCTAAAATTATTATTACAATTATTATTGATATTTTAATAATATCTTTTTCACGAACAGCAATGAAAATAAATAGTGGAGTATAATTGTCTTAAACTTTACATTTGGATCAAAACGTTTAAAATAGAATGATAGATTATGACGTTTGTTCAAAATTGGTATCCCTGCGTGAAATGAGTGTCTGCTTTTAAAGCTCTAAAATATGTTCCGAGTTACGCACGGTGTGCTATAGCGTGTTGCGGATTGCATTAGCGTTGCAGGTTGCATCTGCCCACTATATCTGAATGCAATATAATTGAAAATATTTGGGATCCATATAACGAGTATGGATTGATAAGTCTGGTAAAAACATTATATGTTTTGCAAAAGAAACAATTTACTTTTCAACAAAATATCTCTGTATCTCAATACCTGTGTACCAGCGATATTCCATTTTTTATTTCCTCAGAAAAAAAGATTGTGTACTTTGCGAAGTAATCATTTACAGCACTCATTATCTCTTCATTTCATGAAAATATCTTCCCCCAAGCCAAATTTCGAGGTTATCAAGAAAATGACACTTAGTGCTAAATCAAGGTAATTGGGTGGATGGGGAAGGATATCGAAGACCAGCTCTTGACCTTTTGCAAAACAGACGTGTGAGCAGATGCATTGTCCTGGTGGAGGAGCACATTTTTGCGTGCCATTCTTGGCCGCTTCTGCTTCAAATCACAATGGAGGCGGTCCAATAATGTCCAGTAATGTTACAACATAAGTGCCCGTCACTGTCAGTCCCTTCTGTAAATAGTGAATTGGGATGATTTCCTGTGAGTCCCAAAAATTCTTTGCCATCATTTTGCCACCGGCGAAACTGTTTTCACTTTCGAAAACCCACTGTTGCGTTTGCCGTTTTGCCTCGGGCGTGTAGTGGTGGATTCACAGTCGTCTACAGTTACAAAACAAGGCTTTGGAATACGCTGTAACTGCTCCATAAACTATCTTGAAATGTCCCTTCTTGTGCGTTTTTGGTCCGGCTTTAACAATCGCAGGACCTATCAGGAACTCTGCTTCTTCACGTGCAGAATTTTATGTAGGATATTCCAAACACATTCATATTAAATGTTAACAATCTCAGAAATTTCGCGCACTGTTATCCGATGGTCTGCAGTACAATATAGTGGATTTTATTAATTTCCTGAGAACTAACCTCACTCGGGTGCCCCGAACGTTCTGCATCTCGCATCTGCAGTGCTCGTACGGCCAAGTTTAAATTCATTAATCAAGTAATAAATATTCGGAAGTACTGGTGAGTCCCCATGAACTTCTTTCAACTCAGATTGTATCTGGATTGCAGTCCACATCTTTAAGTAGAAATGTTTTATCACCGCACAAAACTTGTATTTCTTCATTTTTGTACTATTTGTCACCATAATCAACGACGTAGAACGACAAGAAACAGCTGTGCATTGCATTTGTTGGTACATTTTAACAGGGCCATATCAAGAATTACTCTTAGCAACTATGATACCAGATAATAAAATTTCATAGAAAGTCACAAAACCTATCAATCCACTTCCATTATATAAATATAATGTGTGTGTGTGCGTTGTGGTGGCACATTACGTATTTGCAGAAATACTTTCATATAAAATATAAGTTAGGTTTTGTTACTTTCTTTTGAGATTACGCAACTTGACACAACGCGTAGTACCTTTGTAAGCTAAGTGTGCAGTTGCCAGTCTCGAGAGGTCCCCCCCTCTCGCCCCTGGGGACCTCGTCCGCCTGTTGCCTCGACCGGCGCCGCCTGGGCGCCGCTTTCCTTTCTATTTGTTTCCGGGCCGGCGGCTTAGACCTTTCTACACCCTCTCTCCACCCAGCACCCCCCCCCACACCCGTTGGCGTAGGAGTGTACAGTATTACGACGGAGGGAAGACCTGGCTGCGAAAGCTGAAAATTATTACTCCAAATAAATATACAAGCCCACCCGCGTTGAACCAGCCCTGCAGCTGCACGGTCACCGCTTGCATCAGTCATTATGAATGAGAGAGAGCGTTATTTTCAGAACATTCGGGAACTTGGCTGGAATTCACTGAGAAAAATCTAATGCGCAATTCATTTCGGCCTCAAGCCTAGAGAGAGTTGACCACGAGACCGAAGGAGAGATGATTTTGGGTTAGGGAACCGACCAGGACGAGGACCCTTTGACAGAATTCATGCGCTGTAGAAATTTTCTTTTTGCTTTACCTGACTCTTGAAAATAGACATTTTAGGTGTGAGGGAGGATCTAGTGATCGCGTTCGCACACAGCAATAAGTTGTGTTTTACCGAAATTGTGGCGGACAGATGAGAGCGTTGAGGAACTCGGAAAAAGAGATCGCGTGCTAAAGCGTGATAAATTGAATGGACTTAATAAAATTGGGTAGCCAAGCTCAGGAGTAGTGAGACTGTGTTTGCGAAGTGCGCCGTATTATGTTAGCATAATGTTCCGTGACGTGATTCGTACTGTTCAAAGCGTGCCCCTCCCGGTTAAGGACAGATTATTGGAGAGTGAAAATACGCCCCTGCGAGCCGTGTGAAAGTGCATGGTCCTGGAGCTATCTACGCACCGCAGCCCGCCGCACAACCTGCGCCAGCCCGACCACCGCGGCATTGCGAGTCTGAAGGGATGCCTAGCTCTTGACTTGCCCCCTTTCCTGGAGGAAATCAGCTGATCGACCGACGGACGCCTGGACCCGTATCAATGGAACACGTCTCTACGAAGAGCACGGCGATGTCGCATTTTAAACCATGCTAAACCAAGACTGAAAGATGCAGAGAAGTATATCTAATCCAAGCATTTATGAAAGTATACGTCACAATGGTAATGCAGCGATGTTTCCGTTCCAGAACTCGAGAATAATTAAAATTGGATTCAAGCTTATTCAGCTAATATTCTCTATTTTTAAGTTTAATTACAAATTGTTTTCAATATATATGAGTAGCCTGAAGTTACAGAAATTAATATTATCTTAATATATAATTTGATGAAAAATATTTTTAAGACACCACAAGACATTTAAAGTGTGAGACATGACTTTCATTTTACAGAAACTGAACAGTTTGTAATTATGTAAAAGTAGAGTACATCGAACCTGTAAATCGAAACACATCAGTACAAATGTAACAAAATTGTTCAGCAGAATAATTTCCACAGTATCATACGAGCTTAAATGTAATCTGACTCGTTGCCGAAGCAACCTGCTCGAATACACAGTTCAGTGAGACTTTTAATGGGTATTCAGGATGATCTTAAAATTGTCTCCTAACATTGGTATACATTTCACTTACGTCCAGCAAATTAAAAAGTATTAACTTTTGTCTGTAACATCAAATTTCAATAAAATTAAGAGAATAGGAAACTAAAGTAAATGTGGTCTTGTTTTTTTTTGAGATCGTCTATGTTATTGGAGCCAAGGAGATCCAGTATTATCCATGGAGATCATTAATGAGAGAGAAGGATTTAATTGATTTGATTGTTCTTCTATCTTCCTTTTTTAATTATAGACAATCACTTTTAAATATTTACATAAATTTCATATAGTTACAGATCTGTCACGTGTTCGGCGTTTCGGAAATCATTCCTTTCCATCTTCAGGAAGTGTAAGGAATACATACATTATACAAACTCTGCACACATAACACATATACCCAATTACACGTATTAAACAAAACTGCTTACAGTTCCTGAAGAATGAAACAAATTATTTTCAAAACATCATACATGTAATAGGTTATAACTATATAAAATGAATATAAATATTTCAAAGTGATTGTCATTATCAGTTAAATTTCTTCAGAGGAGGATTTAGTTAACCTTAATCAATGTAGTGAATTATGATAAATTACTATGTAATTATGATAATAATTATAGAGTTGACAATTAAACGTTTACTAAAAATCAATTTTGTCATAGTTTATTTAATCACACTAATTTTAATATTGATCACTTCAAGATTTTTCATAAAAAACATCAAAATATTTATTTACATAAGGGGAATAAGATCGTTGGTGAGGAAGATACCTTCTAATAATTAAATAAATAAAAGGTATTGCCTGATATTAAATATATATTTAAACTTAAGATATTTTCAATTGCGTAGTGATCATCATCAGATATACGTGAAGTATTGTACAGGAATACAAGAAAGTGTGAGACTGTACTAGAGAGAGAGAGAGAGAGAGAGAGAGACAGAGAGAGAGACAGAGAGAGAGAGACAGAGAGAGAGACAGAGAGGGAAATTTTTCATGTATTTCTGTAATTTTTCCAATGTATCTGATCATGATCGTTGCGCGATCGAGGAGATATCAAGTTTAAATATATGTTTGATACCGGAAAACACATTGTATCTATATAATTAAATCAGGTTGCGACGTTTTCAATAATATTATAGCTTTGTGGATCATCTTTATGAAACAAATTTAACCGGTACTTTAATAGTAATTTGACGACACGGAAATCGTTAGTGTATTTGTAAATAATATTATAATAGAACAGGTGTGTTTTGAATAATTAAACTAACAGAAATTTAATAATAATCTAATAAGAATATGATGATAAACTGTTCGTCATCTGTACGTTAAATGTGTCATTGTATTAAAATTGATTTTTGAAATGAATTTTTAAGTTTTCTTTTATGACCTGACCAAAAGTATTAATAATTTGTTTTTAATTAAAATTAATTTTCTCATTTCAGTGTTTTTAATAAAATGGTCGTTCTTTTTTGTGAAAGGATGATCCTTTACAAAGTATAAGGGACATTAAATCACAATGTGCTAGTCTCCCAAGAATCATTAAGGATTATTTTTTTAGAAATGCAATTATCATTTTATGGAGTTAGTTTATTCAGCGAAAACAATTCATATTTGTATTACTTATGCTAAACTAGCTGAGTTGGCTTATAGAAAATATATTACTACGACTACGTTTCTGACCGTGAGGTCCTAATGTTACAATACGGACGGAATATTTTCGACATTGCTAGATAGACCAAGAAATAAAGAGAAGTCAATTGTGTAAATCAGGTGAATTTTCATCAGGTGAACGCTGAAACTTTCGCCGGACTACCCAGCGAATGAACCCCGGACGTAATCAGGGCAGAGAGTTCATCTTCGGATTATCACCGCTGGTTGTCGGCGCCTACGCAGACCAGCTGGATGGCAGTCCTCGTCTCGTGATCCACCTTCGCTCTGGCGAGGGCTAGTGGCGTGGTGTGGCGACGGCGGGGCGGTGGTCAGGTCACCCGTTCCCCATTCGGTGCTTCTCAGCTGGCGGCATGGCTCGGAGTTGCCAAAGGCGAGCGAGCTCAGAGTCAGCTCGACAACGCACGGGCGCCTGGCGGGCGTAATGCGGGATCAGAATGGGCCCGAGGTGACACTATGCGGCGAACTCAGATTGACGCGTAGTCTGCGCAGGTCTTTGGTTCGGTTAAAAAAACGCACTCGGTGGCAAAGTTCAGCCCTACAAGCCGAAATTAATAATGTTCCTCACTCCGAGTCTTATCTAAGAGCCACGTCTTTTCTCCTACGATTTCTCCCTAATAATGTTTTCCTCTACTCAGCTCCTGGCTGAGATCGCCTCCGTTTCCCCCTCCCAAAAACGTCTCAAGACCCGTAGCTTTGCCCCTTCCCTCACGGGGATATGTGTCATAGGCCGAAAATATTTGCGTCGCAATTTTTTGTCACCCAATCGGGATGCACTGTTCCTGGAATTTTCCAGAGCGATCTCTCTCTCTAATTCCAGAAGCACCGCTTGCAGCTGCCCGTACACGTGTTCTTCGTCGTAATTCTTCGGCGCCGTGATCGGCAGCCGGCGACGGGCGAGCTATACACAATACCTCTTGAATTTCCGGAAGTGTTGTAGGGAGATTCCTTGCGCGGGCGAGTGACGAATGGCCGGCAGGCGAGGTCTGTCTCCGGGCCAAGACGCGGGCAATCATTGTTTGTTAAGTGCGTGGGGGCTTCTAAGGTACCTAATAAATGCTGTTCTTAAGTCCGAACGGCATACGTTTCCACCCATAAGTCAAACCGTTATATAAGAACCCGGTAAATATCCTGTCATCAGGATGGATGGCTATTTGCCAGTATGAGCTTGAAAAATCTAGTGCCGATAAGATTTTAGTTTTATTAAATTTCCAAAGGATCTCATCTAGGTTCTGTGGCGCTTCATTTTCAAGGTATGGTGACTATTGATGCGCCTTTCATCCAAGCAAATTCTGACTCCCCTATCTTTTTTCTTCATTATTACTATAGGATTTAAGCTGATAATTGCGAGAGGATTTAATTGAGAGAAGCTGAAATGCTTCTCTCAATTATTCCGTCATTAATCATTTCCTTCATGATTTTATCTACTTGTTCCCTAAGTGATTGTGGTACTGGATATTACGAATTTGAAAAGGGGTATCGTCAGCGACGTGGATTTGAAAACAGAAGTCTCTTAGGGGATGAACTGGATGCGCGAATACATTCGAAAATTTCAGTAGCAACTGCTGCAGCTGGGAACGCACGTGGTCATTAATTAAGTCATTATTCTGCCCCGTATTGGCATATGACCCCACTCACGTCATCCCACCAATTCCAGGACGCGCACAGTACGGTATGTTCTAACTCGCCATCATTGTCATCCGTAATTGCAATTTCTTTACCCCCGCCAAAACACATAATACCTCTAGAAAAATCAATGACCCCGTCGTTTTCTTTCAAAAAAATCAACCCACAAAATTAAATCCTGCTTCAAATCCTCTATTAATAAACATGGGACGTCAAATAAATGCTCTTGAACCTGAAATGAAATTAGTGCCTGTTTTGTAATCGGCTTGCTTCATTTATTCCCAACTCCGATGACATAGCATTTTGCCGTTGTCAGCGTCGGCACGGGTACGTGTTCCCTTTCAAGGCGGGATAACAATTTTTGTGAAATGGCACTGATCTCGCTACCTGTGTCAACCAATGCACGGACAGGAATATCATTCAGTTCGAACTCTAAAACAAGGCATTTCCGGACACGCTCTTTAATTTGGGTAGCCTCCTCATTGCGGCGCAGTCCGTTGAAAGGAACCTTTGTGACAGTCAATCTCGCGACTAACTTAATATTAAATATAATAAAATTTGGTGACGCCACAATATATATATATATATATATATATATATATATATATATATATTGTGACGTACCTGGGAAGCGGTACTTTCACGACAAATAATTTATGCAAGGGACAGGTACATTTTCGCGAATGGGTCTCCAGGAATTTGGCGCAGCATAGGAAGATAATCTTTATAAATTCTTTTGCACAACTAAATATTTTAATGATCAGAGAACACACTTTACAAGTAGTATTTACAAATCGAAATGCGCAGGCCTTGGAAACAAGCGCACGTTCAACGCTACCTTGATGTTTTAAAAACCATCTGCTTCCTCTGGAGGCGACCGGGGGCGTCGTGGCAACGGCGGCGGTGTCTTCGGCAATCTTCGGTTCGCCCCGAAGTCCGCCGGGAATTCGTTCTCCGTCGGCGACCGACTCCTCTGGCCCAACGTAACGGCCGATGAATACGCTGGTATGAACCGGTATGAACAATGTCTCACGGGTATTGGAACGCACGACGCGTGATTGATGTTCGTCGCCCGTTCTAGTCTCTTCAGCGACCTTTCTCAACTTTGCGCGGATGTCCGTACAGTACTACCCACTGTTATTATACCAGGGCGGAATTACGACACTAGCCCACCGATTTTCTGTCTTATTGGTTTTCATCAGTTCTGGTGCGCAATTCTACTTCTACTAATCATCTGACTGTTAATCTTTATCAAACCTGGTTCCACACTCAGCGGCCACACTCAGTCCGAACTGCACTTAACAATGACAATAAATCTCTTGGACGCAGCACTGCCCCGTCCGTGCTTCACTCGAGGCCTCTCCGCGCACCACTAACCGTCGCTCGCCTCGCCGTATCCCCCCCGATTTGACCGTTGGTGGCGGCGGTGGCGGCGGCGTTACTGCGCTGATCAACTCCAGTACTATATTTTAATTTATAATTGGTGATCATTGTAATTGTTCTAATTACAGAAACGTTCTTCGTTTCAATATGTGTGTGTGTATATATATATATATATATATATATATATATATATATATATATATATATATATATAGACTATGGTTGACGTCGGACGACAGAAGAATTTTGGATCTTTCTTTAGAACTCTTTGTTGGCTACCTAGAACTGAGGTCGGATTTCAAGAAATATAATTTTGAGATTTTTCCAAAAAGTGGAAATCATTTTTCACTCTTTTTTGACATTTTTGTCTAAAATTTTTGATAACTGCAGAAGTCTTTCACCGCAATATCGACTTCTTAAAAAAACGATTATTCCGACTTAGTCCGGAGTATTTTTTTGGTTTTGTATTTAATTTTTGTGATAGTTATTGTTTTTTTGCAGAACTTTTTAAAAAACTTTTCGAGGACTCTAGAACTTATTGTTCGCTACTCAGAACGCTCAAAATATTTGTGATTTTCAAAATTGAACCCGCCAACTTCACACACCTCCGACGCCGGTGCTCATGCTGTGTGAGCGCGGGGGAGGGGGGGGTCAAACGGAAAAGGCGGCCACGCTGTGACGCCAGTGGTGCCGACGGCCGCGCAAAGGGTCGATGCAGTAGAGTGCGTGCAGCAGAACTTAATGGCTGTACAAGAATTTCTAAATTTCCAATTCCAAATTTTTTCATAGAAAGATGTTTTTTTTTGGTAAGACTATTTCACATAGTATAGATGTTTTGTAGTGGTTGCAATTTGGTGGAGGATGAATGTTGGCGTCGCAGCACAATTTTCAGAAACCTGTTTCTAATCATTGCATTTACATACTTCTTCTAAAACAGAGGAAAAAACAAAAAGCCGTATTGAATATGTCTATTACTCGCCCTTTCATACCTGTTTAGTCCTGCAACACTGTGCAAGACATTTCGTTCAGGATAACGACCCTCCGATCGTCGGTCTGGGGCTGAGTGCCACACATTGCCACTCATTTTCGTTTTTTGAATAATATTTATTTACTGCTATATTTTACAATGTATCAATTCCTTCTTAATTTCCGTCAATCGAGCCAAAAGCAGCGTCACTGAAATTCTCATCTACTTCCGCAACACTATCTGATGGCACATAGTATCAAAATCGTGTGACTCACACTCTATGTCACTCGTTTTCAATAAGTTCTTCAATTTCTTCTCGGGTAAGCCGATTATTTTTCGCCATGGTAACTTCTCACGAGACACTGGCTCGAAAGTGTGTTCGACGCATTGGTAGAACAAAACACAGTAAATAAGAATTATATGGTGAATGTGAAGAAAAACGTTCAGTTCGTGTGTATTAAGAATACGAAATTCTTTAGTGAGACTCACCCATTGTTGTGAACGCTTATTTCTAAATAAATGGTTTATTTCATGGCTATGTACTAACCACACGTACTCCCTAACCAATGGCTGCAAGGCCGGTACCTGCAGGTAGGTCTTAGCTCGTAAAGAGCTGTTGTGCCAAGGTACATGCATACACACATTTTTTATCTCAACAAATACTGTTTTTTCTTGTAATAAGATTACAGTTTCCATTACTACAATTGTAATAATGAATATGTAAAAATGTCGGGTCAAATGATCCAAACCCCTCACAATCACAGTATCTATCATCAAGAATATTATGAATTTAATAAAGTGAATGATTGCTTATTCAATTGGTTTCTTTAAGGTATGAAAAGTTATTAAAGCGTTTATTGTTATTTTGTAGACATGAGATATTTATAAAAAAAGATCGAATCGGGTTCATTGAATACGCCAGTATGTCTAGGGCTTTTGTGATCTCAACAATAACTGTCATACAAATTGAATTCTGAATGCAGATGCAAATGAGCCGTTTTTGACTAGAGTAAAGTAAAAGTAAAATATTATCTCTTATGTAATAGAAAATATGTTCAAAGGCAAATCCCCTATTGATTTGTGCTATTGTCCCTCATCGTGGCCTTTGTGAAGAAATCGACTTACTGCTGCGAAAACGTACAGAGCGATAATTTGAATAACATTAATATTTTGAATACTTTTGATTAATTCTTTTCAATTATGTCTTCTACACTTTCCTTCGGTGTCATTTTGTAATCAAGACTTTTAGTCTACCACCCTACTAGAAACATAATTCTGAGTATGCACAAAATTTATTCGTTTAAAATTTTAAAGGAATATTCCAATACGAAATGATAATGAAGTTGAACGACAGATATGTTTTAATGACATTCCTTCACTTGGCAGTTTCGGGGGACGTCACGTCCTCGTTCACCCGCATTTCCTCCATTGTTTAGAAAACAAAGCGAAAATCCTGACCACCGTGTCTCTCGTCGCTCTGACGAATTTTTCCCCGCAATCACTATTAGAGTAAAAAGAACTCGCGGACTCTACAAGTAAAAAAAAATACTCCGCTAATGAAAGGAATTCAACGGTGAGGATCTTTTAATTAATATCTTCACCCTGCGTTACGGTCTAACGTAGGTTGGTGTAGTACATTCAAGATGTTTTAAGCCATGTGAAAATGACTTCGCTCTTGCTAAGATAGATGGAACGTGCCCCGTTTGCAGACACACGTGACTGGTCTTACGGGGTATTTATATACTCTAGTTACATCTAATTTGCTTCGCATGCTTCTTCTTTTAGGGCATTTTTCCTACCTAAGTTTACTTCTTCTACTAGCTATCTTCCCGCAACGGAATATATTTTCATTTTCATCTGTATTCTAGACACTATAACATTTGCGGAAACTTCGGAAGTGAGACCAGCAGAACTCGCGGTACTCCCAGACTAAACTCATACGGACGACAAGGTATGACCTTTCATGCTTCTAGCGATTTTCTAGCAAGTAACTTTTCCAACTTGGACGTTGAGCTAGAACGCATGTCAAACACCTTGATTTTCAACACCCCACTTTTTTTAGAAATTTCAATTTATGTAACTAAAAATAGTTCAAAGTATTGGTCAGTATGGGTAAAGAAGCAATTATGCCAACGTTTCGAAATATTTAATTTCTTCTCGGGGCTAGAGTATAAAGACAAATAACAATGCATGAGAACAACAAATAAATTTAAATTAATTAATTCATTAATTAATGAATTAACACTACACAAATCAACAAAAACGTATATAAACTGTGACAAATGAAACACAAATGTAGAAGGTACACACCTTACTAATACACATTAGGTCAAGCCTCATTTCCAGCCACCATACCCAACTTCATATGGAGTTGCTAAAGCACCTGGGTCCATCGCGCAACAAGTGAGAATCGGGCCACGGCCCAAACCACCAATCAATGAAAGAACTGGTTGAGTTGAATGAACCACGCGTTGCAGCCGCTACATGCTGAGCCACCATGTTTCCGGTCAAGTACGTGTTAAATTAGCAATATAACCAGACAACATTCTGAGGAAAACTGATGCAAATGTATAAAAACTAGAGTATTGATCAGAATTTGTCATTCATTATTATTTTCTTCTTCTTCTTCTAATTATTATTATTATTATTATTATTATTATTATTATTATTATTTATCAAGGTTAAGAGAAAAAATAATATACCGTTGCGTACTTCAGATCACTACATTAATAATTTTAAAATTAAAATTAAAAAAAATATTTTTTATCATTTAAATTTGAAAGTAAAATTATGCATTTATTGGTTAGTTAAAATTAATACAAATACGACACTCAATACAATTGCCAATTGAATGTTAACATATGTGCATATATGCATCTCAGTATACATCATCCAAGTGATGTATAATTATGAATGATAGCATTGACAGTATTGCCAATTAATTCACAAAAAACCCATGCTATAAGGTGGGCAAACGAAAGTCCATGGCTATTAATTAAATAATAATAATAATAATAATAATAATAATAATAATAACAACAACAATAACAAAACACCTAGAGTATAACAAGAAACACACTTTCGAGTGAAACCAATACAACATCGAGTTGCGTTATTTACATTACAGATTGGAAGTAACAGTGATATGACTTTGTAATTTTAAGACTATTAGGAGGAATGATCAAAACATTTTTTCTCTTTTTTGTTCTGTTTTATTTTAATTTGTTCATTTTTTTGCTTTTTAAATAAAATTACAAATGTTTTAGAAACCAGTCATCTCACATAGCATTTATAAGTGCCAAATGGTAATGAAAAAAGTAAATATTTCGAAACGTTGGCATAACTAATTGTTTTTTGACTCATACTCACCAATCCCGTTAACTAACTTTATTATTCATCAATGGTCGTGATTTATACAATGGTTGTTTTCTTTACTTTTTTGAAATCCATTTTGTTAATTCAAACAATGCGTTTGTCAGTCTCTCTACTGGTAATATGTACTGATATTTGGGATAGGTAAATGGCAAACACATTCCATTCCATTACAGTCCTTATTTTCATTCTGTTTTCTACAAATATTCAAAACTCTAGTTTCAAAATTAATATTTAATTATTTATCGGCACTTCTGTTAGATTACAAATATGACAGTAGTACTGTACATTCAAAATAAAATCAACCTAAGATAAGCTAGAAAGAGTTACAAATGCATTAAAGGAATACAATTTTAATTTCAAAAATATTTTAATGAGGCGTTTGCACTCCAAACAACATCATTTCATTATTTAGCATAATCTATTTTTTGTATGTTTACTATGTACATTCCGTATCATTTCTTTCCTTGCTAGGTACCATTTTATTGGTAAATGCGATTTAGGTAGATGGTTATAAGTTCTCCGAAATACACTCTCAGCTTATTTAAAAACCTGTAAAGAAATGTACACTTCTGTTTCATGTCAGTTCATGTTCAGTCATGTAATGTTCATGTTAATGTTTTAGAGACTGCTGGCGTAATATGCGTGAAATTTTCCCCAAGAGAGCGTTTTAATTGCGAGGTCAACTCTCAGAACCAGAATTGGAGTTATAAATATTTTAGCCCGTGAGGGCGTGCAATACTGTGCACTTTATGCATTAATCAAGTCAATGGAACTGTATGATCGTTTGTACTCCTGTCAAACAGGTAAGCCTCTCTCTCGGCTTTCAATGATCAGATACTGTGATTATAGTTTCATTGACATTCAGGAGACAACATATTGCTAATACGTTTAAAAGGTCTTTGAGTAGTACATGTTTAAACATACTAGAAAAGTGATTATTGCATTTTGTTCTAAAGTATTTCGGAAAATGTCATAATAGTGAGAAATTAGAAAATCGTATGACTAGTAATAGCCAAACATGTAAGAAAGAGTTACTTATAAGTTCCTCAGATGTAGTTGTAAAATCGCATTCGATTTGTGGATATTTCTCAAACTTTCATAGAATATATTTTCCACTTTACTCTGAACTTTTTTTGGAATCGAAATCGCTTACACTAACCATTGTCAAACAAGATGACTCATTGTACTTCCTCAAAATCTTAATTCTTATTTTTCGATATGTAACTGCTCAAGTACAAATAATACCGGAATGCTGGTAAGAAAAGTTTGATGAATGCAGTTGAATGGATAGCTTGAGAATTATGCATAAGAAGATACATTAATACATTGTATTTATTCAAAAATCTAGATGATATATAACATTAAAAATATCATCCTTAATTCCATAGTTTATAAAAGCTTTAGAATTACATAAAATCTGAAATAACTCGTTATAAGTACATTTTGGAAATAATAGAATAAAACAAATAGGGAGGTCAAAAGCAGTGTTACGATATGAAAATATAAATTTGTTAATGAGTTGTATGAACTAGTAATAAAGAACAATTGAGGGATGTACCGTCGGTTACTATGTGAGCGAGTTTGATGAGGGAAGCTGGATTGACTTGTCACTTGAATGTGTTCTGGAAATATTAACGTGACATTCTGGTTTTGAAACCCAATTAGTGGCGACTTCATGATAATGGAGGTCAAGGATATTGAAAGGCGAAACCTTGGTAACATCAGTAAATTATTAGTGTTTTTATGGTAAGGACCAAGATATCAGCGGAAGTGGAGATGGTAACATTTGCCGATTTATTTTGAATTCATAATTGCATGAACAATGCATTTGTTTGTGTTTGAACTTAAAGAATTGAAATTTCGTCAAGAGAAAGGCCAACGCTCATCGACGTTTGATACAATTTTAGTAGAAGTTATGGGTATTCAAACGATCCCAGCATTCACGTGTGCGTACGCGATTGCGGGAACATACGAGTTCAGTCAATTTGTAACAAGCAGAAGAAATATTATTCTTGTTTTCTATCTGGATTTTTCAGCTTTAGTCCTTTGATGGTTTTCATGACAGATACCAACCCTCGTTGCAAAGCCTAACGCTCTCTTAAAGTAACCGTCATTCGTTTTATCTTTGCATGAATACGTTTAGCGGAGAGATCTGTAAACTAAAAAGCGGGGAAACGGTTCTTATATCGTACAGAGAACATCGTCCCAGTGGCCGGCAAGAGAGGGGCGTGGGTGCTATCCACTTGTCGAGTGCAATGGCACCGGTTGGTTGACACGTCTGGCCAGCGTCTGCCCTCGCGGGAGGTTGCCCCTCCCCCTTCCCAACGCCCCCTGCGAACGAGGGAAAGGCCGGGGTGGGGCGGAGGGCTTTGTTGACTCGACGCGCGTTCGGGTCGCGTGTTGACGGACGTCGACAGCACGACAATGCCCCGGCCGTAGCGCTGGCCGCTCTAGCGCCGCTCGACCGACGTTATCGCTAGCGCTCTGCTCTCACACACACACGGCAGTCGTTTTACTGCGCTATGCCATGCCAGGGCGGGTCTTCCAATTGTTGGGTCCATTGTAAATTCTACAACCCCTGCCATATTATATTTTTAGCGGAATATACACAAAACTATAGGTGGAAATTAAACGACCAACCCTTGTTTTAGTGTGATTCAACAAATTTTACAATGCAATACGTATGTCGTATACATGATTTACCTACAATATTATATTGGAAATGTCATGGTATTAATTTATCATAATACTAATATTACCTTACAACTTATAGAATTAAAGCGATGAGGGAATTTACCTGAGATTTTCTCAGGCACGTGTGGTATTAATTGTAATTATTTCGCGAATTATTACAATAATAAATTCGTATGAAATTAAAGAAATAACGAATAAAAAAGATATCAAAACATGAATACATGACGAGACAATCGAATATTATCGGGGTTTATTTATGTAAGACAACGGAATACACTACACCTAGAAAATGAATTATAGGAACTCTATGATGTTCTATTTTCTTCCTATTCTTTAATATTAACCAAAAAACTACTTAGACACTACAAGAAAAGTACAAAATAATATTAAAATAATTCAAAGAATTATAATTATCCAAATTAAAGTAATTTGCTTTCTTCCTAGTAGAATTTTGCTATTTACTTACTATTGCCGAATGAAGATTTTGTCACTAAATAATGCTTCAATTCTCAATGTGTTGTAGTTTATTTTAAGAAGTTTATATTCTTCCGTACCAAGTTGAATAATGCGAACAATTATGCAGATCTAAAATGTAATGACCAAAATGCTTCATATTATTTAATGCTTAATGTTGTTTGTTTCTTCAACAGCATGCTGCAAAGTTTACTTATTAAAATAAGATTACATTTGTTTCCCTAATGAGCTCTTTGAGCAAATTCTTTCTTAGAATTTGTCACTCAGTCAATACGTGAGTGAAATAGTAAAATAAAGTTGATAAGTGCAATTCAATTTACCCGGTTTTTGGATATTTCATTTTCTGTATCAACTATACCGAAACGACTATACTTTTAAGACTATTAAATAAACATAAATAGACGGTGTTAGGGAGGGATCAGAAAAAAATTAACTGATAAAAAATTTCAACTGTTATTTTATGTAATAAAGAACATTAGTAAAAATAAATTAAGGTGCAATAACTTTGGCAGCGGAAATAGAAAAATGAGTCGTATCGAAATTATTCGTCTTTATCTTATGAAATACATAATAAATGTATTAGAATTGTGTAGTTTTTGAAAATTCACATTTTTATGTCAAATTAAAAATCTAAAATTGATGGATTAACTAACTTGTGGAAGAAATCTCTGGCTTTTACAGTATATATACACAAGCTGAGCTCACAAATATTTCCATTTTATCAATTTTCAAAATTTTAGAGGTTTTAATAGAATAGGAAACTCCACTAGTTTTATAAATGCACGTTCCTCTATTGAAGTAAAAAATAAAGAAAATATACAAGCATTTTTCAGAAAATTGTGTAAATGTGTTAGGGACCTCTCCCTTCTCCCAAAAAATATTAAAATATCTAAATGATTAAGTAGCACAATTAGATCTAACTCCTGAAATATTTTCAAAGTTTGGCTCAATAGCTTCCAATCTGGCCGTGTCACGTCCTTCCCCATTATAGACATTCCAAGTTTGGGATACAACATTGTGTGCATCTCCTCGCTACCAATCTTAACTATCTTTGGAACATCGGTAATAGACCTTCATCCTGACATGTGTGCGAAGTTATCACTCAAAAGAACATTAAACTTGAGATTCACAATCAAACATTCGAGATCCTATTGTTGAGGAGATTTCCATACTTTCCCTTCCTTTTTTCCCATAATTTAATTTGATTCCACATAACGGAAATTTGGAGCACATTTATTTTTCATAACAACATAATTACTTCGTTATTTAATCACGTACCTACAGCGCCGTGACAGTTTGATCACTGTGACTATCAAACTTCTCATAATGAGAATAGCAGCTCAGGTCTTCCGTTGATGAGCAGCGTAGCTTCAGCACAACACCGTTCAGGGCGCTCCAGGCGCATAATTAATTCGCGTCAATTCGGCAGAATACATACATGCCTGACGACCACAGTACTCGACATTGGAGCGAAACTGAATGAAATTACATAGGCTTGCTAATTTAAAGGTCATAAAAACTTTTTTAAATTTATACAAATTATAAATTTTTTTGGAGTGCTGATTTCATATCTGAGCTCAGGTTTATCCAAATACGCACATTTTTTTCCCAGCGTACAATGAAGTTTTTTTAGCAAACCCAGAGTACATTATCATGTTTATTAAGGGTATGTGAAAAATGAAATACGTTTTCCAGTAAATAATACATACAATTTTATTATACATATTATTTAATAATTTTTTTATTTCTAAAAACATTATTTAAGAGTCTTGTATTTTTATTTCTTTTCTGTGTGAAGTTGTGAGTATTACTCTTCCTCTTAAGTATGTTCCATGATGTGTCCCGGTAGGGTATCCAGCGGTAGTCGCCCATCATGTTTACGTTTTATCGACCCTGATACCTCTTTTCCCTCTCCTTAATGTCCTGTTGGAAATTTTATCCTTGCTCCTCACACCACGATTTTCAGGAAAGGAATCCAAATATGCAAGCAGAAAGTGAATCTTTAAGCTCATCCAACATCGAAATCTTTTAAAGTCTCTTCTACATATTGTAACAATGATTACATATTTCGAGTATATCTTGTTTCGTAGGAAGTTCTTAACCACTCTTTCAAAGGAAATCCAAGCTCTATTTTCAGCATATGTAATCATGGTGGTAAATTCATCGCGCGCTTTAAACATCTCTGGGATAAGTTCCCACGCCTCTCAGTACGTTACGTTAGTAAGTCTTGTCATGACTAGTCCAACGAAAATTATTACCTTTATCTTGTCTTCTGAGTGGTGTGGGAACTTATCCCAGAGATGTTTGAAGCGCGTCCCATTTCTTGGCAGAGCTGTAGTGTACTGTTTCATGAGTCCTATATGCTCAGGGGGTAGCAATATTTTCTTTGTGACAATAAGACTTTCCTTATAATATTTTTACTTTGTGGTTCTGAAGTAGTTCTCGGGGGCCATTCTGATTGGTCATAGTGGTTCACTATCGCACCGCTCTCCCGTTCACAAAGGAAACAAGGAAACTTTGATACCCAGACTGTTGTCCAAGAAGCATGCACAATATCTTCAGGTCTCCACGTATCATCCAGCCGTGATGATCGTATTGTATTTTAGAATCAGAGCATGAGTTATGTACGTTTCCTTGAGTTGAAGAGAATGCTACGTAGGGTGAAGCATACTCGTTGCCGTTGTGTTATAGCACTGTTTTTTTAAACTTTTTTTGATGAATCCACGAAAAGTCTCCATTCATCCAATTACTTTCCGCATCTATCTTGAACATCCATGGCTTAAACCCTCATCTCATCACACAAATAGGTACACACTGTCATATGAAGAGTAAACTGCAGAAATTGTATCACCAGTTTATAGATGGCGTGCGTGAAAAGATACGTATTGCCGCCTGGAGGAAAACCGTAAATTCTATCACCAGTATAGATGGCATTACTAAACTGTATGCTAAATACAGAAAGCTGGCAACGACCTACTGCACATCTAAACTCAATTTCTGGAAAAACTAGGCGTGATGAAACATTTTTAATTACATTTTCGATTTCAGCATACAAAAAATACATAAAGGACAGTTGAAAGTTTCAAAAACGTTTGTTTTTCATCGCAGACCTGAGTTATCATTTATCTAGAGGGTAGCAGGGCGTATTTTCTAATAATGAGAGAGCTGTGTAATGTTTTAGTGGTAAACAGTTATGAATGTCTGTGATGAGTTATTTGCTTAAATGAAAAATTACTTATGATAAGTGTACCAGAGTGTATGAAAATTAAAATTACTGATTCATTTCTTAGAAATCAGCTAATATTGCAAGAATAATTGAGTTATGACCTGAAATAATACATTAGCTGAGAGCATGTAAAAACTTCGCTCTTAGCCAATAATTGTTTTAAGATGACAGCAGTAGACGCATCATATTTTGTAACGAATTGAGGCGCGGGGTGACTCCGCAGTAAAAAAGGACAAGAAAAAGGTAAATAATACTCTACATAGTTTCTGTACTGTATGTGTGTTTATTTGAAAGTTTATATTATAATCAAAATGAACCTGCCCCGCATTGGACATGCCAATTTTTAAAGTATTAAAACCTTTCTAATTCATCAACTATCTTTAATTCAACTTATTTTATCATTGTCCAAGCTGGCTAACCAATTTCAACGTTTTACGATTTTTTAAATTTAATTTGCCCTGAAATGCTCGTAATTTAATTGCTCTAATAATTCATAATTTGGATAGGTCTGTTTTTTCTTAAGACCTTGCATGAGTTCGACGTTCAATATACCTCACCTTATCTGATGCAAGTGGATGTGTGACTCTGTACAGAAATCACAATTCCTGGAATTTAGGTGGAATTTACTATCTACTGAATTGATGGCAATTCAATGAAATATCAGCATTTTCTTTTCAAACAATATATAACATTTAGTGTAACATTCTAGTAACATGTCTCGAGCTTGTTATTAATTCATGATTCTATGGACTTACTATGGAACATTATTCAACCGTACGGCTTTGATAAAGTTCGTAATGTCTTCTCGGTAGATATGATGCCGCTGTCTTCTCAAAAAGAGGATGCCCTGGATCCTCCTGTGGTGTGGAAAATCCTTACACGAACACGGAAGTCTAAATATTTTTTAAATGCAAAATTTATACACGACAACAAATGTAACTATTATTAAAACAATGCAAACATTTACCCCCTTACAGCTTGAATGCTTCCGTGATAGTGAGAATTCGCTTCTTTTTGCTAAACAAATTTTCGTCGCCCTCCCTTTACTAATTCCATGTTAATGACACCAGTCCGTGCCGTATCTCCACAATACAATTCTCGCCGCACATCCAGCATGGCGCCTAAATGTTTATAGTTCGTTGCTACGTTACTCGTGTTTCTTGGATTTTAACATTCTAGATGCATCCATTACGTTGTCTTACACTCGCATGACATTCTGGTATGTCATAATATAAATAGTTTAGAAACAATGAGGGATTTATTAATGTCTATAAATCTGTTTCTTCAAACAAACTTTACAAATGAACATCTTGTATTTATTGAACATATACTAGATTCACATATTACAAAGAATGGTGTAGTTTATCTGTTCTTCTTTGTCACGTAGAGGAAACTGTAGTAACTACAACATATTTTCGAGGAGTCTGTGAGAAATTTCGGGTATTATTGTTGTGGTGGCTTTTGAAGCTGGCGCGCGCGCACAGCGATACACCGCGCGCCGACGAGCTCGCTGGTGCACGGAGCAACCTGCGAGACGGAGAGCCTCAAGGCGACACTATCCCTCCCCTACTCAAGGAGCTTCGGGCGCAAGTCCGGGAGAGTTTGCCACGATCGAGTTGTTTACGGGAGCCTGCGTGTCTGAGCGATAACGCGTGGCGAGTCGGTTGCGAGAGCGCACAACGAGCGCCTATTGACCGGTGATGGAGCCCAACCAGCGAAAGCGAGTCGTCAGAGAGGAGGCTGAGGGATCGCCCGGAGAGAGGCGACGCGAAGTCGTAGGCTTCCGCGACCAGAGTCATGTGGGTGATCGGACGGCGCGGGCCGGTCCGCGATTGGCCCGCATACCACGGACCTGTTATTCAGAGATCCCTACGTCTCACTCACCACCCGACTGCTCCCGGGAAAAACAGCAAAACAGAAACGGAAGACAAGGCAACAGTGGCTCTCCCTTACATCAGAGGCATAACTGACAGGATTGGCAAACTGCTGAAGCGCTTCCAGGTTAGAACCATCTTCAAAGCCCACCAGAAGCTCGGCCAAACTCTGATGCGGGTCAAAGACCGGCTACCACCACTCCAAACAGCGGGAGTGTACGCGGTACCTTGCAGCTGCGGCCGCAACTACATCGGCGAGACCGGCAGAACGGTGGAGGAAAGGCTGCGTGAGCACATCCGACACTTCAAACAGGGGAATATCGAACGCTCCGCTGTCGCCCAGCATGCCTGGGAAACCGGGCATGATTTCGTCTTTGAAGACACCAGGGTGCTCGCCAAAGAAGACCGATGGTGGCCCAGACGCATCAAAGAAGCGATGGAGATCGCCAGACACCCTAACAATATCAACGGCGACGCAGGGTTGCGACTTCACGATGCTTGGAAGCCGTTACTTCGGGCACGCGACCACGTGCTCACAGAACCGGACCGCTTCATGCCGTCCGACCCCAGACCGCGCCATGCGGGCCAATCGCCGTCCGATCACGCGCCACCCGATTTGACCCCCCCGCGCTGCTAACTGGCGGCCTCCGATTGGCCGCTGCTTCAGCCAATAGCACACGGCCTAGACTTGAATATAAACACGAGCGCTGGCCATCACGGCGCATACCAGCCCTGAGGAAGACCACGACAGGATGGTCGAAACGTCGGCAACTCAGCCTTCGACGCGGCGTCACCCGGACAGCCCAGATCACCCAGAGGCGACGCGAGCCTGTACGAGCGTGGGGCTTGGTGGGGCCCACGCACGGACCGAGCCGGGGAGGGTACGCAAGCGACTACTACGTGGAAGTGGGAGAGTCGCCTCCCACAACGGACGCCCAACTGGGGCGGTGGCCCTTGCAACGGCAGCCGTCTGTTGCGGCTGTGGAGGGCCTCCGCTCTCTGGCGGCCAGAGGCACCGGTCAAGCGGGGTGAGAGACGCTAAGCTACAGATGAAGTGTTGCTTGGGAAGAAATTTCATTGGCTTGAGTTTCACAAATGGAGTACGATGTTGGTTTGAATAAATAATTGCGAAGAGAAACAAGCTTTCTTACATCTTGTAATAATGCGTAGTCCAGATAAATGGATATAGAAAACTAATACGGGGAAGTCTATGCCATTTTGAAGCACCACTAGTTACTTTCTCGCATTTAAGGAGGAACTTATAAGATGAGAAAGTTTGCAATGCTGGACGAATTTTCGATGTAAAACTCTATTACTGGGCCCTGGAAACGAAAAAGAGGAGAAATCCAGTCATAGAATTTAAAAAAATCCTCTAACGCATGGTATCCCTGTTTCGTGTATCCTTGGTCCTATAAAATCGATTGACGGCAAAACGACCTTTTGTCTGTCTGTCCGTCCATCCATCCGTCTGTCTGTGAACAAACGCTATTGGATAAACCGTTCAGCCAAATTTCTGCGCCGAAAATTGATATTCCTTAATCTATCTGGATGAAAACGACCTATTAGATTTGTAATTGATATTTTAATGTTAAGAGATATTTAGATTATGCTCCTGGGATATTTTCAAAATTATCAAAAACATGACGCCAATGATTTTGATTAAATGTTGGTGGTGGATAGTCTGAAAAACGCTTAGGATCATGGTGCAGGTCTTATGTTGATTAAAATTCTTATTTTTCGGAAATTTTAAAAATCAATTTTTTCGGCGTCTTCCTTCAATTTCAGCTACGAAGATTTATTTTTTCTTAAAGAAATGTGTTCATCAAAACATTTTTTCAAATAAGGTTACGTTAAAGATTTTTGAAAATATTAGTATTGTATTTTTTGAGTAATTGAGTGTCGGGTGTGGGTAAAATTAACCGTCCACTCTGAAAATCCTGCGCTTCTTGATCTTAATGGGGGGGAGGGTTGAGGTAGTTGAGTGCTAGGTAAGTTAATTATTTCATATTTAATATTTCTTTGTTCGTTTCTTACAAATAACCTTTTGTTGCACGTTTACAAATTCATCTTTTAGAAATTATTTAAAACTTGAAAGAAATATGAAATTAAAATTTCAAGCCTTCAGTCGCCCGCTTCCAATTTACGCAGATGCGTGTTGCATGTAAGTTAGCATATAACATATTTAGCATATAGCGAATATAGCATACTTAGCATTAAACGTATCAAAAGGTTAAAGAAAAAAATTGGAGCTGTTTTTGAGAAAATCTTGTTTTTTATATTTGTTAATACTGCATATACTCAAAACAATATTACGCAAAAGGTACTATTTAAAAAAAATATCTACACGATCACAATAAAAGAACAAATTATGAAGAATAAATGTCTTTTGAAAAATAATGTATCTTGAATTTTGTAGTTGTAGGAAGACGCCAAAAACTTTTCAATCTTATGTAATTTTGGAAAATTCAGAGTTAGCAATGAAAAACTGACATTTGCCACTTTATAAGTGAATTTCACTCTATTCATACAAGGTATTTTAATAAAACATTTGGAGCGAACTTCGAGAAAATATTGAAGATGTCCCAAAGGTGTCATGTAAAGTACCCTCAAAAATTGAAGAATTTTATTCAAAATCGCCGATCTTTGAGTGAGGCCAGATCAAAAAGGGAGTATTGAGTTTGACAAATATTCTACGTATTGTTTAGGCGCTAGTGTTGTTCGAAGAGAAAATTGTTTAATGGTAAAACCCAGCTTCGAATGGCCAGCGACTGAGCTGCGCATTAAAGCATGTTAGTGCTAAGTATAGGCATTCTAATTTTGTAAGAATAATCGTTTTAATATTGCTAAGCTTTGAGATTACAGGATTTACCATAAACATATTGTCCCTTTAAATAAATTCCCAAATATTATATCTGTCTTTTTTCTTCAATTTAATTTAAATCGGGTTTATTCTTACAGCCAATGCAATGAGACTGAAACACACACATAAGAAATAAATCGTAATAGAAAAAGGGCTCATTTCGTGAATTGTTTCCCTAAAACAGCCACCTAAGCAACAATTTGAACTCCGCGTATTTGCGCTGCCTATCTTTCACCTTTCCACTTGCCTCCCACTTATCATCACCTGTCAATTGTCATTTACCAACCTGTCCATAAAAACTTATGTCTCCTAAGAACTTACATACCCCCATAAAACTCATAACATCCCGATAATACTAGTTTTCAGGGCTTGGGACGTATCATTTCCAATTTACGCACGATTTTAATGTGTGTTTTAATAATTTATTTTGGACGTCACAATCTGCAAAATTCAATTCTTTCGTCTTAAACCTATGGAATCCAAGGTTGAGGTGTAATTTTTTACCATGTTGATACACACTTTCAGGGTTTTGTGTTGATCATTTCTTAAAAAATGTCAAAACCGTCATATATCCTGTGCGTATATGTTCTGTCATGAACACATTTGGAAATTTAATTTTAATTATAAATCATTCGTGTGAAAGCCAAAAAGATTCTTCTTTCTCGTATGAAACTTAGTAACGTTGAACGCCTGATTGAGTTCATTGTCTTTGAGATATAATTTTTCGAATACTGAGGAAAAGGTGTCAGTGATTATGAAACGCCACTTCATGACAATCTCATTTCGACCGAGTCCACAGTGCCAATCAGAAATATGGCAATAATTGAAAATGACCATGCATTGGAGGAGGGTGTTGTGTTGACGGGATAATTCCTGTCTTCTCAGCGTCACTAGACTGGAAATAATCCCTTAAATTATCACTCACATTCAGAATACAGAGCAAATGAAATAGCGATTTTGCAGACACTTTCGAGCCTCCCATTGCAAAACTTGTGATTGAAACGAAATGGGAGTTTGGAATAGTCAAACCAAATTATTACGTGCCAGTATAAATTTCATTATTTTTTGTTATTACGCCAACATTGAATTCAGTTACGTAATTAAATGAAATAATTTTATTAATACTAATCATATTGGATTTCAGATACTTTTTATTGAGAGGTTACCTTCCTAACCCGAAAAGAGCAAATAAAAAAGGGAGAGAGCAAATAAAAATAATAGATGGCCATGAAATCAAGGTTGTGCGTATTTTTTAATCGATTTTACTGATTAATAGAATGATTAATTAATTAAATCGATTGATAGATCGATTTTTTCGTATCATGTCAACTGCTATGGGTATTATTCCAGTGTAGCAAATGATTTTAAGTAAGGAGGTGTTCTTCTCCTGCTGGATGGGAAGATCCGACTCCGACTGAACATCAGGAGGGGGGAATTCCGTCTCAAGGTATCTCTTCAGCTGCCGTGCATCAGCCTGGACAAGCTCTAAGCTCCCGGCTGGCTTCCCGACTGGCGGTAGCATAGTGCATATACGATGCAGCGGTAAGTGCACGTGTAAGACAAGGAAGCAAAAGGGAGATTGTGCGATCCGTGGCCCGTATGATGGGTACTCCTCGGACATTTGCCTAGTATTCAGCAAAGATACCTTAGTAAACTACCGATCAGAGTCACCGGCCGCAAGGATTTCTGCCCAGATAAGCGACTTAATTTGACCTATGAATTATATACTAGGGTAGAAAATGCATCATCGTCTGCACCTACTCTTCCTAAGGACCTTTTCGTGAGAGTTGCCTTAGACACAGTTGTAACGCTGGTTTTCAGCTAAACACAGCCGATGAGATTTGATATAAATTCAATTCGAATGAATTAAAAAAATGACCGTAACAATGGTATTTATTAAATTTAATGAAATCAATCGAGTAAGAGTTATCCGATTTCTTTGCCACACTCTGTTATTAAAATATAGTAAATGCTCTAAAACCTTATTTAACTCACTTTAGTGAATTCTTTTTAATATTATTTTCACTGATCTGGAAGATTAATGTTTTAAAGAGAGTCTCAAAACCTTTTTGTGATGCTGTTTTACTTCACATCTTTCAATTAATAATCAGTTATATCAGCGTAGTTATAAACTCATCTTGCCGCGTTTCCAACATTAAGTAGCATTCCATGTTACATTGTGGCCCAAGCAGATTGCGAACTACGTTCATCAAATGAACTGCACGCGCTCTAAACTTTGGCCGAGAACCCCGGATTTGTGTCTCGAGGGAATCCAAGTTACTTGAGATTTCTTAAGGGCTTGTCTCACCATTTCGAAGAGGTTACTCATATTACGTCGATGTGTAAGATCCCAGACTTAATATTTTCTCTGACAAAATTCCCCAGTCTCTATTAGTTCAATTATTCTAGTAGGTTAATATTCGTGACTGCTACAACCTAAATTACGAAGGATTTACTAAACCTCATTTGAGCCTAATTTTAAATCTTGTATGTGCGTGGTATCGTAAACCGGCTACTCTGATCGGTATTTTTCCCTGGTTTCTCCGATCAATATCAGGCGAATGCCGGAGCAATCCCTAAGAAACATGCCTTAAACAGCGCGCGATCTATCCTCCCTCTTTCTTGACCGACCCTCTCCCCTTATACGATCATGGAAAACATGTTGCGAGACGAGTCAGGTTCTGGATCTGGTGAAGTCCCCTGGTGGGGAATACGTGATACTTGATGCGTGGAGGGGAACTCCCCGCCTGCCGACGTGGACGTGGGCGCTGGATCTCCCCATTCAGTGGGGGGAGGAACACTGCCACCTCTCGGGAGAAACATTTACCATACTAATGGGACTAATCACCTAACAGTTTAAGTGTCTGAAAACATCAAACAATCGATTCCACCTGTGATGTCAGATGCATTCAGAATGATCTCCCCACACGCTTTGCGCAATCTTGCTGCAATTTGCCAAGAACTATTTTTTCTCTCATGCCAGTGATGCAACAACAGCATTTACCTTCGCGCACTATTTGTTACTGCTCCGCAATATTATATTACTACATTAACCTGCAGAAGTGTTTTCCACAACGAGAATCGAACTCATTTTCTCGGAATTAAAGCGCCGTGCTCTTTACTATTACACGGGGCAGCTGCTGTGACGTACACTCTTGAAAACATAAAGTTTCGCGTCGAAAATGCCTTGGCGCTATAGGTTGATGGCTCTGGACATCCCTGCTCGCCATCCTGCTTGCGACAGCGCTATTCTGAACGCTTTATTTTCGAACAACGTTCTGGTATATAGAACTTATAATTAAATTTATTTTATTGGGAGCGTATATAAAATAACATTTTAAATGACCTTGGACTAAATAATAACAGCTACAGAGAAAAAATAACTTCATGATTACCTGCCAGTAAAACAGACCTGACATTAACTTTGGTAAACGTGATTTTTTTAAAATTTTCGTTATAATAAAATGTGTTGTTATTAAGAGGCTGTAATAGAAGGCGAGAGAATGGCTCAGTGTCGAGTGGAGTTTCTAGAACTCGTGAAGAAGCGGGTTCGGTTCCAGTTAAGAAGGATATTTTATTCATTCTACAAGCATTAAAATCCACTAAATTACAACATGCTATAATATGTCGTTCAATGTTTATGTATAATTAGCAAAAGTTTCTCATTGCAAAAGGAATGCAAACAAGCAATTCTCAAAAGGAGTAATACTCGGTAGGAGTCAAAAATAAAATAAGCTTCTATAATCTTTACATTGCAAATAAAAAAGAACGTTAAATATTGCATATTATGTTATTTTTTTACTCGGGAAAATAAAACCATGAAATGGGAACTCCTAAAAGCTCCGGAAAAGACAATTCGTTTAACAATATCACAAAAATTATAGTGATATACTGACAAGAAAATGAGACTGTGTTTGTTATCCTGTAAATAATTCATTAAATCCGTTTGGAATCTCTTGTTTGCTTTGATATAATTTTATTTCTACTATACTACTAATATATAAATTAAATTTAAAAAATTCTGGCATAGACTCCCGTATGCTAATTGAATAATATATGTGAATAAAGATGATGGAAACTTTGATGTCTTGTCAATTACAATAATTCTTTAGTGATGACAAGGCCCTTTGAAATCCAATTTCTACACTGAAGTAATAAATGGTTTTTGATGATTAAAATGAGGCTCATTTGATTCTGATTTGATGAATATTTCTGAGATCCCTTGTCGTTCATGTGGGAGGCCCTAGTTATGTGAGGTTATTGGATTTTCGTAGCTGCTGAAGTAAAAAATTCAACAATTACAATTGCGAACGAATTTTGAAGGGAAAATATTCCGAGACTTGCAATGCTATTGAAGTTCATTTACAATTATCATACAAACATTTTATTTAGATGTAAGTAGAAATCCAATTATGGTGTATTGAACGGTTTTTTATGCCACAAGAAAGTGTATACAGATTTGTAATAACAAATTAATGCAGACAATAAGCGATTTTTTTTCATTTCAACAAAACATTTCTACCAAAAATTGAACTCAAAAATATGACTGCTTCTAGTTAAACATCAGACTAGCCAATATTAGCCATATTAGCGATTGTTCTTTGCTTGCTACAAATAATTCTCGATTTCATAAAGACAGTGGAATAAACTCATTTCTTTTGTGAAGAGAGATTAATCGATTTTCTCTCGGTAAGCCTCACGGTACACCGACGTTGAATCTGACCTTTACGAGCACTTCCTGTATTCGACTGCAGGTTCAAAGGAGATAAGGGCTCTGCAGCGGTTGCCACTTGGTAAGAAAAGAAAAATCGCGGCTAAGCAATTGACCTACTCCGGCATCTTTATTCGACATGCTCACCATAGGCCAGCACACGAGAGCGAGTCTATCGCAATTAAGTACGAAGAGGACACCTCTCTGTTTCAGAGGCCGGCGAGTCGCTATGGCGTTGGCAGAACAGCGCCAATACTGGCTTAAACATTATCGAGGAGAACGGTAGAATCCGGGAGGAAAACTAGGAACGGGGGCTTTGGCCGCATTTCAGATGCTGACCAGATGAGTTTTGAAACAAGCGAGCGGATGGAAACCCTTTTCAACTTCTTCACAACTCCAAAGGAAACACCAGTTTCTTATGTTCTGGATGCTCCAGAACAATACCCAACAGACTTTCGGGAGGGCTGGCTTGCGACCAGAAATGAGCTCGAAAACCGAAGCTGACAGAAAGAACACCAGCTCTATCGGGCAGCATTGGCGGAGGAAATTTACATCGAGACTGGGCTGATGTCATTTTCTCTGATGAGAGTATATTCTTCATCCGCAAATGATTGACCCCGTGTCGCGTTTTCAGCGCCCAAGGAAGCGCTATGATGTCTCGGTACGTATAAAGCAAGTCCCAGGTAGGTCGTTTCTAGTCAGCAGTTTGGGCCATCGATGTCATCTCGTGGGATTGGAAGATCCATAGATCCAAGACACTTAAGATGCTCATTCAGTAATATCCATCATTACTTAGAGATATCATGATTCCATTAATAACGGCACATTGCCATCCTGTGGGATAATTCGATTCCAAACAGGAACCAATCACCATTCATAAGTCGGCTTTTGTTCATCGTTTTTTTTGCGGAGAAACAAGAATATTCAGGTTGTTGGAACGGCCACCATGTTTGCCACCAGCATCTGAACCTATTGAAAAATGTTGTTGGGCAGAGACAAGACGCGCCATAGCCGGAAACCAGGCTGATCGGATCCTAAACAATGCCCGATGCGCTCTGGCAAATAATCCATGAAAGCCTGGAGAGGTCGCTCCAGCTTCGAAAACTGTGCGCGAACTAGTGGATTCTCTCCCACGCAATAGGATGAGATGTCGTAGAATCTGGGGGTTTGGATTCATTATTAATGTATTCCTTACATTTTCTAAATATATTTAGATATAAAGATATTTATAAATAAAACCAATTATGTTAAACAATAGAATAAAATTTTAACAAATATTAATTTGGAAGAATTAAAAACAAAATATTCCATTAGAAAATAAAGAGCCTTTTCCCGAGTATATTTTGTTTTAAAATAAAAATAATACTTTACTTACACAATAGGGAGAGTACTGTAATACAGTCATTTGACAAAAAAAAATCCACCAGGATAAGAAAAGAAACGCAAAAAAAACAAAAGAAAAAGAAAACCGCGACACGCACTGGATTCCCGATGCCTGCTGCCCATAAAAAATTCCCCAGAAAAAGAAAACGCATTTTCTAACCAAATGAGCCACCACAGTTGTTTCAACTCCGTTCATTGGGCAAGTTGTTGTCATCAACTATTCATTTGGATCGAGTCCAAAGCAAATAACACTAGTTACGAAGATTATAGTCCGTAAAGCTAGTTCTGCGGAGCGACGATAGCATGCGTTAAAATCTGCAGGCTTGTCAGTCAGTCGGTTCGACCATACATTCCTGAAGATCCAAAAACAAAGGCAGAAACTTACCCCACGCAGCGATTGATTACCTCGGCCCCAGTACCACCCAAATGCGTGGGACGGTTGGAGCAACTTTTGCCTTTTATAGGCATTCATCTCTTCCTCGCATTAAATCAGGAAACCAGATTCCTGGCTGGGGCTAGATCTACACGACGCACCAAAGTAGGTACAAACGCGTAGACGAGCACGTTTCTTTGCAAGGATTGGCGAGTAGAGTAGTTAAACAACATTTCATCCTTTTAAGACTCACAGAGTGCCTTCAGCTTGTGAACGATCTACGAATATTTTAGAATTATGCTTAAAAGTATTAAAAAACTGTTAAAAGATTTCATCATATCTTCTATAATTAATTAAAATACTTTTAACTTTACTCACTCATTCATTACACAAGATTTATTCAAAAACGATAATTAATATTAGCACAAATTTTCGAAAAAAACTTTGTCTTTTTCAGAAGTCAAAAGTTCTTTCTTAAATTGCCAATTCAATGCCTGAAAAGATGATCAAAATTTCTTTACGTTCATCTAAAAATTTAAAAAAAACGAAAACTACTAAAGAAATTCAAAGAACATGTTTCTTTTTTAAATTTAGAAGTTGAATATCTATGGATATAGATTTTATCTTTTTTTTGATTTCAAAAGTCTGGATGAAACATATTTTCTTTCCTTATTTTCAGTTTCAGGATAAAATGTTTCCCTCAGAGTGAGTCCACAACAGTGTTTGAAAGTCACTGAGTAGGTCGACCAGTGTTTTAAACTTTTCTGCCTCTTGCAAAGATATTCTCACGCGTTCTTACAACTTTCACCATCACACTTTAAGTCATTCTCAGAGATATATTACCTTGTTTTTCACCTTCAGCAAGTGAACAAAATAAAATCACAGAACGTTGCCTCCAACAATATGGAATTTTCAATGGACTCGCCATCATTCAACTTAATATTGACGGTACATAATCCTAGTCCTCCAGATAATCAAAGGGCTGATCGCCAGTTATGATGACAACTAAAGTGCTAAAATTACCAACACTTGTCCTATCCACTGTTTTTTCTCCAGGCCAATTTTTTCTATTAATTATATGAATGACACTACGTAAATATTATGCGTGAAATATCATATATATATATAACTATATACTATATATATATATATATATATATATATATATATTTGGTATTAATTGTATATTCATAATCTCGCTCCAGTTCAATTTAAAAATACTTGCGTTCATTGAATTATAAACATTACATTAAAAAAAGTCAAATGCAAAAAAAAAATTATCTTTTTACACCTCCACGCTTAAAATCGATGCTTGCTTTAAACTGGTCTGTTTCTGAAAAAATATTAGCTATGAAAATTTCAATTTTCTGACGATGCTTCAAGTTATTTTTAATGATGAGTATATTTAACAACATTTAATGTAACCCAACAATTAATTACATTTCAAAATAAACTTTATACAAATTCATTTACATATTTATTTAAACATTAATTAATATACAAAATACACAATGTTTCGACAAAACTTTCTTCTATTCAGTGTTAAATGTCTTTTAAAAGGTCACCCCAATTAGCTTGAAAGGCAATATTACATTTCTCGTCATTTACAATACAAAATAAAAACAAGTCGCACTATAAAATGCATAGTTTCTCGCAAAGGCAAAAAAGCTAGACAGCACACGTATGAGGCAGGACATAGACAAACGTATTTGCCCATTCAATTCGATGTTTCGGTATCAAAGAGCACAAAACATGGACGTTTGACAGCATTGACGTATTAAAGAGAAAGCTAATTCATATCGACTAGTAT
>BOPP01000019.1:4652538-4699357 GCA_017312745.1 Gryllus bimaculatus | reverse complement strand
TCCAGCGCCATCAACCTCTCGGGCCAAGGCATTTTCGACGCGAAATTTTATGATTCCAAGAGTGTACCATCTCGAGCCGACGCGGAAGGGTTTTTGAGAAATGTTCTTTATATACTTTGCATTAACTTCAGTCAGATATGAGGTAAAACTACTTTTTCAACAAATTGTGCATGAAATTGTAATGTTTTAAGAGATCATGCTTTACAACGGATTTTGCTTATGACAAAAATCTCTAACTTGTATTTTGTAGTTTTGAAATGTTATGTTTTTGCAATATTCGAGAATGTGGAGTGTTCCGAAATGGAACTAGCACTATATTTTTACCGTTCATTGGCACAACGAGGAGAAAATTTAAATAAAAACTTGGAGCGGTTTTTGAGGAAATTGTGCTTTAAAAATCTTTTAAAATTGCCTATATTTCTCACAAAATCAAAAGATCACCGCCGCCACTACCACCACCAATAATAATAATAATAATAATAATAATAATAATTATTATTATTATTATTATTATTATTATTATTATTATTATTATTATTAAGAAGAAGTAAAGCATGCACTACACGTACAGAATCGATTATATTTGCAATTAACTCGCCCGGAATCACTAGCAATGGATGTTGTATATTACAGGGACAATGTAAGGGTGTCGGTGAAGAAAACAATTCATAAGGGGGGATAAAAAAAATGAAGACATGTCCATTTTCCAATACACAATTGCATCCTCGCCTCCAGCACTCATCTTAACCATCTTTGAAACAACATTAATATATCTCAATACTCCGCATAGTCTAGTACTCGGAGAAAAAGCAAAAATGTTGTTACTCAGTTCAGAAATAAATTGGGTCGCTTCTCCAACGAAGAGAAACGGAACTTTAACACCCGACCCGCTTCGCGGTGCCAAGGGACGCGCGCCAGACGATAACCACCGGGAGGGCGAGGCGGACGCGTGGGAGACAAAGTGTCAGAACTCCGCACAGGTCCGGAGACGTCGACGCAGCGCAGGAATGCGGAGGTACTCACCACACTCTGCAAGAAACGTTTGACAAAATAGTTTAGTAATTTCGTTCTTTCAATCTTACCCTGCACATTGAATGCGTATTCAACAATGGGCACGGAGAAATATTTCGGGTGGCCAAAAAACTAATAAGATGGGACTGCGTTGCCTCAATTACAGTATACAACAATTTCATTTTGACTAAAGGAATGGAAAAATGAATCAGGGCCCAACAAAAGTAGAAAAATGCTTCTCGGTCTTTTCCAATACGTACAAAAATTGGTCCTCATCGGTTTGGCTTTATTCGAGTAATAGGTGCGGTGAATTGGTGTGCTATCTACAAATTGCCCACAAGCAGACCCAGTGCGAATGTAATCTTAAATTTTTGCTACCGTTATGTGAAAGGATATAAAAGAATTATTATTTGTATCGTGCATTGCAACTTCAACAATATTTAACACAGAATGATAAATTGACATCGCATTTTACACAAATGTCTTTTTAATGCGTTAACATAAACTATTGAAATTAATTATAAATACTGCATACTTTAAGATACTTTAAGTGCTTATGATACTTAATAAATAAAGTACTTAATATATATAAAAATAAAATAACTACTTTTAAATGGTACAGGAATTAAATTTGTAGTGCCTAAAATGTATATTTTAATTTTAGAGTTTATTCGTTCGTTATTAATTCCTTTTCCGTTTTTTATTATCTTAAATTACTTCAAAATGGTTTCCTCGTCAAAACATCTTAAGGAGAGACAAATCTGTGATTGATGCGCTTCCCCATCCCTGCAAAAAGATTCAGGACCCATTACCCTTAGCAATTCTCTCATTACATTCCACCTCACTCTGATAGGTTTTTTTCACTATAATATCATCTAGTTGTGCATTTAGGCTAACCTCAACCTGAGGTGCCATATGATTCCATTCACCATTCTACCAAAACACATTTTCCTATACACAAAGGCCTCAAACGAGTTTTATAGTGAATGAACCATTTAAATTCTAAAGCGTCTAAAATTAAAGGCAATAAAAGCGCTCTTCTCCAACTGTATAAACTAATAAACTACCTCAATTTGTTAACGCATGGACAAGTCATTTTTTGTTAAACCTGTTTCAACCCGGGAAGCAAGCTTGAATTTCATTAAGCTTCGGCAGCATGTAATGATTTTCAGAACGTCAAGTAGTATCACCTACGAATGACGATAGAACGCGCACTAAATACTAAATATTTTCGTGTTTTGTGTGACAAAAAGGAGTATGTCAATAACAGCCCGAAAACAAAATTGTTAATAAAATGGCTTGATGTAAAATAAAATTTATTTCCATCTCAATATATCCTGCCTATTCTTAAAAATAATAACGCTCATTTTTTCCCTTTAAAAGCTTATTTAGTCTCCTAAAATGGAAGTTTCTAGAGCCTAAAAATCCGAAGTCTAACGATAACACTCGTAATTGGAGACGCTTAAGAAGCCTCAGTTCCCAGAGGCAAGAGCGGGCATGGCCCGTAACGATCATGAGTCGGGGGGCATGGTGCAACGCCCTACAGCCCACAATGGCCACGTGTCTGCGCAGCACATTGTCCAAGTTGAGCATAACGAGCTCAAGTTGTCTCGCGCAGCCTCTGAAGCCCTTCCGAACCCAGCTCCCTGCTGCGCGCCCTGGCCCTTTCACAGGCGGGGAACTAACCAGTCCTCTCGCCCGCCCTTCGTCCTTCGCTCGCAAGCGCTGCCTTCCATTCGCTCGCTGCGTCTGATTGCTTCTCTGTTACAACCATGCTTTGGGAGATGAATAGAGGCATGGATTTCAATCAATATTACTAATTTCGTAAGCGCGCAGAAATCGGGACAAAACTAAGCAGCCTATTGTCATGTGAGAAGTGTCGATTGTTTCGTTGGATACTGAATGTCTCGGGAAAAATACAAAAAATCTTGAGATATTTACTGAAAAATTTAAGTAAATCAAATATCATTCGTAATACTGCGCCACGCTAAGCTAGGATGCTGTGTTTGGCGAGTTTCGGTGAATCTATTTAATATACTTATTTCCAATGTGATCGAAAATTGAAAAAAATCTGCCATTTCCCGACATGAGAGGTGCGTATAACTTCATTAGATATTCAAGAACTCGGATAAAAATATCAAAACAATAAAACAGCGTCAATCTTGACTGAAATACGCACTACCTGATTGTGATATTCCGCCTATTCTTCTACTGCGAGTATCGACTGAATCTTTTACATGCTTCGTATATCTTTTATATACAGAAACAACAGTGATTAATTTTGGCTTAGTGGGACGTACAAAGGTGCGAGGGACGTGTATGTGCTGACATCGAGGCATACGCGAGAGAGAAAAGCGCCGCAATACATCAGCGGGTCGTTGAGCCAATAGTTCTTAAGTGAACGAAAATAATTCCGAGAGTCACGGCGTGGGGGAACAATGCACTCGGTGTGGATGATGTGGATGAAATCCGTCCTGTTATAAAATAACCTGTGGACCACGTGGGGAATCCGGCCATTGAGAGGGGTGCAGGTATCACGACAGTAACATTCCGTGCGGACAACGCGGGGACCATTGTGAAAATAGACGTGAACCACCGCGTGTGAAATAGCCACTATTGGATTCGCAGCGTGGGACATCGCCTGGCGAGACATGCGGCGGCGCGACAGGGGGGGGACCCCAAGCCGCGCTCGGCAACGCGCTGCCGAGGCCGATGAGAAGATCAAGAGGGGGCGACGCGCAGTGCGAATCGTACATGCGGAGAGTTACAAAAATGGCTCTTAAACAATTTTAATTTCAAATAGGATATAAGAAGTTGCTATGTGCTAAAACGTATTGCAAAATGTTGTTACTATATTTTTTGCAAATTCATCAACTTTGAATTTATTGATTTTGAAATTTTCAAATTTACCAAATACAGAGCTAGTGAATTATATATAACATTGCATTTCGAAATACATCCGTATAAAAAAATGCAGAGTGATTTCTCACTATTGCCGACTCTCGTGTTTCTCTCTATGCATTATTGAACTATCTATGAAATTTCTGACAACTTCCACAGACACATCCATTGCCACAACCGCGTCCACCAATGCTGCTGCAACCGCCGTTGCGCCAAAGCTACCGCAACCGTCGTGGCCCCCTCACCCCACGCTCTCCTCGGATGCCCCGGCGGCCCCGCCCTCGCCGCATATTTCCTCGGAAGCCGCGCGGGCGCGCGCGGGCGGGTCCGCGGGCGGCCTCAATCGCGTAATTCGCGCGGGTGGCGGTCATTTCCGTGGCCGCCCCGCGAATGGCTGCGGCCGCAGGTCGTCGCAATTTCGAGCGCCGCCGGCGGCGCGGAGCGCGTGGGTGGAGGCGGCTGTGCGTCACGCGCCCGAAAGGGGCCAGCCGGGAGGTGGAGGTGTTCCTCTCCCGCTAGAACGTGAGAACGTGAGATCGATCTTCCTTCCGCTTCTCCCCGCCAGCGGGTCTTCACCCCGGTCGCGGCAAGCTCTGAGCTCTCCCGACATATTTAGTGGCGCAGGGCGTGGTAATAGTAAGTGTATTTTGGATGTAAAAGATAAGAAGGGTTCACGGATGAAGAAGAAATGGTTGCATGCGGCTCGAGGTCCACTTGTTAGGGCACTGCTCCGCCATTCGCTTATTATTTATCGGATAAATCACCTGCTACTTTGGGTCAGAGTATCAACAGATGGCACTGCAGTGCCTCTGATCGGGAGGTCCTAGAGGCCAAGCCTCGACGGTGGCAGGATTTTCGCTACTAGCTACATAACAACATTGGATAAAGCAGCTCTTCGGAGGAGATTTATAACAGCTGACTACTCTGTTTGGCAGCTTGCCATGACTTTTCCTATCAGAAGACGAACGCCCGAGCAGTACCCTGCCAAACGGGTCACGGACCACCCGCCATCTTTCCTTCTCATTCCTTGTACTTACTTACCACATACTTAAACACCTTTCATGAACTGAACTAACTTCCATACATGTCGGGAGGCCAGCCGGAAGGTTAATCCGGCTGGGGCGAACACGGCTGGTGGGAGATACTTCAATGGAGAAAATCCGCAAGCCACGTGAAGGCCTGTGCACGTGCTATATAGTACATCTGTGTTGGTGGTGTTAATGTTGATGAAAAAATTACATGTTACGCCACGTTTCCATTAAGATATATTCGGCATTCTATACCAAGTATCCGTTAATCACGTGTGCAACATATCCATCACTATCAACCATAATTCCTATTGTAATAAAAAGAAAAATGTTATTGATTAATTATGTATATAGGGATTATTCAGCTCCCTGTGTGTATTATTAAATCGTAAATCTTGCACCGTCCTAAGAAAAAGCTAAGGGTATTTTATACTGCCTTGCACTGATTTATGCATGCTGATAGAGTTGTTTCAACTCCGTCATGCAATTGTCTCAACTATTCATTTGGATCGAGTCCAAAGCAATAACACTAGTTACGAACAAGCCGTAAAGCTAGTTCTGCGGAGCGACGATAGCATGCGTTAAATCTGCAGTTGTCAGTCAGTCGGTTCACCATACATCCCTGAAGATCCAAACACAAGGCGAAACTACCCCACGAGCGATTGATTACCTCGCCCAGTACCACCCAAATGCGTGGGACGGTTGGAGAACTTTTTGCTTTTAAAGGCATTCATCTTTCCTCGCATTAAATCAGGAAACAGATTCCTGGCTGGGGCTAGATCTACCGACCGCCACCAAAGGTGGTACAAGCGTAGACGAGCACGTTTCTTGCAGGATTGCAGTAGAGTAGTAAACAACATTTCATCCTTTAAGACTCACCAGAGTGCCTTCAGCTTGTGACGATCTACGAATATTAGAATATTGCTTAAAAGTATTTAAAAACTGTTTAAAAGATTTCATCATATTTCTATAATTAATTAAAGATACTTTGAACTTTACTTCACTCATTCATACACAGATTTATTCAAAACATTAATTAATATTACACAAATTTTCGAAAAAACTTTGTCTTTTTCAGAAGTCAAAGTTCTTTTAAAATGCCATTCAATGCCTGAAAGATGATAAAATTCTTACGTCATCTAAAATAAAAAAAACGAAAACTACTAGAAATTCAAAGAACATGTTTCTCTTTTAAATTTTTAGAAGTTGAATATTATGGGATATAGATTTTATCTTTTTTTGATTTCAAAAGTCTGGAGTGAAACATATTTTCTTTCCTTATTTTCAGTTTCAGGATAAAATGTTTCCCTCAGAGTGAGTCCACAACAGTGTTTGAAAGTCACTGAGTGTCGACCAGTTTTAAACTTTTCTGCCCTCTTGCAAAAATTCTCACGGTTCTTACAACTTTCACCATACACTTTAGTCATTCTAGAATATATATTACCTTGTTTTTCACCTTCAGCAAGTACAAAATAAATCACAGAACGTTGCTCAACCAATATGGAATTTTCAAGTGGACTCGCCATCATTCAACTTAATATTGAGGTAATAATGCTAGTCCTCCAGATAATCTGGGCTGATCGCAGTTATGACAACTAATAGTGCTAAAATTACCAAACTTGTCCTATCCACTGTTTTTTTCTCCAGGCCAATTTGTCTATTTAATTATTGAATGACCTACGTATCGTAACATAATTATATATATATATATATATATATATATATATATATATATATTTGGTTAATTGTATATTCATAATCTGCTCCAGTTCAATATTAAAAATACTTGGTTCATGAATTATACATTACATTAAAAAAGTCAAATGCAAAAAAAAAATTATCTTTTTAACCTCCAGCTAAAATCGATGTTGCTTTAACTGTCTTTTCTGAAAAATATTAGGTATGAAAATTCAATTTTCTGAGATGCTTCAAGTTATTTTTAATGATGAGTATATTTTAAAACATTTTAATTGTAACCCACAATTAATTACAGTTCAAAATAAACTTTATACATTCATTTACATATTTATTTAAAACATTAATTAATATACAAAATACACAATGTTTCGACAAAAACTTCTTTATTCAGGTGTTAAATGTCTTTTAAAAGTCACCCAATACTTGAAAGGAGATATACATTTTCTACGTCATTTACAATACAAAATAAAACAAGTGGCACTATAAAATTGCATAGTTTCTCGCAAAGGCAAAAAAGCTAGACAGACACGTATGAGGCAGACATAGACAAACGTTTTGCCATCAATCGATGTTTCGGTATCAAAGAGCCACAAAACATGGAGTTTGACAGCATTACGTATTAAAGGAAAGTTTTCGCTGAGTTTCAGTCTGTGTATGGAACATAGTTTTTGTTGGTAGAAAACACATTTGCATGTTTATGTAATAATCTAATATAGCGAAACAGAGAGTATACGAGAAAGTATTGCTGATGTAAAATCTCTGGTTTACCATCCGTTGTTACATTCGAGGAGAAACTTTGATAAAATTTGGTGCGGTATTTAAGAAAATAATATTTTTAGAAATTGCGTAAATTTCAGACACAAATTACACGAAATCAACTCGTTTTTCTCCTAAAAATTTACATAGCCATTTTCAAAGGGTTGAGTTTTTTAACAGACCTTGTCTGAGGACCAAATCTCTATTTTAAATTTTGAAATGTTACCGTTTTGCAATTTTTATAAAAACGGAGAGTTAGCCGAAAATGGAACTAGCACAATATTTTTACCGCCCCTTATTACACATGAGAAAATTTAAATAAAAAATAGAGCGGTTTTTAGGAAAATACGTTTTTTAGAAATTTCATAAATTTCAAGCGCAACTTAGGCCAAACCCACTAGTTTTTTTTCAAAAAATTGTAAATAGCCATTTTTAAAGAGCTAATGTTTTACAGTGGACTTTATCCAAGGCAAAATCTCTAGCTTCAATTTTGTAGTTTTGAAATATTAACTTTCTGCAATTTTCAAACCGAGAGATTCCCGAAAATGGGATTAGCGCAAAATTTTTTAACGTCCCTTATTACACATGAGGAGAATATTTAAGAAAAAATGAAGCGGTATTTGAGATAAAAATTGTTTAAGAATAAAAAATTCCTATTTTGTACGGAAAATTACACAAAAATACTAATATTTCTAAAACATTTCACTTGGACTTCTTCAAAAATTGTTCTTTAAGAGATAGTTGTCTTTAGGGAAAAAATATTAATCTATAATAATAACAGCAGAAAGACACACTCCAAAAATACTCTGTAAATGTCACAAAATCTCAGATTTTAACGAACATGAATTCTGCACCGTTCTCTTACACATCGTTTACGCCATTCGAGGACAAAGTTTAATCAAAACATTTCCTGCAATTTTTCCGAAAAGTATGAAAATGATTTTGAGCTTCATTTAAAGAACCTTAAAAAATGAAGTATCTATTTGAAACTCTTAAAACCTATCGTTCGTTTAGATTGATTGAAGAATAACAATTTTGGGGAAAATCGGCTGAACGGTTTAGGTGCAAGCATTCCACGGACGGACGAAGACACAGTAAGACAGGCGGACAGGGCAATTTAAACCTCATCATATAAGACAATTTTCGTTGAAATGTGGAGCCGTTTTTAAGAAAATGGCATTTAAGCGTTACTGTAAATGAGAAATTTGAAGCTTTTTTTCCAAGAGAATTCTTTTTACATTTCAACATACTTCATTAAAAACCTTTTGAAGCACGTCAAATCACAAATGAAATAATGTGATAAATAATTACATTTGTGTAATTTTTGAAAAAAAACAAAAGAACATAGGAAAATTAATTTTAGGCCATGTTGAACAGAGCAATTAACACTATCCGTACGAAAAGTTTGAAGAAAACATTTTGAGCCGTTTTTGAGAACATGGCGTTTGAGCATTTCTGGAAATGAGTAAATTTGAGTTCGTTTTTACAGAAAACTTTTGGTTTTCGAGAAACATTATAAGACATAATTTAAAGCACATGTACACAAATGACCCCAATGTAAATATTAACAACGTGAAGGCTAGTCAAAAAAACTAACTTAGCATGAATTGTGCACATTAAGCAGATTCTTCCAAAAGTTTAAAACAATTGGAGCTGTTTTAGAGAATATCTTGCTTGTTTTAATTGCACATTTTTCACGGAGTATTCGGCAAAAAATGCTAAAAGTTCAAAAAATATACATGACCCTAATGAAATAAATAATTATGGAAAACAAATTTCAATCTAAGAAAAAAATCTCTATTTTCAATTTTGTGATTGTAGAACGACGCCGAAAAAATACAAACATTTGAAATTTTCTAAAATTCAGAGTTAGCAGTGAAGATCGGACCTAAGTGCCATTATAAATGTATTTTATTGTATTATTACAAGACATGTACAGAAAGAATTTGGAGCCATTTATGAGAAAATTTTGAAAATTTCTCAGGGGCTTCAAGTAAAGTACCCCGCATTTTAATGAATATTATTGAAAGTCGATGGGCTTCGATTCGAGACAGGGCGACCGGGGAATATCCGGTTTGGAAAACATCCTACGTAGAGTTTAGGCGCAATAGGTCTTCACAGACGGGCAGACAGAAGAACGGAGTGCATTTCACTTGATACCCGATGAGTGCAATGTAGAGATTCGATATTATAATTGAAGCACAATAAATAAAGTCACATACTGATAATCGCCGCTTTATGCAGCATTATCATCATATTTGTAGCAAGACATCAGAAGAAGAAATTTTTAAAACATATGTGCTCTTCACGAAATCATAAGTAATAGATTTTTTTTGTAAACATTAATTTTGTCACAAATTTGTTTAAAGCTTTTTTACATAAATGTAGTTGTAAACGTATTTATTTAATCAATTCGTCACCTTATTTTGTTTTTGAATTCATTGATTTTCAATCAAGAAAGGGATATCACAGAAATTTCCAGTTCAAATATTGACTTTTACAGGTTCTCCATATTAATAGAAAAATAAGTGAATAAAGACTGAAATTGCAGAGATTTGCGAGAAAAAATACAGTCGTCAGAACTGCTTCCTCTGATCAATATCTATTGCTTTTGCACAGGGTTGTCCACAATTTGACTCGCTTAGAGCATATATTAAAATCCAGTCAATGACTGTCTGCAGTTCCGTCGTCATGGGCAGCAAGGACCCTTAAGATACAATCTGGACCCGTGCGAAAAAATGTTTTCACGCTCTCAGCTTTTCAGTATTGAATCATCTCTGGTACAATCCATTAATTAATTATTTTAGTTATTTAAAAATTATGATAATACGTTATTTTAAAATTTGACATTGTTGCTTTCATGGAAGGAAATGCTTATAAATATTTCCAATTTTTTATACGAAACATTTTGGTTATGTCGATCTTGTTTTTCCATTCTTTGAAACGTTTCTTGTTTAATACCAAGCGTAGAGGCATCCATTGTTTAAAGATGATTCCGTGTAATGCGATAACGAAACTTTTCGTTTGGAGAGTTTGGAAGCCCCTGCTGTTCCAGAGACCCCAGAGCCGCTTGGCTCGGGGCAGGGCGGGGCGGGGCGGGTGGACGGTTGGAGTGTCCATCGAGTGGATCCCGGGCAGTACTTCATTAGAGAGGCGCGCAGTCGCCCAGAGCGCAGAGGAGAGCGCCCGATTGCTTTGACTTCTCTTCTGCCGTGGCAGTGCGGAGCTGCAGTTGATGACTTCGTGGAGATACCAATGAATCCATCCGTGAATGAAATGCGGCAGCGCCAAACGTCAAATCGTCCCTCACACACCATGTCACGTTGCCGGTGTACATCAACTGTTGCCAAGCCACTCACATCCAAGGGTTTGAACCCGACGTTGCCAGGTTTTCAACATTAGCTAGAGGGCTCAGCAAATTACATCAGACTGGAGGAGACTTCTAGCGGCCACTTAAGACCAGTGAGTGCAGGAGCAGTAAACGAGCCAACGGTCGAGCGCAAATCTTCCGTCGTAATCATTGTCCCATCCTTTCCTCTTATAAAACCCATGCACATCTACATGCACTAGCGCACATGCCAGGAGACAGTGAAATTAGAGCTTGTCCTAGCTCTTTTTCAGTGAACTGCTCAGCAATGGAACTGCGGTTTACTGCTGGAAAAACGACGTATAGGTAGCTGAAATAGATCAGATCCAGCATTATTATTGTTTTTTTAACGACTTTGACTGTGAGGTTCGCAGGGTGCTAATCCCGACAGTGCATATTTTCGGCACCCGGCATTTAGCGAAGTCGAATTCGTCGGCTGTCTGGCGAAGTGTAATTCTAGCGACCGGCTACTCTTCGGTTGTTTTCTTTTTTCCTACTAATAGGCAAATGTAGAAGCAGTACTCTAACAAACAGGACAAGGACTGCGTCCGATCTTTTCTCGTTGTGACAATATTGTTCCACAATGTGTATCTCAATCCTATAGTCTTGGAAAATAACTTTTGACGCATGAAAACGGCATGAAAAATATTTTTGATTTTTTTCTGTTTTGCGTATCGGGCATTGGTACTTTTCTTTTACAACTTTACTAATCGTTTGTGAGATATAATCGCACGAATAAACCTCATAATAATAAGAGATCATGCGAAAAAGAAAAGATTTAAAAGATTTTTGACGCTCGATTTCTGTGTAGAAGAATGCCATATTATCGATGTTTGAATGAAGGTTAAACACATTTATAATTTGTATCGATGGTGTTAATATATATTCCTGATACTTAATATTTGCATTAATATTAACTTAATGAAGAGAAATGTTTGCAACACAAAGTCCATCCAATTTTCTTAGTATAGTTTAATTCAGCTTATGCCTTTGTTTACGTGGCGAGACTCGGTCCATCACGCCTGTTCTTGGTCATAGGTCATTCGAAACACAATAACGGGACTAACAATCTTAGACGTTGACGTGTCTGCAAACATCAATCGATTCACACCGCATGGGGATGTACGATGCACTCTACTCTGGTGCTGCATGATGATGTTTCCTACTATTTTATTATTTCTAACTATTACATGGTTTCTTGGTGAATGTAAATGGTGAACGTGTTGCTGGAAAGGGTGGATTAGAGGAGACGAAAGGCTTTTGGATTCCCGGCATCCTTTGAAAGCGCTTCGGCGGTCGCTACGGCTGTTGAGAACCGACGTTTTCCTCCGCTGTCCTGGTTGCTTTCGAGATGCACAATAGCAGCGTGTCTGGTAATATGTTTCCTGGTCTTACTCCGAGCAATTTACAGGAATGTCCCCGAGTGGTGCTCGACTGATTTTCACAGAATAAGAAAGTGTAGTAGTCAGAAGAGAATCGAGTGCAAGACGAGTGATAACCACGGGAACGTGAAGTTCTGACGTAGAGCCTGGAAGTAGATTCATGATTAGTCGAGAACAGAAACTTGCATTAGGGATGTTATCTGGAAAGCAAAATGATCAAAGGAAGAAGGGAAGAATACTTCAGGTCAGGTACTTTCATATTAAATGGAAGAGGCATTTATGTGGCGGATAATGAGATTAGGTGCACCAATGGGCGAAATTCACCCCCTCTTGAGCAAAATTTGAGCTTTTTCTCGTCTCTTTGTTGGTGGGGCATTTTTAGCTCTCTAGCGGCAACGGCGCCTGCCGCATGACAACACGTAAAAGCGATATTATTGAATTACCCAATACATGATATGCTATGAATTATTCTAGAATTTTCATTCCCAGTGTCAGAGCCCTTTTTTTCAAATGCCTTCCACTGCGTCGCCCAAGCGCCTCCCCTCCCAAAACACTTAATACAGGTACCTAACCATAACACACACACACACACGCCTAACAGTACAGGTCACACCCAATAGTTCTGCCTGCTGTACTGTCAGCTGCTAAAACAGCATAGTAAACACGGCGAAAGTCGTGCGAAAATCAAGAACATTGATTAATACAATACACAGTGATTAACCATGAAGATTATTCTCGAGTTAATTGATTTTCTCTCTTCAACTGGCACTTTGGATAGAATTGAACGGAATTTGTTTTACCTTGGGTGCGGATCTCTCTTGGCAAATATGTCAACGCTGGAATGGAAAGCAGCTTTGGATTGTCGAATTTGTATTGATGTATTTGCTTTAAATAAATTGTGTTTTTGCGCGTAGTACACTGCGATTGGTAATGAGGTTTGCAAGTGATGGTTGAGTCTTGTTAATATGGACAGAAATTTCTGTATTATACTTTTACGTAGCCAATATTAATACATTAAAGTACTTACTGTAGTAACATTACTAGGGAGGCCAATTCTGTTTTACGAATAACATAATAAAATTATATTTTATTTCAATACTCGATTTTAAAACTACTAGTTTGAGAATGAGTTAACGAATCTCTATCAACACAGAACATTTAATTTTCCAAATTGTATGCAATAATTATTGGTAATTGTATCTTTTACTTGTTTACGTTATTTTCCATTCCATTCAAGGGAAAATAAATACCTCATAAGCACCATCTCTGAGAATTTTTTAAAAGACGAAAATGAATTTTGTAGTCCCCAGAAAAGTTAACGGGGAGGAAATTCGCGGTAAAAGTTGATTATCCAAAGTTCAGCGTGTGCGAGTGTACTCGAGTCGTCATCGTTCCGACCTCGCCCAGACATCCTCACCATTTTTGCAACGAAGCTGCTTTACGCTTACACCACACGACCGACTGATGCATCGAGCGCATGCGGTGCGTCGCCTTGGTTACTGTATTCGGAAAGGAAAGGCAGGTGATCAGTAATGCAATGGCCCACGTCTAGCTTTTCAAGCCCGGGATACGAATCGAGTTTCAAATTCCATGAATTTGTAGATAAGGCTAGCAGGCGGTAAGCTTCCACGGAATTCTCAGGTTCCCTCTGCATCATTCAACGCCAATACCTCGTAAATTTATTTTTCAACACTACAAATATATTTGATATACCATATTGTATTTCAATTATGACTACTTATTACATTTCTACACTAATCTCTTAATTCTTACCTGTAATGTTCAGAGCAATATTTCTTAGTTATCATGGCGACTTTCGGATTGACCGTTTACCGATTAGATGTGGTGGATTTTTCCTCTGTACGCCGCCGACAAAAACATCAGGACCAAATACTCGGTGGTTCTTATTGATATAGGGTTAGCACGCTTCGTAATTAAAGCACACTTCTCGTATATTTAGATATTATAAAATATGTGAAACGTTAAATACTATTTCCTTCTCATTCCTCCCTTTTATAACACCGTTTTGGGCCAAACAATTCAGCTCTCAGAATTGCGAGCAATAAATTTTCAGAATATTGCCATGTTTAAACTATGACGCTCTGCTGGTGATATATTTTCTCGAACTTATTCTCCCAAGATCACTTCCTTCTACTGGCACAAGAGGTCGCACGTCTCGAGAACTCTTTTTTTTCAGATTCCATCTACCAGATTTTTCCCGTCAGGCCGCGCGACAGAACACATTCAAGGATTTCTCCCAATCCTTTGCGCTCACACGCGCTCTATAGAGATGTCCGGAATGACGTCAAAACTTTTGGCAAGAAGTGTTGGAAAGCCAACTCTCGGGTGCTCGTAAGCTTTTCCTAGAAGATAAGAACGTTTTTGGTTGGATTGTGCGGTCGCTGGGGTTCTTACTTCTTGTCACGATTGTTATTTACAGTGGTATGTTTCCTTTCAATTTGTTGAGGTTTTCGCTGCGCACCTTTTTTCTTAAATGTGACTTAAAGAAGAACTGTCCTATCAGACCCTTAGTATCTATTAAGTGTCTACCTTTCCATTTCAAAAGTGGTTTCAAGTACATATTGTCATGCACTTAGCAATGACACTAGGGGGATTTTGTAATAAAATGGTATGGATGATTTTGACCCACGTGTTCTTACATAGGATATAAAAAGATCCATTTAGACAAATGTTAGTCTCTTATTCTATTTAAGATGACAAGGCTTTATACATATTAACTGTCGACGTTTTTATGTTAATTTTGGAATTATGTTTGTATTAATTGTTATCACTGAGCGAAATATTACGCATATTAAATTTTAATAATCGTTCGAAAAATATAGAATGTTCATCAATATAGCGTGAATATTTCACGAAGTGGGTAACCCTTATGTCCTAATTTTAGGTATTAATTTAAGGTATTAATTTTTAAACGTATTAATTATTATAAATATATGATTATTTAAAATATAAAATTAATATTACACTACTCGTACTACGTGTACTTCTTCATTTTAAAATACTTTTGAAGTTTTCTGTGCTGGTATTCAAATTTCGTTGGGCCAATTTCAAAATGTGTAAATTAGGTATATAAAACTCTTATGCTATTCCTACTTTTTGCTTAATATATCTTCCCTTCTATTCATATTTTAATGAAATCAACGACTATGATTTTATTTTAAAATGAAAGATACCCTTTAAAGCTTGAGATTTGAAGCTAGATAGTTTTAAATAGAAAATTAAAATTAAAACATAAAAATGTTAACATTTTTTCCATTTTTAATACGCTTTGTTCCGAAAGTTTAAAAGAATGTTGTGACCATTTGTTGCGGTACAATTAGCACAAATGATTTGATTATCGTAGTACCAGAAGTGAGCAGTTGATTTGCAGAGTTACATAATATATGGGTTAGCTTTTTTACAGTCTTGTAGGTGAACAGAATCTTCCTTTCCAAGTGAAACATTTGAGAATGCCAGGAAAAGTTTCGACGTTTGGAGTAAGATTTATGATGGTACTAGTAGTTGTAGGAAGTAGCCACTGTAGCCCTCAACGGTTTCTGACTTTTCCGCTACTTTTGGCATATTTTTCTGAAAGAGCTATAATTTTATTTTCCCGATTTCTGGACAGGATTAAAGAAACTTATTTTGTCTCACCCGCCCCTTTCTGCAGCCTACTACCGCACACAACTTGATTATAATAAAATATAACTATTTTATAAAAGAATAAACTTCTCGCTTATAAAAAGCATACTTTCGCAAAAAACAACCTCTTAGGTCGGTAGTAGCAGAGGAAAACTACCAAAGAAGAGAGATCTCAACGCACTTACGGAAATCGAAAGGTGTACCGTATTTTGACCTTTAGCTTGCGTGTTCCAGCCTCTGACACTTTCTCCCCGGAGGCGATAAAGCTGCTCGAGTCGCGGATTCTCGACTTCTCTATCCTTGGCCTGTTCCTTCCCCACTGAATCATCCCTGCCCTTCACCGTTAGCTTGCCTGCCAACAGTATTCTCTAACCTGATATACGTAGGCCATTTAGAGGTACTACATATATATGATCGAAACGATGTGATACAGTAAGTTTAAAATTCCAATAGTTAATTAAGAAATAAAAAATCGTGGTGGTAAAATTTGTTCAGAAATTAAAATGCCAAAATTTAACTTTAAATTTGTTTAAATCTGATAATAGTTTAGAAATGAGGTCTTAAAAATTCTAGGGTCTGGATTTCCCTCACAGATTTTGAAGTACTTAGTAAGGATCCAAGAAATATCAATCACACACTTGTTTAATGATATATTTAATATTATAAATAATTGTCCAGACATGACATTTTTCGGAAACATTATGCCAGTCTACGTTTTAAAAATGCGTCGATTTCATTTCCACGTGTTTAAGTTCTATGTTCAATGATGCTACTTAGTGCCACTGAAGATTGAATAAGATTTTTCGAAACATGTCAAGTCTGGAAAATTATTTAAAATATTAATTATATTATTTGTTGTCGATATCTCGTGTATCCTTACTAATCATTATGGTTTACCACAATAACTCCGTTACCATCACAGAATATTTTGAAGTGTTATATATGTGTATCTACAATATTAACGAGGATACACTAATGGATATCTTCTGCATCGTAGTTGATTATGTGAGCCAACAAATTTACATATTGTTTACATGTCTGAACAAATTCTAAATATACATTTAATATTCATAAAAAATATAGATGGACGTGCAGAACCCCAAACAAGAAGGGGCATCGACATTGTTGGCCATTTTATTCTCTGTACTTTATTGACACATGAGCTGTTTTACTTTTACAATTCTTTATGAATAAATCATATAAGGACAATTAAATTATAATTTTACTGGTACAATTAATACATATAATTAATTTCGTTTTAAACCATTTACACGGTATCCAGATTATTTGGACAGCTTCTTCCCCCAGTGCATTTTAATCATTTTAAAAATTGTCAGGTTAAAAACGGGGGAAATCAGGGATTGAATATTTTAAGGAAAAAATGTTTATTACATAAGGCTATGGACTCCCTATTAAACTTTTAAAGGAGGGCCAAGATGCGCCTGAAAATACATTTTCTGGGGTTATTCAATGCTCAATACCTTCGTTTTTGAAGAAATGTTCGTTTTGAGAAGTTTTGTAGTACATACGGTTCTTTACGGATGTTGCGTGATGAATTTCATGTCATCAGATTCCAGGAAAAACAGGCAGGCAATATTACAGAGAATCTATGACACAAAGATATCACCACGGAAAGTTCATACAGTAACATCATACTTGTAAACTTTTTGTCGAACTTCTCTCCTCCACCCACCCTGCAGCTGGACGGAAACTCTCTGAACTTTTCACCTTCCCCGCCGCGTCGCGTCGCGTCGCCTCGCGCTCGGCGGGAGGGGTTGAGGGGGGAGGGGAGGGGTGGGGGAGGGGAGGGAAATCGGAGCGCGGCGGCCGCGGGCACGTCCGTCGCCTCGGGAGAGCTCTCGCCGCGTTGCCTCGCGAAGCGCCCTCCCGGCGGCTCTTCCCTTGCTCTCACGGGTTTTGGAGGCGCTCGCGGCAAGCAAATAGGCGCAGCGGCTTCACTCGCGAATCCAGGGGAATATCATGAGAACCGGGTAGAAACGAGTTTTCGTAATACTGTATTGTGATATCGATTGATTGATTGATTAGTGATTCCGGGTGCGTCAACTGATTGAGTCAGTCGTTCCGTAAGTGTCGTGCATGTTTTTGACCGAAAGGTGGCGGTGATCTTCCCCCACTGAATGGTGTGATCCTGCGCCGACCTACTGTCGGTTAGCGTTTTTTTTCAACCAGGTGTCTCCCACCAGCGCGGCACAACCCCAGCCGCTCTAAGCAAGCTCTAAGCTCCCGACCGGTCTCCCGGCATGCCTGTTGAAAGGAATGGAAGGGAACGGAAAGAGAGAACGCGGTGTCCGTAACACGTCTGTTAGGATAGGAACTGCTCCGGCATTCACTGGTAATGATGGGAGAAATCACGGAAAACTACTTATCAGAGCAGCCGGACGTTGGAATTCTTCTCCAGACAGAAACTGAATTGGACCTAGCTGGCAAGCTAGTGTCGAAAATCCTGCCACCGTCGCCTCTCGAAACTACGTGCTCACGGTCAGAGGCACTGCTGTAACATAAGTTCAAGCCCTGAGCCACCTTTCCCGATGTTATACCGATATAATGCAGGTACGAAATCTACTCCTGACTGCCGGTGTCGATTAAGGATTTTAAAATTCCTCGTTTAAAGATACGCAAAGTAAGAACATCCAAAATAAATAAGTTGTATCAAAAGAGACAAATGAGTGTTCCTATTCAAAGAAAGATTGATAAGAAATGGCAACTGTTTTTTGTGAGAATACGAACACGGCTGAAAAATGTGAAATACACCTATGAAAGTACAATACACCTGGGATCATGTTGGAGGACATTTAACGACGTGCTAAAATTGTGTTTCTTATATTTATTAAGGTATTTGAAATGAGGGTAAAATGAAACAACAATACTGGTTTCATGTTCCAAAGCATTTTAGCATATACGAGTTCCCAACATTCCAAAAGCATTCCAAAACTTGTTCTAAAGGCCCGATTAGGCAGATGCTCCATTACCGCACATGCCATATCGATCCGCTCACTCACAGGTCGTCACGTGCTTTCCTGATCACTGATCGCTACGCATTCTTGCAGAAACTCTCCTGCCCATCTCTCGACTGTTCGGTATGAAAGGGAATTTTTGTGAAGAGCATCCACCAATTCCCTGTGACATTCTCGGTCATTTCTCCCATGGAAACTTTGGTGCAGACAGGTCGAAATGGCTTACATACACCTCGCATGGTGACTGTCAGACAGCTGGCTTCACATTGCTGTCTCCACTCATAGAAAACCCACACAGCCATCTGTTGTAAACACATATTAGTATAGCATTTCGTTCAGGCGTCAAATACAATTGCATGATCTGGTAAATTTTTTTAGAAAAACATTGCCATGACTTCTGCTGCAACTCTCGTATCGTCTCCTATATTTCAGTATGTACATTTTGCGGCTCCTGTATTTCATGTATGTACATTTTGAGGCTCTCTCACGCAACCAATGTTCATAAAAGAGGTCTCAAAAGAATGAGAATTTCACGGACACGTGACTAATTGCACTAACTGCACCCGTAACACCTGGTCGTAGAGAAAGAGAAAAGGGAAGAATAGAGAAGAGAGTGGACCTTAACATACGAGAGTTCTCGCATGGATACGCTAGTACTTCTTATTTGTTTTTAGAAAAGGATACTACGAAAAGTATCGGACGACACACGACTGATATCATGGCCGATATCACAAATAGCGTCTTTGTTTGGAAAGTAATATCGACTCTTCTAACCTCTTCATTTTATAAATATATTTTATTAAATTATCGAATCCTATTATTTCAAATATTTAATGTTCATTTATTATCATATTCTTTTTTAATATTTCCAAACACTTTTTGGAATAAACTGTCATTGAAAACTAATTATAACTAAAACCAGGTTATACCATTACATGTAGAAATTCCTCGGAAGCCTGTCAGCTTTTTGGAGTCACGTCCATCTCCCAGGAACTAATTTGTTTGCAATGACGTAAAAAGAAAACTCACATACACCAATTCAACTCCAAGGCAATCTATAACCCCCAAAAAATAACCTGATGTAAACAAACTGAAGAATTCTTTGCGCACCAATACGCTTCTGATTGGACAACTCCCAGCGCACTACTTGCGAATACGTGAGTAGCATACCCCGCCAATTCAAATTGAATAAAAGCTGTCATGCTCATGCACCTACTTTACTTACGATCAGTCTGCTTGAGGAAGGAAAATGATGTCACCCCTGCCTTGAATAATATTTCTTCTCCCACTTCTTTGAAACCCCAAACCGGATGTCATTAATTCGTATAAAATAGTTGTGCTAATTTAGGATCACTGTTCGCAAGCTGCACCAATTTCGCAAGCGTTGGTTGTTCGTTTCTCCTCGCCCCTTGACGGTGCGCTCTTTCCTGAGTTTCAGTACGCTAGAAACGGACAATCCCGTTAACTCTGACGCAAGTTCAGCCATTTGCTTCCCTGTTATCGACGGATTCCTGTGCAGTAAAGAATTGAAAACGTTCAGAACGAGGCCACTTCAAAGAACTTTTACACTCTTGTGTTTAATTACTAAAGGACCATCCACTCTCTCAGACATCCTAAAACGACCTGAATACAGACATTTTAAAACAAAGGGCCTCACAGAGCGATCGGCGGTGCGGCGGTGCGCCGCGGTCCCACGAGCCTGCGGCCCACCCGCCTGACCCTGTCAGTCAGTACGTTCGTAATCTACACATTCAGAGTCTCATACTCTTATCGTCCAACTACACGTAATCAGTTCAAAAAGGTCTCCTTTTTCGAAACCGTTGCAATAGTTTTGACGCAAGGTTAATTAACTTACGATAACTTACGATATAAGTTCTTTTTTAGAGAACTATTCACTTTAGCGTCAGGATCCCGACAATATCAGAGATCATACTGCAAACCAATGAGAATCATCCAAACACGCATGTATTTGATTACATTAGGTTTTGGTGACCTTGTCGACAAGGTTTTCTTCACAAGAAATCTCTTTAACATTCCCTTTGATTTGCCATAGGTATCTGTACCTTATATGAAGTGAATTTATTCCAGCTGCATTGAAGGAAATTATATGTATTAACATGCTGAACACCAATTGGGAATATTGGGCAGGTTCATTCATGTTTTGACAAGCTAAGACTAGTTAATCTGGCATTGTGATGTGTTGGTATTGATGTCTGTCGGTCTATGAGCTTGTAAGCACGGATATCACTAGGGATATATTTCCTCCCTTTGTGTTAAGAAGTGAACTGTGTAATCTCTGATTTGTATTTTAATCATGCCAAGAACGTGTGTAGATCATGCAAATAATTTCTGCTGCATTTGTGCAGAGTGGACTTGAAAGCCTCAGAGGCAAAATTTAACGCCACTTGCAAAAAAGTTTTATCAACATTACTTTTGCTATCAAGTTGGCGATTTTGAAAGGAGCTGGGCGCCAAATATGTTTCGTGTGTTAAGACTGTTAAGTCTTAATGGAAAAACTCATATCATATGCCATATGCAATTCCTGTCATTTCGAGGGAACCGAATGATCATCAAAGTGATTGTTATTTCTGTTTGACAAATGTTGAAAAAATTTCGTATCTCTGAACAGAAAAATGTATCACATATCTATTTAGTGAATCCAGAAAAATATATTCACCCCCGTTTTATATAAAATAAGGAGGAATGAAATAAAAGCTGTGGATAAACTTTTTGATGGGTTATTGACCTTGACATCGAGATTTCCGAAAGTAAGTGATGATTACTTGAAAGAAGGTATTTTTTGGGAACACAAATGGTCATTAACGGTTAAAAAGACTACTAAATCTACTGGAAAAAGCAGCCTGGAAGTCTTCCTTTGTTGATTGCCATTTCTTTGGAAACCACGTAACAGAACGCTTTCGGACATAATTACTGGTCATCTTCATTCTTGTAAAGCTATGGAATGTAACATGTCTTTGAAAATTCACTTCTTAGACTATGATTTAGAATTCCACAACTTCCAAACAAAGTTTTCAACAGTAAGTTTTCACATACTTTTGCTTGAAATACAGATAACTTATTTTTTAACAATTTTTCTGAAAAATTCTAGTACATTTTTTCTTTAAATTTTCGTCTAGTATATATTAAAGAGCGGCAAAACATTGATGCTAGTCACATTTACAGCAAACTATCTGTATTTTCAATAATTTGTAAAATTTTAACATTTGACTATTTTAACCTTACTAAGATATCGGTTTCAAATTCAAGGGGTCGCGACGTCGGTCTGATTAAATGAGGAATATCAATTTTGGACAAAATCGGCTGAAAGGTTTAGGCGCTGGCATTGACTACAGATGGATGGACAGACGGACGACGGAAAGATTTTTGCCGGCAATCACTTTTTCAGTATCAAAGACCCACAAAGATTTTGACTTCACATGTTTCGGATCGTAATTTACCATAAAGAGGGAAAAGATATCTACTTTTCGTTACCAGGGCTGGCAATAAGAATTATAAAACTTCGATCTTCATATCATAACATCTGGACAAACAAGTCAAACTCACAATTCACAATAACAAAAATTATTATTTTAAGTACAACAGTATTGAAATAGCCAAGAACAAAATATTCGGCGGTTCAACTCATCTTAGGAGACGTGCCCTCCATTAAGCAAAATGTCAACAACCAGACAAATCATTCTTTCGCTCCTCAACAACCATCAATTAATTTATCATAACATCTGGACCAACAATTCCAACTCACTATCTACCGTAACAAAAATTGTCTCCTAAACTGAAAGTACCCATCTGTTCTTTTCACTTTTAAATATTATGATTTTAATGTGTTTTAAAACGTTTTAATAGCTATGGAAATTTATTGGCACAATGCCATTTAATTTTTATTATACATTTTATAAATGCCCGACTCCCATGTTCTTGTATGTACTTTCGTTGGACGACGTTCCATCCAGTACAAATTAGGTATTGTATCTATTATAAATTAGGTATAGGTATCTATTATGACATTTTTTTAAAATCAAAACTTCCCTTAATACATATGAGTTTATCTCAGTTTAAAGTTTTAATTTACTTTAACCAGTTTTTTGGATAGTTCAAATACGACCATCTCAGTTTATTTCATTTTATCATTTATCTCAGTTTAAAGTTTTAATTTACTTTAACCAGTTTTTTGGATTGTTCAAATACGACCATACAAAAAGTGCAGCCTGATTCTACTGTATTATTTGTCATGGATTGAGTTATTACGTTAAACGAAAAAAGTGCACTTTGTCCATTTATCAAATGTTTTACATGAATAGATGTGTTTTACTAATAATGTGACACTTCATTTTATTTTCAACCGCGCGTCGCCCTAGAAAAAGAATTCTCTGGCCAAGATAACCACGTACATATTTTCATTTAATTAACAAACACAGTTTCAGAGGTATGTTTAAATTTATGGTTGTTATTTTCTATTTTGGAGAAAATGATTTAACTTTTTAACATTATTACCCACTTGAAACAAATATCCTTTCTAGTTTTTTTGTTACATTTCACATTTCAATACTTTGAAATTATATCAAATTAATAAATTAGACGCTAGGCTCGTTGGTGAGCAATTAATATTTCATATAAATTACAATTGAACTATCATTTAATATTTTTTAAATCGGTCGAAAGGAGCAATCTCATAAAGGATAATTGTCGTATTTTCCCGTTTCTGAGGTTTGCGTTTTATTCCTGGCTGATTCATGGAGAGTTTATAGTAGAAAGAGTGGCATGTTTTTTCCAGGTCCTTGTGTTTCTCTTACATTTATTTCATCTCTGTTCTATCACGTTCACCCTTCACGATCATTTCATGTAATTATTTTCCCCTGGGGCGACGGATACGCCTGCTCAACCACCAAAGTTTAATCACCCTCAGCTAATCTTTCCAGGCTCATATTCACATCCCATTCAAGCCGACCGACCCTCCGGTTATGCGGGACAAAAACCGTGGGACAATGATTAAATCGCACAATGGAAATTTACATTCTCATCAACCTCCCACAAACATAATTCTATGTTCCTCTCGTCTGATATAATACGTACGTACGTGTCGTTCTCAGAAAGAAACAGTGTTACAATCCGATCTAAGTAAAGTTTCGAAACAAATGTAATTAAGAAAAGTTTGATGTATCTCAACGCCCACAGAATTATTTCCAAGGTTTTAGAGTAGTGGAATCATCCGAGTTAATTTCATTGTAAACTCTCTAAAAGATTGTGCAAGATGGCAATTCTAAAGTACCGAATTGTATTGTTTTCCAATTGTCCATATATATTTCTGTAATGGACTTTTTAGTTACACAACAAAAGCTAGATTAAGGTTTCGAGACTGGGGAGATGTTTCCAAGACCATGGGTCAGTTGTAGAGAAATCAGCTGCGCAAAATTTAGGCTTTATGTTTTGGAATATTAAATACGGTAAATAAAACATGTTGTCGGGTATCAAAAAATATATAACGCTGAAGATCGTTTCGATTATTTAGTGATAATACTCAGAGCTTGCAACTTCCGGGTCAAAAACAAAGATCTTTCAAATTTCGTTGTGATAAAATCTAAAGATACTATATTGTGCTCCGAGAGTATCCACACTCTGGTGCAAACATTCCTTGAGGATGAAAAGATAATCTTCCCTCATCATGGTTTCGACTACAGACCGAAGTTATCCTAATCCAGACGAAAATGTGAGCGCTCGCGCCATGATATTGCATTCGCCCTACTTAACAATCTATAGCAGATATTGTTTTCGCAGAAGCTCGTTGAATAGTCGCTCTACTCTAGTTCGACCATCAGATTTTCGACGAGGTAAAATTGCTTGTGTCAGCAAAAATAAGATTGGACCATTACTCTTACCCCTTGTTCACGTACTGCTTCGCAAATTCCAGCCTTTTCTTTCTAATAACCTCGTTTACAAATGGATTCCCACCACTCTTCCATGAAACACTTCATTCATTTCATTTTTTCTTTCCCATATACGGAGTAATATACGTAGTAAAGATGAAGTTATGTAATGCTGCGGAAAATCGACATCGCGATTTCAACGGAAATAAACGTTTTGGGGTCCCCTGATATTGAAAAAGGGTTTTCTTCCAAAAACGTCCATCTGTCTGGTGTATTGGGAGCAACATTTGCTCCTAAACCATGCGTAGGCTTGAATAAACCCGTCGTCCATTTGGCCTGAATCGAAGTTCCGCCATTTTGAAAATCATTCATTAGTTTTGGGGGTACATTACATGAAGGCCCTGGGGCACTTTCAAAATTTTCTTAAAAAACCTGCTCCAATTTTTTTCTTTAAATTTCTTATAAGAATAGAGCACATATAAATGTGGCCTAGGTCCGATTTTCATGATTTTCATTAACTCTTTAATTTTTGAAAAAGTTTGAATTTTGTCGGGATTAAAAATTACAAAAACAAGATTTTCTCAGAAACAGCACCATTTTTTCCTTTAATCTTTTAGTAGGGATTGTGCTAAATGCACTCCATTAAATGACACAAACATACGACATATTGCTTTATTTTTTGTTTTTTCAAAAAATACACAAATGTAATTTTTTGACTTGTCTCTCACATCGTTAATATTTACATTATCGCCAATTTAAATATTTATGAGTTCATGTACTTTAAATAATGTCATGTAACATTTTTAGAAAACTCAATCGTATTCTGCGAAAACTAGCTCAAAATTCCGCATTTTCAGAAACACCATTTCCTCAAAAAACATCTATTTTTCTTCAAATATTTCGAACGGATAGTGCTAATTGATCTCTTTAATATAACCAAAAGTTCATTTTGAAGTATATTTTGTTTTTTAATAAATTACACAAATATAATTATTTTAAATATCTCTCAGTCCGGTAATATGCACATATCCAGCAATTTGTAGACGTTATTGTATTTGTGAGTTAAAGTGCGCCAAAAGAAGTTTTTCTAAAACTCGATTTTTTTCTGTAGAAAAGAGCTTCAATTTTCGAATTTAAAGTAGCTTAAGCGCCTTGTTCTTTAAAATGGCTTCAAATTTTTCAACAAATATCGCCATTTAGGACTCGATTTACTGTTCTTTAATACTCTTAAAATAATATTTTTGTTCTGTTTTTAGGAAACCGAAAAATTGAAGAAAATTTTAAAAAAAATGCATTTTAGGCGGCGATAGATTGAAGCTGGCAAGAGTATGTGGTAAGTTCGTATAGCTAACCAAAGTAAAGAGAAAACTAATACTGGAATGTCTGTGCCATTCTGTAGCACCCGTAGATACATTTTTGTACATGTACGTATATAAAGTATACGTACGTAGTATAAATAAATTTATGTAATGCTGCGTGAAAAAAGGCAAATTTTCGACAAAAAACTCATTTCCGGGTCCATAACGAATAAGTGGATAAATACAGTTTCTAAATTTAGGTAAAAAGACGTTCTAACACGTGATGTAGCCAGAATCCCTGTGTAGAGACTTCTTGATACGGAAAAATCAATTGATGACGAACGTCTGTCAGTTCGTCTGTGAACAACATTAACCCCTATATTTTACGGAGAATTTTTATCAAAGTTGATATTCCACGATGGTTCCGGCTTGTCTCAAAGGGCTGCGATGTTGAAAAACTTTCCTTAAAAATTTGGGATCTTTTAAAATGAAACTACCAAACATTTTCAAAATTTTCTCAAAAATGGCTCCAATTGTCTTCAAAGAATAGAGTAAAGCACACTTATAAAGATGGCATAGGTATAATTTTCATTGTTAACTCTGAATTTTCGAAAATTTTAAAAGCCAGCAATTTTTGGCATTCTTAATCGGGAATTCTTCCTCGCTTTCTTCAATTAGGCATCTCTTTCTTCTCTATGAAGACTCTGTAGTCGATCTGTAGCCGATTTTGCGACATGCTTTTAATTCTGTCCTCTCGTTCGTTTCGCGGGATGTACTTTATAGCATATTGATCATTTTCCCAATTTTTCATGTGAAATTGTCCTTTTTGTGATTGAACATACAAGTTATTTCTGTTCGAATGAAGTATTCCTTCCTTTTTGGTTTATCGCAATACTTTCACCGCCCAAGAAGAGGTTATCCGTACTCTTTAACACTAAGTCAAGTGATGTGTCGTTGCAGCTCTTTCAGCACAAATAAGAAACCTAACAATAAATTATGTTTCTGGATTACCGAATATTAAAGTGGCAGGCTTTGTGGGCATAGTGAGAAAACTTGCTAACATCGAAATTTCCTGTCGCGTTTTAAATATTCAACGTGATTCCATTGGGAGTGTCATGTTATGCATGCACTTTCCTTTCGCGTTACAAAGTTTTGTTGATAGGAAACAATTGCAGATCAATTTCGATATATTGGAGTGACCGACTGTAAGTGAGAGTAACAAGTTTGATCGTACACTATGTGATCAAAAGTATCCGGACACGTGGCTGGTAATGACTTACCAGTAGCGCCCTCCGCCGGTAATGCAGGAATTCAATAGGGTGTTGGCCCACCCTTAGCCTTGGCAGCTTCTATTCTCGCAGGCATACTTTCAATCAGGTGCTGGAAGGTTTCTAGGGGAATTGCAGCCCATTCTTCAGGGAGTGCTGCACTGAGGAGAGGTATCGATGTAGGTCGGTGAGGACTGGCACAATGTTGGCGTCCCAAGACATTCCAACGGTGTTCAATAGGATTCACTTCAGGACTCTGTGCAGATCAGTTCATTACATAAATGTTATTGCCGTGTAACCACCACGCCACAGGCCATGCAGTATGAACAGGTACTCGATCGTGTTGAAAGATGCAATCGCCATCCACGAAGGAAGTAAGAAGGTGTGTAAAATATAAACGTAGGACTGTGCCGTGATAGTGCCACGCAAAATAAGAAGAGGTGCAAGCCCCCTCTATGAAAAACACGACCACATCATAACACCATTTTGGACGTGTCCGGATACTTTGATCATGTAGTGTAGCTGAACTCAATAAAAAGTGGAGGAAGGTTTGTCAAGGAAATAGATGGAAGATTGCAAGAGAAAATAAATAAGTGAGAGCGTGAAATTCTTTATTATGTATAATTAAATAATGTCCAATTAGAATGTGTAAAAGAAAGAAATGAATGAAATAAAAATATATTCAATTTGTCTTATCTACAATCCACGCTGTAATAGGGTTTTATGTTTCCTCTTGGGTGCCCTCTTCTAGGAGAAAACTGAAGTGCCTAAGTCGTATATTGTAATTCGTTGAATTTATTTCCGAACAAACGTGTTCTCTGAAGAACAACTGTATTTTCACGTGCAATCATATCTTAAACAAACCCTTTAGCGGTAAGTCTCAAAAAGTCATTAAGTTAGAACTTTAAGCTCTGAGTTGTTTTCCGTTGATATTACGAAAACGGTATATAAGAAAGTACATTCAATTCTTTCAATTGATTCAACGCGAATTTAGTAGCGTTTTATTGATAAAGTAAAGCTTCAATTTATTCAATATATAGTAATCTCAACTCCTAATGGTTTTCTATTTTTTTGGTTTTTTGATTAATACTGTTCACTGGGAGCCACACCAAAATATTTTTTATAGCTTAAATATGCATGTTGATGTCAAGCATGTTTGCTCATGGGATCTTCCAATTTAACTCCAAGTTAAGATATTCTCGTGCTTATATAAAAACAAAGCAATCGAAAGACAATCTGTCAATCTCTACTATACTCGCAATAGAAATTTTGACAAAACAAGAAAATCGCCCTTTATCGTTTTTGCTCCCAAAGGATAGACTAAACTTGATTTTCACAAATCCAAATAAACAATCTGCTCGTACAACAACAGCATTACCCTCCCATACCTCCACCCTTGTCGCGTTCATATAGCGGAGCAGAAAGTGCCAGATTACCATTGCATTTGGCAGCTGCGCTCGAAAATTATATGAAAATCCGCTTAACGTGCCGCTGGAACCCCTAGGGTTTGGAGCGGATTACGCCCGGCGGTTGGCAGTAGACGAAGAACGCGCCCATGCATTCTGGGGGAATCCCTGGCAGCCGGGACAGGCGCTGGACGACTTCTTTCAGAAATTTGAAAGCGTCGAATACTAAAGTCGCGTGAGAGGGTGACCCGATTCTTTTGTCGCACAAGAGGTCACGTTGTAGTCCCTGCGATGAGCGTGCGTGAACAATTCGCTTTTGGACGTCTGGCGTTTTAGAAAGCGAAGTACGCAAGCGAGTTCAATGCAGTCAGATGTTTCGCCTAAATAGTATGACAGTGTTGGCCGCGTACCGTACCCTGACCCAATTCCTGACCCGTACTGGCCTAGAATAAATATGATTTTTTTCACTGTGTAGGGTTGTCGATGGACAGACTTCGATGCGAAACCAGTACACTTGCTTGTATTATTTTCTATACGTTTATTATTATTGTTTACTTTATTATCATTCATACTACTTTTTCCTGTACTGATATAAACCATCAAGTCATGTGTAGACTTCTTTCGTCCAGCCTCGTAATACTTTATGTTATTCTATTATAAACTTAGTGCATAAGTAATATAAAGAAAATTATTTTATGTTGCAAAAAATAGAAGTCGAGATTGTAACGGAAATATACTTTTTGTGGATCTCTGATAGAACAAAATGTTTTTTGTTTTTATTTTGAAATACTCAAATCCTTCCTATTTATTACTAATTCTGTAAACTATCACGAAAAAATAAATCTCTCTACTTTTATTATTATTATTAATTTATTTTCCCTGCTATGCTCATAATCTTTCTCAGTATTAAAACCTTATTATCTTGATTCCACATCTATTTTTTCTAATGAGTTTCGACATACAACTGATACCTTCTTACCTGTCGTATGTGGACGTGCAATTCTATTAAGAATTAGTATTTCTGGAAGTTCTGTTGATTGAAATTGGTTATTTGAATTGATGGCAACTACCTACAAATGATCTTCTTCGTGTGTTAGCAGCTGGCGGCAGCTAATATGGTGGTAGTTGAAGTATCAGCAAACTCTCCGAATTTTGAAAAATTCCAAAAATTGCTTGTTGGAAAAATTTTGTTTTTGAGAAAATTACATGTTTAAGCGTTGACTCGAATTAAGTCGCATTTTGGGACTTCTGTAGCGTAGTGCTTAACTCGGGACTTCCAGTCTCGGTGCGGAAAAAATGTTTTGATGGTTGAAAACGCTTTGGTAAATTTATGTGGTAGTATAATACATAGCGGAGCACGTAGAAATAATGCGATAAAGCACGTCTAGCACCACTAGTTTTTTAGCTTTTCCATTTATTATAGCAAATTTATAATTTCACTCAGGAGCGTTTCATGGAGTGAAGCTGCAGTCCTCATTAACAGTTAATTTAATTGTCACATTTTGCTCTTATCTCCGGCAAATATTTTATGTATATAATCTTCCTTTGGAGGAATTCGAATGAAGACAGTAATTTATGAACGTGACTTCTCATCGATCTGTCCGGCTCCTCCGGCGCCATGTCTATGTCTCTTCGGGAGTGAACACAAAATTTTGTTGTTTTCTACAATTTCGTGATAAATATGATACTACTTTTATTAAGACCAAACTTGAGATTATGCTGAACTTTTTTTAATAATTTTAATCGTTTATAAATTATGTGTTTCGGTGTGGAGCTTTAGGACCTCCGTGTATAATAAGAGTGAGGTTTTATGTTTTTCGAATTCCATGTTTATGCACATTTAATATGTTCAAAAGAGATAACAGCGGGTTAATAGATGTAGAAAGCTATCGCAAAACACTGCAATAAATAAAATATTTTAACAAAACGTTTTCACAAATACCGTTATCAAATACAATACGTTGGTGTGTGTGTATATATATATATATATATATATATATATATATATATATATATATATATACAGTACAATTAAAATTTAAAGAATGTATTTCAATATCGCAGGGTTTCGTATCAGGCCAAATTACCACTGACACTATGCAAATGTGGAACCTTCTGATTCCTTCTAGATTAGGTTACGACACGGGCGTTATCTCATGACGAACACTCGACTAATTAATTGTAGTCTTAGTGTAGCTCAGGCCTGCACCGCATTCTGCACTTTGACCTATGAGGCCGCGCGCGAGCTACTTGAGTGCAAAGCCGGACCGCGTGAAGGGTAGAGATAAGTCTAATTCTAGGAGTGGGGGCCGCCAGTGAGAATGCGCAATTCGAACCGTAACGCGTAAATTGAAAGAGGAATTGCGACAATTGGCGGACTGTTACACACAGTTCAAGTATCATTACCTTTTCTTTGAAAATGTTTGTTGTTGATGTATGACAATGTACAGAATAATCCTAAAACGAATTAGACGTACGTATTTGATTTGGATACCTTAAGTATTGATAATTGCTTGTAGGATAGAAAATGTAATTCGCTTTGCTACGATGTAATCATACATTTAGCATGATTTTAAATACAAAATTGTGACATTGAATCTTTTTCATTTGATGATAACAGTAATTTATTATTTTTTCATAAACTGTGTTTGATTCAATAAGATGGTTCTATTGATTCTAAAAAAATGTCTTAAAAATCATGATTCCTTTCTGCTCTAATTCTCTAATTTTTGACAGGAGTATTTTATATACTTCTAATTTCAAATCGTTTACGATATCGCACAAAAATATTAAACCCTTTGCATTCTATTTAACAAGACTCAAAATAATTTCTTGTTTGCTCATAAAATATCATAAATGAGGTTTGCTCGTTGGTAACTCTTATTCAGCTTCATAATTAGAGAAAATTGTCACAAATATGTGCTGCCAAACATAATACTTTTTGAAATTGTCTGTATTTCATTTTTATATCACTATCGATGTAAGAGACTGCCCTCAACTTCCTCTATTATGTCATCATTTAATCATTATAACATTCTTGGTGAAAATCAATTATTCAATTCAAACGTTTGTCAGTTAAAATTACATAATACATTTTTAAAAGAGGTCACTGCTTTAAAATATTGTTTATGGGTTACAATGAGCATAAAATAAAAATATATATTGCTACATAGCAGTGCACAGAACAAACATGAACAGTGAAATTTGGTCCTTGTAGCTGGAAATACGGTAGACTGGTCATTTAAATAAGTGGGCAAATAATTGATTTATGCCGCATGAATCTTTGCATTAGACACCCAGGCATTCAATCTTTGCACCGCTTCGACACCGCTCCAACTTCCTCCCTCCCCACAAAGCTACTTTCCTCCCACTACTTGCACTTTCGACGTTCTCGCGGGCTCCTACGTGCAGAATGTTAGCTTGCGTTTTGCAGGCCTGGTGTAGCTACAAATTGAATATCTTTCTCTTCAAAGGTTTCTTTCCTTGGAAACCAGTTTCAATCTTCTTGTTGTTGGTTCAAATCATTTGTTGTCTTCGTGTCTATGACTACTCTCTCCCTTACATGTTATTTAACATGTCTATTGATTTTACAATAACACTTTTTCATGCAGCATTTAAGCTAATTACAAAAACAGTTATACCCTTGGTTCTGCAAGTTCATCATAACACTGACTGTCCATGTTAATGCGCAGGTGCACTGTGACGAAGGTAATTCAATAATCGTTTATGAACTTTAGTATATTTGCATTACTACAAGAGCACCTAAGACCAGGCGTGGATCCAAGGGGAGGGGGAAATGAGAGACATTCCCCTCTCCCAAAGGTTTTCAGTAGCCATTAATTTTAACTTGCAGGAAGGTTTTAAGCAAAAATATTTTTTGAAAATCATTAAAACGAATAAAATCGAATCGCAGCAAGAGTTGAGTTTAGCCCGCGTTATTCTACATAGTCTGTAATATGACCAAAACATTGTGAATACAAAACTCTTAATTTTTCGATCACTTGCATCTCACAGTTGGGCGTTTATATAGTATTCATAGAATGCGGAAATTAACTAGGGTTCTTATCGTATCTAAAATAACACCAAAACGATCAATAAAAATCTCCTAAAATGTTTTTGAAATCCCTAAAAGCAATGAAAAATGTTGTAAATGTTTATCAAAAGAAAATCAAATGCACAACTCACTTGGATGTACTGGTTGCATAGGCTACCGCGGCCGACGTTTGTGTCTTCTAGGATATCCGGTACGAGCCGCTTCACTGACATGGTGGCTAACGTTTCGGCCAGTGTGTTGTGGCCTTCTGCAGAGCGTACTGCTGCGTACTAGAGCGTACTTTGATGACCCGATTTCAACGAGATATTTTGCGCAACGACCTTTCCCTACAGTGTCAGTGGTCACTATTCCAAAAATATTTCCTCCTTTGGTAGTAACCGTCACGTACAGTAAAGAGCCTTCATAAACATTAGACCAAACACCAAAAAATCTTAGGCAGGTTTTGAGAATATCTTGTTTTTGTTATTTTTACACATATTGCAGGCACATATTGCACGAAAACTACTATAAGTTTACAAAAATATACACGACCGTAATGAAAGAAACTAAGTATGTACAATAATTTTCATTTGAAGGAAAAATCTCTATCTTAAATTTTGTAGTTGTAGGAAGACACCGAAACAATTCAACAGTTGAAGTTCTCAAAAATTTATGGTAAACCCTGAAAATCATACCTTCAATTCTATACCTACAAGAAATTTAAAGAATAAATTGAGAACCATTTTTGAGAAAATTTTGAAAATGTCCAAGGGACTCCAAAATTTGGAGAATGTTTTTTCAAAATATCAAAGTTTCAATTCGAGACAGATGAACAGGGGTTTCTTAAATTTGGTAAAAATCCATCGCGTAGTTTAGAACTTCTCTTTTTTATAGTTTGGATATTTAAATATACTTCACAATTTCAATACATATTTCAGTAAATGTTAGAGTAATAATTTATGTTTATTTACTACAGTATCATTTTAGCTCCAAAACCGTACCCATTTTCCGTATATCGCTTGGATAATATTTGAATACGACTGAGATGCAGAATAAATCTTATATTTTTCAGCAATTACGAGTAAAAATCTGTGCAAAAATGTGATATTTTGTCAAATCCATTTTCATTTTTAAAACCTGCTCCTCAGTTTCACGAGCGCAACTTTTGCATCTAGCTCTCTCAGCTTTTATTGATAAACATTTTATCGTTTTAAAGTTCTGCCACACAGTGTTCCTCCTCCCAGACATTTCGGCTCTTTCACACGAGTACACACTTCAGCAAGCAGTTACAGCAACTCAACTGCCCGTGCGCGAGCATGCAAACGTTCGCGAGTCATTACGAGCAGATGGGCCCTGCTGGTTGCCATTTCGCGCTGACGCTTGCTTCTTTCCAGCCAGTATCGCTCGGGGGAAACCCAGACCTAGGCCGGATCGATCAGATTCAGGATTGACTCTTCCGAAGTTCAGCCGTAGAGGAAACACATCTTTCCTCCATGATTCAGCCAGCCAATGTTGCCGTTGCATAATAATCTCCTCTCCGTGTGAAAACTGTCGCGCGCACTTCCCAAGGTCCCTTCTCTCGCGCTTGGGCCGTCAGTCAACCTGTCGCGCCTTGTCTCCGCTGCTCAGCCAAGACCCCGAGGCCCGTGCTGTGGCGATTTCCGCGAAAACCAACTCAAACGCACCAAAAGTATCAACGTTTTCTCTTTTCCTGCTAAACGAAATGTTGCTGCGTAACTCAATACTCTCTTTCTATTGGTTCAAAGAGGCAAACATTATTGTAAAAAAATTCACGGCTTGCTAAAAATACTAATATGGTTTGATTAGCAAACCCTGACTGGGAATTAATGATATAGAAAAAAGTGTCTCTCTATCTGTCTCTCTGTCCGTATGACTGTCCGTTCGTCAGGCCATCTATCCTTCCAGTCGCCTGTCAGACCGTTCGTCCATCTACCTGTGAACAACCAAGCGCCTGAGACAACACAAGTTTTTTTTCAACAATGGCTAGTGCCTGATTAATCTGGCCGAACCCAAGACCTTGAAATTTGAAACGAATCCTTCAATTTTTACAGGTGTTTTACATTAAGCTTCCATAATATTTTTAAACTTTCCTCATAACTGATACTGTATTTTTACTTTTACAAACACAAATATGTAATATACATGTTCAATATTCATTAAAATATTTAAAAAATTAAAATCGCAAAACTTCAAACTGTTTCCACGCCCTTTTACTTCTTTATCTACACTTTTTACATTCTCGTATGCATGTTATAGAGAAAGTTATGTAATGTAGCAAAAAATAGATCACCCATGAACTATTAAAATAAATCTTCTTGGATTATATTGAGCGTGTACAAATGGAACTGTTGCTTCGAAGTTTTTCACTGATGTTGAGAGATGTCGGTGAGTTGTTCCTCTTTAAGTTAAGTGGAGTATTGACGAGAGGCGTTTTACTGTTATTGGTTCACAATTTATAGATATACTGATATTTTGAAAAAGCTCCAAACATTTGTTTATTTATTTTTTGGTGTACTTGTTTTATTTATGGAGTTCATAAAACAGCAAAATGATCGTCAAAGGAGATTCGCAACGTTCATCAATGAAGAGTGTTGTCAGGTGAATATTGAGAAATACAGCAGCATATGTCAACATGCAAATCCCATAAATCTCATATACCAACAAGCTCATATTAATCATAATGAAACATGATACCTCGCTTGAATCATTCGGTTTTACTTTGTCCAATGTATATTATAGAGAATATTATGTTGTGCTGCGAACAAATGAATTTCATGGAGCTCTTTCCGGGAGTCTTCAATTCCAAAAAGTGATAACTTTAAAAAGTCTGCCGATCCGTCTGCCTCCAACCACGTATGAGCAGCACCAGACCCTATATCAAAAAGAGTTTTTTACTTTCTCGCACGGAATAAAGAGAACGTTATGTAATTCCGCGAGAAAAAAAGGGGAATTATCGGCAGAAAAACTTTACTTAAAGGGCCCTGAAACGAAAAAGTGGATAAATCCAGTTGCTAAATTTAGGAACAAAATCCTATAACACGTGGTGTTGCCAGACGCTATGTTTTGTGGATCGATGATACCAGAAAATGACGGCAAAAGGTCTGTCTATCCGTCCGTCTGTCTGCGAACATCTCTAGCAGCGAAATCGTTCGGCCTATTTCTCCGAAATTCATTTTCCCCTGTCGATCTGGATGAGGTCACGGCCACTTGAATTTGAAACCTATATTTGAATTTGGTAAGTACTTAACATAAAACCCCTGGAACATTTTCAAAATTTTCATAAATATGGCTCCATTGTTTTTTATTAAATGTTGTCGGATAGCATGAAGAACGTTTAAAAGAATGGTGCAGGTCTCATAATCATTGAAAATCCTGATTTTTCCAAAATTGCAAAAGTTGAAGTTTTTTGGAGTATTTTTGCAACTAAAATATTAAAAACATTTTTTCTCTTGAAGTCTGTTTCTTATATATAGATTTTGAAATAAGGTCAGGTATAATTTTTCAAAAAATTGTGTACTTTTAGCGTATTTTTTGCCTGAAAATACGGGCGAGAAAGTACGTGTTGTTTTAATACCTAGTTTGAAATAAAGTTACATTTTTAAGAAACAATTGAAATCACACAAAAGTTTGAATTTAAGGCATTTTAATCCAATCATTAAAAAAGGCATGAGATGTTTTTAACACTCTTCGAAACATATTTTGCAATTTATGAGACAAGATTAATTGAATAAATTTTATTTTATCTTCTTTGAATACAGATGTATTATCTTCTTATAATCTTCAAAAGAATTGGATTCAAAATGTAAGGATCTCTCGAAACATGTTCCTTACTCATGTATGATCTTGCCTAATTTCTTTATTAACAAAATAGAACTGTGTAGTGCATTATTTACATTTATATCTAGGAAAATTTAAAGATATTATTTCACAAGCACCCTACAATTTTAGTGTAAGGGCGTAACTGTAAAATTATCAAATTTTCAATAATAATTTATTTAGTTCTGTCCCTCCCTGTATATTTTAGAAATCAATTCTCTCCCAAAAATGACACTACCTATTCCGCAGGGCTGCAAAAAAAGGACACTTTAGGTACTGATTGCAATTTGAATTTATTTAAGCTAATAGTTAATAGATCTGAAATCCATTTTTCTCTAACACGTAAGAATGTTTTGTAGTTTCAAATAAAATACTGGAAAACTCTTGATTTACGGCAGTTTCAAGAATCATACAGTGAATTAACGATTTAAAACTAGTTATACACAATTCTACTGAAACAAATATACATATAAATACGTATACAAACGGTACCATCTTATGCACATTGACAACATACTTACATTAACAATAATGTTATACTTATACTAACAGTGTCAGAGACTCTGCGAACAATCTTTTGTTAAACTTTCGCCACGTCGGTCGTCTTCCGTACAATTCTACACTTTATCTTTTTAAGGATCAACAGTCGTTGATCATCACTTCAAAATATCTGCACTGATAACGTTTTCCATCTCTTTCGGGTCTTGATGTAACTTCTGTCCATGTTCATAACTGAAAGCTTCTAAAATGTAAGGAAACAAATCAAGGTGGTTGTGGGGAAAATTAAGTTCGATGCTCATGTTACATCTTAAATTCGTAATAGAAATGAGCATTTTATCTATGGTAGATTTGAAATCTGGAGTTTTTTTATTTTCTTAAAAATTGACGGAGACAGATTTTAAACTTGACCAGGCCAGCCTTTCTTCATCACTCATTAAAGTTTCAAAGTGTTCATATTTCATCCGATTTCTAATTCGAGGTCCAACAAAAATGCTTTCTTGAAGATTGACCTCTGAAAGAAAAGGAAATTTTTCACAAATATATTAAAAACATTCTCCATTCTTATTCAGAGCCTTGACAAACTTTCATTATGCCAAGTTTGATATGAAGTTGTGGCAAAATAATATTTTCACGATTAACCAAACGTCTTATTTCATTTTTATCTCCGGGATCAAAGTATTTCTGATTGACCAATCCCCTTTGACCCAGTGCAATCCACAAACCCTGCTATCCCATTCGCATAGAAAGCAGGAGAACAGTAAATCCTAGTTGAAGTTCAAACAATATTTCAAGTCACAGCAGACAAGCCACTAGTGTTCTTCATATTCTTTTAGTACTTCCATGTTGTCATAAGTTTCCTATAAATGAACAGAATGAGCTACTAGCACTGTGCCATATTGATTCCTATTATGAAGCAAAACAGCTACATTTCGAAGAATATATGAACAACCCCTATTGATCACTGACATAACTTATTCCAGATTTTAAAAGTACATTATGAATGTGGTTTCACTACACAAACTGAACCTTTGTGCATTAATCAAGGAATTCTTTTTCTCTCTTTCGATACCAGTAAACGTTGTGTCTGGAGCGAGCTTATATTCCTCTTTCAACCGTGTGCCTAAAACATGCGGCTATTCCTTTGAGAGCTGAATATCTCGCACCAAATCATTAAGTTATTCTAGATTAAATAAATGGCGTCTTTTCTCTTCTTTGGGAAAATCAGTAACGTCCATTTTATATTCACAGCAATATGAATAATATGAATATGATATAGATGGTAATGAGATGAGATTGGTATAGGAATGCCAGGACCATTTGGTACGGGTCTAATGGCAGACGGAATATTGGAGTGAACTATGTCTTTCATACTTTTCCTATTATGTCTGTACACTTTCATCACGCATAGTAACAATCGTTTACATGATTCTTCTGTTCTCTCCACGCCATTGGAGAGCCAAAAGACAAACATTTCTGCTTCCGTTGATACCATGTTCTCAAACCTCGAACACATCTGTGACAAGCTCAATGTGGGGCCTAAGATTTATCTTGATCCCCTAACTTAATTCTGAAGAAAGCGCAAAAACGCTTTTCTTACAAACGAGGTGATGTTTTCCCTTCAGGACTTTAATGTCAATGAGCCACAGATATAACAAAAAACAGACTTTCACATTTTCTAGCGCTCATTCTCTGAAATACGTTTCCCACTAATTAAATGTACGTTTACATCCTTGGTAACAAACAGTTCTGATTAAATTCTAGAGAACAACTAATTGACTAAAACTGCTGTTAGACTTTTTTCAAAATTTTTAACCAAAGGCAGCCAATTTTCGCAATCTTGGGTTTACGTATGACATGCGCGTAGCGCGTGCTACTTTGAAATATGAAAATCCGTCTGCGGAGAAAAAAACCAAAATTTTGTAATAACTGTAAGTGATAGAAAAAACTGACACTAAATACGTAATGAAGATGAAAAACTGATTCATAATCTCCCATTTTTATCAAAAGTGGCAAACCATCGCAGCCCAGTGTTCTTGGGTTTCATTAAGTCTTCAATTGGAAAATTATTCCCGTCATTGACCTATTGCATTTTCTCTAATGTATAAGATTTAATAATTGTTCTCATTTAACCCCTCCATCGCCAGTAGCTTAGCGTCGGGTTTCTGTGCCACGCATGGGATCGGGAGACTTGAACTTCTTTCAGTCATTAGTGGGCAGGAAATTGCTTCCAGTCCCGACAGGCTAACTGCGTTACGTAGCCTTTGAAGTGCTGGTAACGGCAGGGACGACACGTTGCCCTGACGAATGTAGGAAGACGAGGTAGGAGATCAAAGAGAGACGGGAAGGGGAGAAGAGAAATGGATAATGTAGTCACCAAGCGAAGAAGATTACTTGCATATGTGAACGAAGAACATAAATATATTGCTTAATATATATTCATTAATATTGACAAATATATAAGTATGACAAAACGAATATTCGCTGCTGAAAAATAAATTCTAGTTCACTAAATGAAAAAATAGAACCTTTATTCTCTCGTCTCAAGATATGTGACACTAATTCGGAACTTTATAGGTTGTTGAGGGGCAGATTCATCTCGTGAAGTGAAATCGTCTTATTTGTTAAAACGTGTGCGAATAGAAAATTATAAGATTATTCATAAGTTAAGGCATGAATGCCTAAGAAACGAGAAAAATTAAGTATAAAATAACTTGACAAGAATAACTTAATGAAATATTTAAATCTTAGAATAATGTATTTACATTTCAGTAGTTATGCTAATTAATCTGCAAATAATGTCAAATATAATATTCTCTAAACAGGAGAAAGTAAAGACAATGAGAAAGTGAAGATGAAATGTATAAAGGAAATAATGCTTTGCTTTTCTCTGTCTCTTTGATAACAAATCTAAGGTTGTCTGTGAATCCAATAATGCTTTTGTCGTGAGAGATTACCAAGTTTGTTTGAGTTTTCAACTGCATCCATTTAATCCTTTTTAGAAAATAACATAGATATTCCAATAGCCTCCTTCTCGATCTTTAAATGTGCTTCTTCCTCTTCAAGCGGGGAAATTCCATGACAAAACTGTAGATTTGGGATTTTATCTACCCTTCAGAACACGACGAGGTCCACGCGCGAATGATATACATATGTATCAGAGTAAATTTTACAAACTTTTGTAGTATACAAGCGGATATAGATAATGGCTTTTGACGAATGAATGCGACGTAACGTCACGAAACGAATTTACACTGTGCCTTATGCCCCTGATGGGTAGGCAACTTACAGTGCATTAGTGTTTGGCAAAGATTTTTCGTGTAACAGGGTAACACATGTTTCCTACCAAACAGATACTTCAAAACAAACGCTTCAAAGAAAGCGGGAAGCCCTACAACTTTTTATCGTTTTTTCTAAGATTCTATATTTCTCTCTATGTATAGAAAAGTATATATTATTCTGTAGAGCATAATATAATTTTTTTTAAATATCTGAAAAGCTGGAGTGTCAAAAAGGAATTTTTAAAAAAAAGTACTAGTTTATCCTGTTAAGTTACAATCCTGCAGTGTAAATCTCTCTCCGACAGAAGCTCGCCCGATCTCCAGTTCCTACAGTATCCGCCGTCACGATCGTATCCAGGGAAATGATGGGATATTATGATGTATTCAATGGCTTGCACCGTGTTCCTGATTTGTTGTATGGTTTGTGTTGTACATAGTTATCACCGGCGTTTCGCTTTGAAAATGCGACATTTTCCCTCCACCGACGCTTGTTCCCTTTTACGCATTTTTTTAGAGTTTTTTCATCGAACACCAGACTTCACAATGAAACGGAAATGAAAGCTTCGCTTACACAAACAATTCACCGCTCTACGGTCCTCTAAAGAGCCTAATACGTTTTTCCTACCGGCTGAACTTTGGAGATTTCAACAGCAATAATAAACATTTATTTGTCGCGAGAGCACGTTGCAATCATTCCCTTGTTTCTGGATCAAAGTTTTCAGGTCGGATGGGAAACTCAATCACATCCTTTGTTCAGCTGACAGATAACGTTTTTATTCGCCGCGTTAATGCTTTGGTAACGTTACCTAACAAAAAATATGATCGTTGATTTCTGATCGTTATTCTCCGGTTGTGTAGTGACCTTCGGTTGTAAAAGTTAATGTTCCTAAAATAGAATATTCGATATCGAGATGAGGTTTGTCCGGTATAACGTTGCTTCCACTACTCTGGAAGAGATTAGCTGCATATTGTCGGTTTACTATACCCAATGGATTAGAAACATTCCATTTTCTAATTTTTAGATTTGTATGGCTCTTCAAATGATACTGGGAGCAGCTAACCATGAAACCCTTGTGACAAGTGTCTTTCTTGCTTTGAATTGAAAACGCTTAGGTATAAGAAACCTCTGCAAGCAAATATAATAGCCCAGAAGCTGCAAGGTATGTACGATCCAGTTTGCTTACGCATCTTGTATACAATAACTACAACCTGTTAATAGTATTTGTATTTCACATTTTAGCTCTGAGGATGATCGCTACGCGATCGAAATGGTCATAAGTTGAATTAAAATATTGATACCTGACAATATCTTTATTTATTTATCAAAATATAATGGCATTTTAACAGAAAATAAATTAGTTCGAGATAGTTAAGAGATTAGACTAATCTCTTTGTAATTAATCTTATTAATTAGGTTATTATAAAGTATAAAATAAGTAGTAAGTAAGTTTGTAAAGGTAAGAAATATTGTAAGAGGGGTGGAGATCTCTTCTAAACAGCATGTTGCAAGGCATTACAGATACGCTCAATAATGTTCATGTCTGGGGATGCTAGTGGCCGGTGAAAGTGTTTAAATCCAGAAGAGAGTTTCTGGAGCTACTCTGTAGTAATTCTGGACACGTGAGCTATCACATTGGCCTGCTGGAAGCACCCAAGTGCATCGGGATGCACAATGAACATGAATGGGTGCAGGTGATCAGACAGGATGCTTACGTACGTGTCCCCTGTCAGAGTGTATCTCAGCGTATCAAAGATCTCATATCACTCTAACTGCACATTTCCCATGCCATCAAAGTGCCTCCGCCATCTTGAACACTCCCCTGTTGACATGCAGGGTCCATGTATTCATGAGGTTGTCACCATGTCCATCCGTTCAAAACAATGTAAAAAGATACTCGACAGACCAGACGTGTTTCCACTCATCAACAGTCCAATGTCAGTGTTGATAGGCCCAGGTGATGCGTAATGTTTTGTGTCGTTTAGTCATAAGGGTACACTAGTGGGTTCTAAAACCTTCTTAAGTATAATGTCTCGTTGAATGGTTTGCACGATGACACCTGTTGATGGCCCAGCATTGAAATCTGCAGCAATTTCCAGAAGGGTTACACGTTTGTCACGTGTAATGATTGTCCTCAGTCCTCGTCGGTCCCGTTCTTGCACGATCTTATTGTGGCCGCAGCTAGAGGTTTGATGTTTTACTGGATTCCCAATATTTACGGTACCCTCGTGAAATGGTCGTACGGGAATATCACCATTTCATTGCGACCTCGGAGATCCTAGACCCCATTTCTCTTGCGCCGGCTATAACATCACTTTCAAACTCACTTAAACCGTGATAACCTGCCATTTTAGCAGCAGTAACCAATCTAACAACTGCGCCAGACCTATATAGACTTATATAAGTCTTTGCCGCCCGAAGTGCCGTATTCTGATTCGTTCGAATCTCTTCATTTCAATAGCGTGGATGTACCAATTGTTTGGCTCTTCAATGAATGAGATGAACCCAGGCGATGAAAGCAGTGTGAGTTTTCTGGAGAGGCGAGTTATGAGCGATGCGACGAGATAGTGGTGCGACTGTGTATGGGAATGGACTTACACTATTTGGATTTGGGATGGCTTTTGATGGCTTTCGTGATTGCGGTAGCGACATCGTTCTGACGGAATGCCGACTCGACATTGTACGCCATACACCTCCTGGCTATCTATATACGGCAAGAATTGGTATAATAGTTAAAAACTGTAAATTGTGAAATGAACAGTAAACCTTGTATTTTAAACCCTACAATTTCTGTGAGTATTTTTATACCATAACATTTTGTAAGGCAAATTTTAAATTCATGCACACGCAATTAATGTCATTGTCCGAACGAAAGGATGTCGTGCTTTGACATAACTGTTAGGCTCTTTCGTCTGTCAGTAAATTTTGTTGTTATGCAGTCATGACCAAAAGCGTTTGCTTTCTTCGGTTTCTGGCATAAATGTTCTTAGTAGTGATTAAAAACGAATTATCTACGATGACTACTTTTATTCCATTTCAAGGTGATAACCGTTTTGATGGTTGCGTTTCATTTGTTGTCAATGATTTCAGACAAACGGTCTTCGATTGTTTGTACGAGTCAGTGAGTGTAGGGGCCTCAGCTTCTTTGTTCATTACTCATGTAATGTACGTTCCCTACACCCGGAGATCGTGAGCAAATCTACTTGTCATCTTCCTGAGGTTTTCTACCTCCAGGTATCTTCCTCAAAGGGACACCGCCGCAGCAGCAAGCTCTAAGCTTTCGTACGGTCAGCCGGCATATTTGGTGGTGTAGTGCATATAAGTGTAACTGTGTCTCTGAAAAGATAAAGAAGAGGAAGAAAATATTGAGTGCAATCCTTGGCCAGTTTGTTACGGTACTGAACCGACATTTGCCTGGTGTTATCGAAGAAACCAAGCAAACGATAGATCGGCTGCTAGAATTGAGAATCTATCATTCGGTCATCCCAGTCAGACGCTGCAGCCGCAACGGATGTTGTCACAGAGCGATTTCAGTCAATCATGTTGGCTGTTTGCTGTTTTTTTGATTTCCTGACCGTTGAATCTATTGTTAAGAGAACTACTAGTACAATGAAGTAAGTGTTTCCTTTGTGTATGACAAACTTTTATTTTTTCTCATTTCAGGACTGCCCAATGAAATGAGCATGTTTTGGCAACAGTACCCTTGGCCCCTGGGGGAACCTCTCTGCAAATTTCGAGCTATCGTATCAGAAATGTGAGTATACTGCCTTCTGCTTTCAGTATTACGCTAGTACTACAAATCGTATTTGTTGGGGTTAGTAAATTGAATTAAAATTTACTAAACATTCAAAAGCGATACTTATATTCACAATTTCCACGGTAAAAATCAGATATATTTTATGTCTACCTTTATATCATAGTTTCAGAGGATCTCAATTAACACTCCAATACACGCACTGCAGACTCTAAAGTCTTCAAAATTAAATTTTACTAGAAATTGAATTTGCAGACTGAAATAATTAACTCAAACTCAGAAAATTGACTAAAAAGAGGTCTTATGATTTATGGTTTTGAGTATATCCCGTTTCTACTTTGAAAGGTGACACTTCAAACAAAAAGGTGACACTAAAAAAACAATCAGAAATGTGGCACAAAAACCAAATAATATGTCGTGTGGTTCTTGAGTTTGTCAATGTAAGAAAAACAACTCTTTACATTGCCGACGTTTCAGCCATTTATTCGGCCTTCATCAGGACGACAATTACACATATAGTAGCGGAATCCAGCACATGTTGCTCTCCCCTTCATCTCCCTCAGTTTTATGTTCATGTACATCAGTTCTATGTTTGAATGCTCTATTGTTGATTTTTTATAATTTGTTTAATAATTCTCTTTCTTAAATGTTCTTGTGTATGTAAAATTGAGATATTATCGAAATTAGTTTGTGGCATTTTTGCATGGTTAGCTCGAGAACACAATTCTTGGTCATTGTTGTTCTGTGTAATTCTGTCCTTTAATATTTCTTTGGCCAGTTTAATATACACATGATGACACTTACTACATAGGACTTTGTATATAACGTTTTCTTTGCTCCATTGAACGTATTTTACGTTTGTATTTGATAAATACCGGTCTTCATAGGGTGTTATAATCGTTTAAGGTTATTTTCTTGTTGTTATTACCTAAAATTTTGTCTAATGGTTAAGAAAGATCTTTGATGCAACTGATGAACCTTCTTGGTTGTTACCTTGTATTTTTTGTATTATCTGTAGGTTGTTATTGTTTGAGATAACATAATACCGATTATCTTTAAATTAATTGTTAAATAAAATACTGATACATTTTTATATGGCAATAAGATAGATCTTCCTTCTTCAAATGTAATTTGTTCTCAATAAATAGCTCTTTTATTATGATTATGCAAATGTTTTAAAAAGAATAGCAGTTTTCACACAATCTTGCGTGAAATATGTGCAATATTAAAAAATATAAAAACAATATTTTCTGAAATGTAGAACCATTTTGTTTAAAAACTTTGGTAGGGTTAATGTTAAACGTAATGTAAGAAATGACTCAAAATCCATTTTGCTCTATTTTTTGTTTTTTAAAAACTACACAGCAATATTTTTTTACATCTCTCACATCGTTAATACTTACATTGCTGGCCATTTGTATACAATATTGCAATTATAAGTACATGTACTTTGAATGATGTCTTACAAAGTTCGTCGAAAACTCAATTTTTTCAGTGTAAATGAAACCAAAATTACGCATTTTCAGAAACGCTGAAAACCCGTCTCCAAAACTGCGTCAAATTTTTCTTCAACTTTTTCGTAAAGAAGGCTCCATTTGCATTATTGACAAAGGCCATTTTGCAGTATTCTTTTGTTGTTTTTGGTTGAACGGTTTAGAAGCTAGCATTGTTCAAAACAGGCGGACAGACAGACTGACGGGAAGACGTTTGCCGTCGACCTATTTTTCGGTATTTTGGCAATACCACGTGTTAAAGGATATAATTGTTCTGTCGGAAATTTCCGTTTTTCCCGCTTTTATATACTGCGTAAGTATTAGCGAGAAAGTAAAAACAATTAAATGAACGTCCCATGGCCTTTGATTTCATGTGTGAACTGTCATTTTACATGTATATATTACTACTATTCCTTACATTGACGCACTTTCGAACAAAGTGATTTTAGATAATTGCTTCTATTTTCTCACTATGATAGTTTAAAATATGTATATTTCCAATAATAGCCTCGAAAACAAACATATAAATACTCCAGATACATGTCATTATTCAAACTGAATTTATCTTCGTCAGATTATCCATTGTGCATATTCACTATTTTGTGGATTTTATTAAGTCAAAATCATGGCATTTTCCCTTTTTCTGAAAAAATTACAATTGCTGTTCGACTTACGAATAAAATATAACCAAATAGTGAGATAATTGGTTTGAATACACGGAATACTAAAACTTCATTACCTTCAAAACAAAACATACTACTACATCACATGCTATTCTACGATTTAAAAAATTCTTTACACCAGCAGAACCCTACAGACTTTGTCCTGCTCTCTTTCTCTCACTCTCTCTCTCTCTGTCTCTCTCTCTGTCTCTCTCTCACACACACACTCTCCTCTCTCGTTCACATTTTCCTTTTCTCTCTCTTTCCCTTCCTTTTCTCTCTCTCCCTCTCTTTCCCACTCTCTCCAATAACCTAATCATAATTCCTTAATCTTAATAACCATAGAAATTAATCCTAACAAGTTTTCATTACTAAAGAATTAACTGTATTTTAAACATTATTTATTAAAAGTTTTCGTATTTCAGACAAGTTCAGAAAAGAGTTTAGTTTTACAATTAATTTTCATCTCTATTACATCCAGAAGATATGATATGTTGCCTACTACTGTTGTAATCACTAAATTTTTGCCGAAAGTAGATTAGTACATCATCTTTTACTGCACAGACGATGTCATTTCTTAAGCAAATTTCATTAAAAACTCAATTTCAAGTACGTATCCTAAATGAATAAACGTCAGCCAATGTTTCTG